>RQTK01000233.1:171916-186274 GCA_003991915.1 Elysia chlorotica | reverse complement strand
TGTTGTTGTTGTTGTTGTTGTTGTTGTTGTTGTTGTTGTTGTTGTTGTTGTGTTGTTGTTGTTATTAATATTATTATTATTATTATTATTATCAATAAGCATTATATTATTAATAGGTTCACTTAAAGTGCACCCGAAAATAAATTATTATTTTTCTTCTCCGAGTTTCTTCTTGACCAACTTAACTGGGTGACTAAAGAGACGTGACTAACCAACAACCCGATTCGGTAAAGTTTTGTAACAAGTAGGTTAGGAGGGAGAGTATTTCACTGAGTCACTGGGTTATATGTATCTACTGACGCATAGTTTGGGTTTTTTTTATCTATCCAGGATTTTATATTCAGCCCTCATAAAACTTAACCCTATACTTTTTATGGTCTAAATAAAGTGGTACGATCTAGATCTAGTCAAACGTTGGCCCTTCTATCTTTTGATGATTTTCTCCTTTCTTGCGTTGTTGATTATTGTGCCTTTGTGAACCCATTTTTTGTTTTAAATAAAATTCACTGCTTATATGAGTTGTGTTGATACAGCACCCACAGTCTCTCTCCCTGTCTCTCTCTCTCTCTCTCCCCTTTCACTCTCCATCCTCTTTATGACCCTCCTCTTGAATTTTTTTTGGGTTAAGAACCAGTATCAACCAGGATTCTTCGCATTTCGCATTATTACCTAACATTTTATAAGTATCAAATTTTCATATCGTATCACGAAATCACAAACAACATTGTATATTATGAGTGATGACTGGACGTTTTTGTTTTGTTTTTGTTGAACACCTGGTTATAACGGCTTCACCGTCTTCGTGTTCTGAATCAGCGAATTGTAGTGCGCAATGATTATTATATTTACTTTTTGTTTCATTAGAATTCTTCTTGTCTTTATCAACTATCATAGAAAACATTAACATGTGGTTGTAATATATATGTAATAGAGAAGTGATTATGGGCGTCATGGTGTAAAACTATGTAGTGGTGGAGAGATGGCTAAGGTGATAGAGCGCTTGGGTTCTATTCGGGGGTCTCTGGTTCGATGACACGATAGGGCAAAATGTCGGATTCAGTCCCCTACTGGGTAGCTTGGTTTTGCTGTTAGTACATCTATATTGAGTGTAATATGAACGAGTGAGGCAAACGTTCTGTTACCCCACCCTGCCTTGGGGCCACACCCGCAATGTAGTATAGTTGCGAATGTCGAACTTCAAATAAATAAAACAACATAACCATTCTTAGTCTTGGGAACATTTCCACGATATACAATGTAGTCTAGTTGCGCATGTTGGACTACAAATTATGAAACCAAATAAACTTACTTAAAAATAAAAAAAGAAGTAATTTTTCTGCTCCGAAATCTCTCTTTCGATACTGTGATAAGTCTTTGTCAGTTATATTTACATCGTGCAAGCTGACCACAGATCGATGTGATAATAGTCTGTGTCTCCGTCGATATGTGTCACCAGCAAAATTCGCTTACTGAAGTAAAACCATGCGAAAATCAATCTGTGCGACCTTACATTGCAAACTGTCTGCATGGGACGAGCTTGCATTGTTTTCTCCTGCTGATACATGTTTATTTTATTTAAATAAAAAAGGGAAGGTTTAAAACTCCCGACTGCGGGCATTATAACTCAAATGTGAATGTATCGGGTTTCTCTTGAAAACGCTTACTTAGGAGAATGCAATAAAGTCCTGTGTTGTGAATCTGAAGCATGCAAGTTATAGCACTTCGTGACGATTCCATTGCCGTCGCCAGCTGTGATTACATGGATTTTTGAAGACACTCAATACTTTGTGACATATCCTCGTTTACTTTCAGTGAGGATGTCGACAGGTCGACAGCCTAGCGAAAAGGTCCAACAGAATATTCGGTGTAAAATGATTCTTTGTAGAAGAGAGGCTCCCTCAAAGTTCAGGGGGAGGGGTGAAATCTCTGGAGTAGAACACCGGCTTCCGACGCAAAAGATCCTTGTTTCGAGCCGTGACGATTTCGCTCCCTACTGGTTGGGTCGGTGTCAGCTTAATGTGACAGGCTGAGACAGGAGCCCGTTCTCGTGTGTGGCAGAACATAAAATTGTCAGACGTCAGTCTTGGGGTCCGTCCTCAATATAGTCTACATAGTTCTGGTGTTGGACGTTAAACCAACCCAACAACTAGTAACCTTCATGGTTCAATGTCTGCCAGATTCTCGAGGAGGATCAAACACAACGAATCCAACGTCTGAGAAGCCTTGACCTCTAAATCAGCAGGACTGATATCCCAACTCGCTCACCCTTCTTTTACTTTTAGCCGTTTTCACTAGGACCAGCGTCTCGGCGAATAATGGTAGAGCTTTAATACTGTAGTGAAAAGGCCTAACCAACGTGGGCAATCAGTACTGCTGGTAGGAGTACACGCATAGGCCTAAAAGTCGATGGGAGTAGCCAGTTTTTCTCTGTGACAAGTACTAGCATTATCACTCAGCATCGATGCATGGAACCAGTACTACTACTACAGCCTACTTTACTCTCCAGTCATGCCGTATTAGCATAAATCCACTGGGCAAGCTTGACCCGGCGACTTCTCTCCCAGCAGGACTGACAACCAGGGTTGAAGGATGAGCGGTTGGGGAGGATTCCCGATAATCTCGGCAGTTGGGGATGGCAGTCTTGCCCCCTACAGAGGCTGCTGGCTCGGACCTCTCAAGTCTGACCCCATCACATGTCTCATGCTAAACAGTGATTCCCGATAATCTCGGCGGTTGGGTATGGTAGTCTTGCTCCTTTAGAGGATGCTGGCTTGAACCGTGAGCGTCTATCTGGGCTCTTAGGTTTGGCCTCATCGCATGTTTCATGCTAAACAGTTATCCCTTGTCTGCGGTGTTACAGAGAGAGTATGGAAATGTTGAAAAGGATGAACGTTTGGAGATGACAGTCTTGAGGTTGATGGTCCGGACCATGAGCGTCTGGCTGACCTCGGATCTGACCTCATCGCATGTTTCATGCTAAACAGTTATCCCTTGTCTGCGGTGTTACAGATAGAGATAGAGGGAGAGAGAGAGAGAGAGAGAGAGAGAGAGAGAGAGAGAGAGAGAGAGAGAGAGAGAGAGAGAGAGAGCGCGCATGGAAATACGTGTATTGGCATTCTGTGGAAGCCTACGAGATTTTTCAGGTTTTGCTTTCGATTTTAAATGTTTGCTTTGAATTTTCTCTCTAATGTCGGATTGGTTCTGTAAAAACTTATTTTGAGATCACCCTCATAAAGTCGATTGAGAATGTATGGCATGATTATTGTCTAACCGTTCAATGATGAATTAAAGCAAAAGATCCTATTCTAATGAGAGCAGAGGAAACGAAAAGAAATAATGATTCTGGTGTCAATTTCAGTCAATGCTATCACCTGCCGCAAACGTATTTAAAACAACAACTGTGCACTGTGCAAGACACTTAGTTAACCCAGGTGTACGTTGGGATTAGATCTAGTTTATTTTGCGCTATGAGGAAAAGACAAAATGATAAAAATAAAGGCTGTCAAGTGTGCAAGATAAAAAAAATCCAACCAAAAACAACATCAAAGTGCTTTTGATTTCACAATTAACCATTCATTATCTTTAATCATGAAGATAACAACCAGGTGGTACTTCTTTAGGTTGCACTTTTTAGACCTAAATAACACTGCACGATTTTCATAATAATACTTTCATGAAGGTTTGTCCACAATGAGATCAAAGCGGTACTACAGCTGTGTATTACGATAGCAAGTTGTAAACAATGAAGGTAGATCAAGACCTAGATCTATTTTTGTTTTGACTGAGTTCTCAGCCACTTGATTCCGATCCTCAGCTTGCTGGAAGAGGTTACCTTATATAATTATACTGCAATGTCGACGGTGACGGATTGACTTGTCCCGTCCCGCTCCATATAGTGATAGGACAGGTGTTAGGGGACCAGTGTAGCGAAATCTTTTTTTTTTTTAATCTCATCTCTCTCTCTCTCTCTCTCTCTCTCTTTCTCTCTCTCACTCTCTCTCTTGGGGAGGGGGTATTCGTGGTCAAGTGTCAGAGCGTTGGTCTCGAGATTGGACGATCTGTGGTTCAGATCCCACGATCGGTCAAAAAAGTATCCGAATTCATCACCTACTGGTTGAGTCTGTATCAGTATAATGAGATCGGCTGTTTCAATTGTGGTAGAAAGTAAAATTGTCAGACATCAGTCTTTGGGCTTGTCCACAATAATATAGCCTATATAGTGCTGGCATTGGGCGTCAACCAACAAAACTTTCTCTCTCTCTCTCTCTCTCTCTCTCTCTCTCTTCTCTCTATCATCTGTCTCCCTTCCTAGCCTCATTGTCTCTCTGTCTGTCTCTGAACCCCACCCTCTCTCCTCCCGCTCTCGTATTGCCTATAGGTCAAGTCCCCTTATTTTATTTTGGTTATCCTTAGTTGGGCCTTCAATTTTTTTTTTACTATGTACTTGTTTTGTGAGCGTGTATACATTATACAGTACATGCGCAAGCGTTTTGGTGTAGCTGTTTCCTCTTTCATAACGTAAGCACATCTCACCACTGTCACATTGAGAAGGTCGAACCGTAAAGACAAATCCTGGAGGTAATACAGAAAAGAGGCGTTGGACGACAGCCGAGAGATCTGTTGTTGTTTAGTTGGTTTAACGTCCAACATCAGCACTATGTAGGCTACATTGTGGACGGGTCGAGAGATCTAGATCTATTCGTGGGGCATACTAAGTGAAGTAAATCCATGTCATAGATGTCTATTAATAGCAATATGTGATCCATGCAGAGGAAATTTATGGTTGTTGCAGCATGCGTTTTGGTATGAGACAATCTGTTTTTAGAACTACATGTATTATGCATAGGCCTACTGAATCTGAGAACTGGAAAAAAAGGGGGGGGGGGGTATCAAAATGCCAAGAGGAAAGCCTAGTTTTGTCCTGATGTCTAGATAGATAATTGGTAGATAGTGTCGGAATAAGATGAGAAAAAAGGTACATGTAATAGATTATAACATTAGAAGAGGGCGAGACAGATTGATCAGTGCCTTGGATATCGAATGTGTACTCTTCTCTAAATGTCATTCTATGATCGTGCCAGGATACCGAAAGGAAATAAAAAAAAAACAAAAAGCAAGAAAATAACACTAGAGCGATAGGGGGTAGTTTATGTAAACGCGTTTCAACTGATGATTTACTAATAATTTCAACCCAAAATTTTTTTGCTTATAACAAAGTGATGAGTTTGACCTTGTCGACACTACAATGTCTACCACAAGCACTCTATCCCACCCCCCCCCTGAGAGAGAGAGAGAGGGGTAGAGATAGAGAAACAGAATCCGAGAAAGCAGCACAGAACTGTAGAGAGAGACCTAGACAGTTTTATCATTAATCGCTCTCTCTCTCTCTCTCTCTCTCTCTCTCTCTTTAACACACACAGTCCCCACTTTTATCTTTTTCTCTGCCCTCGATCCTATACTAATTACTAAATTTGTAGCTTTTTAAAAAATAACAGTCGCTAGTACATTACAATCTTCAAGACATCCCATTAGGCATTGAAAAAATATAAGAGATGTTCGCACATGCAGCTGAACTCTATGGAGAATGTTAAAGCTGGGTTGCGTTCGTTTACAGAAGGCTCTAAGAAATAACAGAGTAATCAAAACGGGGTGCAATCACTTGGGCAAACATGTCATTTATTCCCCCCTTGTGGCTCATCAAAGTCGTGTAGCGAAGGTCCAAGAGGGGAGGTAAATGTTGAAGCTACGTTCGTGTCAATAATGTATCCTGATTTTAACAACTCTTTGCGGTTTGAATCCATTAATCCCAGTTTCTTTTCGCACGTGTTGTGACTTGGCGAGAAATTTTCGGGCGTTCTTGAGTATCTATAATTTTTACCGATGTACGAGTTTATGTACGTAAAATTTATTTTAAGAAAACGAAATTTGAAAAAAAAAAGTGATAACTATGGTTGAAGCACTGGGAGTTTGAAATTACTTATTCTCGATTGTTTCACATTCGTTTAAATATACGCATTATGAGTCGTAAGTTTTGTTTTAATCTGAGTTTTAATCTGTTTCTCTTAATTAAGCGACTGTGCTCTATACTTTTACACTAATCCAATAATTATAAGCGTTGACAATAAACACGTCCGCCCTAACCAAACATCTGTATTTCGACGTATCTACCATTAGGTTTGTGCGTATGTCTATGTCCCTTTCTTTTTACTTGCCCCTCTGTGTCCTGTCTGTCTGTCTGTCTCTGTCTCTGTCTCTCTCTCTCAATCTTTCTCCCTCTCCTCACGTTTTCACTCTTTATGTCTTTTTTATCCATGTCCCATACTGCATACTGTCTCTTCTTGCACTCTACCCTCCCCCCTCTCTCTCTCTCTCTCTCTCTCTCTCTCTCTCTCTCTCTCTCTCTCTCTCTCTGTCTGTCTCTGCCCGTCTTTGCCTGTCTGCCTGTCACAGACACTTCCATCGAGGCCAGACTGGCCATCTGGTCTCCTTATCCCCCCTCCATCATTATCTACACATCTGTTCTTGACGTACCGGTTCCTAGCTATAGCAAAAAAAAAAAACAACAACAAAAAACCCCAAAAAGGGGCGCCTGCTTATGAAAAAGGTCTTAATCTTCTGGCATTGCCACATCCCTCTATCTTACAAAAAAATTCCGAGGTGAGTAAGATGTAATAGCTCGGCAAGTAGAATACCATTTAGTTCTGTATCATGTGAGAGTGAGAAACGACATTTAAAAGATGTCAACAATAAATAAAACTGCATTTTTGACACTGCGCCGAAAACCAAGTAATGTATTGCACGTGTAAGGCTAGTCCATTCAATGCAATATAAAGGTGTCAGTTCGTTCGAGATATAATAATTATAGTGTGTTTGAATTTAAAGTGATTTTTTATCGTCTAATATAACCGTAAAGAAAATATCCTGTCGTATATTCATTCAGCCTGGAATGACATTCCGTCTGAGAGGGGAATCACTGTAAAACTGTAAACCTTTGAATAGAAGCCGTTTCGTTCTATTTAGTGAGCTATCCCCCTCTCTCCCTCTGTCTGTCGGTCTCTCTATCTGCATGATAGGCGATTTTTCCTTCTCGTCTCCTCTGTATAAAGAGACGTTTGAAGCCTTGCTGTAACCCTAGCCCTGCTGTGACCCAACCACCACAGGGACAATGCCCTCTGTGAACCAGACCAGATCTCGTCAGACGGACATCAGACTCAAGGTGCATTCAGTTCAGTCTGGGTCACGCTGTCATTTGATATTCATTACTTGATGAATAATTGATTGGTTGATTGATTGATTGGTTAACTGATCGATATTTTGGTGCAAAACTCACCAAATGTTTTGCTGTGCCCCTCGGGGGATACAGAGCTTAGAATACCATGAGAATGGCTTTGTTCCTCACTGCGGTGATAGAAGGCAGGTACGAGTCGTGTGATTAAACAAGAGGTGGTTTTTATGTGAGTTTGATTAAAACAATTATAATTCGCAGCATGCGTTTGCAAGCATTGTGTTCGGATTTCTATCATACCTCTTTTATTGTTGCCTCGGTGTTGCGTTTTTTATTTAGAAGCGACATCTTTCGTCGGACGAATCTCTCTCTCTCTCTCTCTCTCTCTCTTTCTCTATCTGCTTGAAAGGCTATTCCCGTCCCATCTCCTCTGTATAAAGAGACGTTTGAGCCCTTGCTGTAACCCTAGCCCTGCTGTGACCCAACCACTACAGGGACAATGCCCTCTGTGAACCAGACCAGAGCTCGTCAGACGGACATCAGACTCAAGGTGCATTCAGTTCAGTCTGGGTCACGCTGTCATTTGATATTCATTACTTGATGAATAATTGATTGATTGATTGATTGATTGGTTAGCTGATCGATATTTTGGTGCAAAACTCACTCAATGTTTTGCTGTGCCCCCTAGGGGATACAGAGCTTAGAATACCATGAGAATGGCTTTGTTCCTCACCGCGGTCATAGAAAGCAGGCACGAGTCGTGTGATTAAACAAGGGGTGGTTTTTATGTGAGTTTGATTAAAACAATTATAATTCGCAGCATGCGTTTGCATGCATTGTCTTCGGAATTCTATCATTAGTCTTTTATTGTTGCATCGGTGTTTTTTTTTTTTGCATTAGAAGCGACCTCTTACGTCGGACGAATCTCTCTCACCTCCTAGACCTCAAGAATGATCCTTTACAGCCCCCGTCTCCTTTTCGATCTTGTCGCTGGACCCGCAGGCACTGGTGTTATTCTTTTGATTGCAATAAATTACTTTACAGAGCCACTAACATTGCTGACAATGGGCGTATTTGTATGAATTTTACACGTTTTACAATTTGTCTACAAAGGGTTTTTTTTTTTTAGGGGGGGGGGGGGTAATGGGTATTGGTGCAAGTAGTAGTACAGCGTTGATCCCAGGTCCCAGTTTCGAAACCCACGACCGGGCGAAATCAATGTTTCCAGTTACGTCCCCTACTGGTTGAGTCGGTGTCGACATGTGTGGAAGCACGTAAAATGTCAGTCGTTCTTCTTGCGACCCGTCCACTGCATAGCTTTGCTGCTGACATTGGGCGTGAAGAGACAGTTCCATTCTCACCCTTTCCGTGTACATATTATTGTGCACTTTGATAGCTGGATGAGTTGGCTGTTCTGGCGCTGACATTGTTATACTTGAATCTAAGCGGGTGTTTCGTGGTGTATCTTGCAGTATTCACCAGGGGAACCTAGGAGACGTCATGCCCAGAGAGAAGTGATCTTGTGCTTTTTGGGTGACAATGATATTGGTATCATGCCGCGTATGTTGGCTGTGTTGAGAGAGAGACAGAGAGACAGACAGACAGAAACAGACAGAGAGATCGACACAGTGAGGGAGAGAGAGACAGAAAGACATAAAGAGAGTACAGAGAGAGAGAGAGCGAGAGAGAAAGACAGAAAGACATAGAGAGAGAGTACAGAGAGAGAGAGAGAGAGCTAGAGAGAGAGAGAGAGAGAGAGAGAGAGATGGACAGAGAGAGAGACAGAGAGATAGACAGAGGCAGAGACAAAGAGAGGGGCAGACAGAAAAAGAGAGTGATTGAGTGAGATAGGAGCCGTATGTGACAGGTTTGTGTAAATCCCCTTGTCGCACCTGAGTCCACACTGAGATCCGGTGACAGGACTGACTGTGTCTGAATGTTGCGTCATGGCGGACCGTAAACACCGCGGGTCATCATGACTGACCCACCAGCACACAGGCAGGCAGGTTGGTTGGTTGGGTCATTGGCATGTTGCAGATTACAGTATTTACTCTTTGGTCGGAGAAAACAAACCCCTTCTCTCTGTCTCACTTTCCCTCCCTCTCCCCCCCTCTCTCCCTCCCTCCTCTCTCTCTCTCTCTCTCTCTCTCTCTCTCTCTCTGCCTCCCTCTCAGGGGGCGAACTGGCTCAAGTGGTAGAGCGCTGGTCTACAGGAAGTCCGTGGTTCGAATCCTACGATCGGCAGATTTATTTGTCGAATTTCATCCCCGGTAACTGGTTGGGTCAGTGTCAGTATAATGTGACCAGCTGAGACAGGACTCATGGTATTCCCGCCCTGTCTCGTATGGCAGCACATACAATTGTCAGATGTCAATCTTGGGGCCCGTCAACAATATAGCCTAATAGCGCTGACTTTGGAAGTTTAACCGACTCAACTCGTCTCTCTCTCTCTCTCTCTCTCTCTCTCCCTCCCTCCCCCCAGGTTTCAATAGTAAGTAAGCCAGGTATATCCTAGACCCACGGAACCAATCAGCGACTAGAAAGCCCTACTGCTTTAGGGCGTATTTATGCCATCCGTTAACTTATCGCCGTGTAGGCTACAAAACACGCTACGTCTCCTACGGCGTTGGAACCCTAGAGCGGGATGCCTGCGACTTAATAATAATTTATTGGTTTCATTATTATACTCGAACATTGTACCAGCAAGGAAAAACGCATAGGTCAAAATAGTGACTGCACCTCACTCTTCATTGTAGAAAGCGAATGCTTTACTCTTGGGCCACCGCGCCTCCCAGTGTTTGTACTACTATTCTGATGGTCCAAAGCTCATTATTATCTCCCCAAGCTGGTGGATAAACAAATAGAACAAACTGAATCCGCAGGGCCGTGTGTCGCGCTGACCCCGAAGTAGTAAACTATGAAACAGAAGACACATCGGAAATAAGACGTAGACTAAGTAGAACAATTATAGCCAAGGGGGATAATTATTGCCGCCTCGTGAGGGGAAATTACTCTTGTATTATTCCTAGCACGAAACGAAACCAGTCCTCTCTGACGCAAGACTTCCGCAATCAATATGACTTTGCCAATATAAGTACGTGTTCAACAGGTGAACGCCATGAACAAACTTGCCACGCCCATGATTCTAAATATAGCTCGAGTCAAGTCAAGTTACGTTGTTTATTTCCGATGTGTCTTCTGTTTCATAGTTTACCACTCAGGGGTAAGCGATTAGAAAAATTCTCGCAAACATGTTTTGAACGGTTAGCTCTATTCTAAAGTTAGATCAGGCGTAATTTTATAGAATTCTCAGAGTGACTGTACCTCGTTTAGATTCACCAAAATTAAGAATATGAATATGACGCTGGCTTTGAAAAATTGTAATACGTTTACATAGCTATTAAGCTTCTGTGAGGAGAATGGCATGCCCACACGCAAACACACACACACACACACACACGATCTGTCTGAATCTGTCTCCCCCTCCTCCCCCATTGTCTGTCTGTATCTGTCTCTACCCCCCTTTCCCATTTTTTCTCTCCATTTTTCTCTCTCTCTATCTCTCTCTCTATCCCTCTTCTCTCTTTCTTTCACTGAAGACCGTGCCAATATAATAATGTCACAATGATTGATTGTCTATGACCCTTTCCTTTGTCCGTATTTTTAAAACTTTTCTCTCGAAGATATTATGTAATAATTTCGGGAACCTTAAGAGACAAACGGGTGGAGAGACAATTGACGATCTTACATTGCCTTATTGTCTTATGTTTCTGGCAGAGTCCCAAACTCTAATCCCCCTGTCTCCTTTCCGGGAGGATATCTCCCCGTAGCCTTGGACGCTTTGTCCATTCGGTTCTCGACTCACGCAACAAAGATCTATATCTAGACTACAGGCCCGGGTCATTATGCAAGTCGGCGTAGACAGAGAGGATTTATGGTATGGTTTTTTTTCTTTCTTCTTGTTTTGTTTTTATCAGTACAGTATAATATGTGTTGAACTCAAAGAAAAGAAGAGGTATATAGGTCGCATAGAACCATCAGCCACTCTCTCTAAATTATATAGAGAGGTTTTAATCGGGTGATATTGTTTAGTTCTTTAGACATCAAACAATTTAGATATTGGGACATATTGATTAGGATTTTCCTACGGAGGCATCATCACTATGATAGAGTAACATTAAGATAATATTTTCGGCGAATGGCCACAAGACCTAAAGTCTTCCCCATTAGACGCTACCTTGTGCCAGATCTCTCTCTCTCTCTCTCTCTCTCTCTCTCTCTCTCTCTCTCTCTCTCTCTCTCTCTCATCTATCTCTGCGTTTACCATCTCCTGGCTTCCCCCGAGGGTCCTATACGGCTTACCACCCAAAACTCTTTCCATCTCCGAAGGGTGGCCCAAGGAAGCTTTTTAATTAGTAGCCAGGAGATAGATAGCTAGCTCTCCAGGGACTCACACTTATCGAGTGATTCTGAGCGATGAACACTCATCGATCAATTAAAAAAAATGATATTCTCCATGAACGGTGTGGTGTCAATGTTAAAGTGTTAGCCAAGCTGTAGATATTTACATGGGTGTACTCCAGTGATTATCGGTAGGTGGGTGTGGTGTGATGTCAAGTGGGTGTCAAGTTGTCACCGTCACAACATCCACACCTTACAGTGTCATCCTTTTGGAGCACAGCGCTCCCAGAGAACCAAGGATCGAACTCTATACTTCCCGGTAGAAGCCGCACGCTGCACCGTTATACCAGCTCGTCCCCAAAGGGTAGTACATGGACATATTCAATGTGTTGCCAGATGACGGATAGCTCTCCAGATATTCACACTTTCCTAGTGATACAGAATGATGAAAACGAAATGACCAGTTAAATTATAATATGCTACTTAAGTGGAGTGTTTTCCAAGTGCTAGCCAAGGTGGCGACTATACATGTACTCCAGTGGCTAGCGGTAGTCGGTAGGTGAGTGGGTTTGAAGTGGGTTTCATGATTTCACGGTCATACCATCCATAAATCACCATGTCATACTTTAGGATCATAGCGCTTCCGAGAACCAAGTTTCGAACCCGCGACTTCCTGATAGAAACTGCAAGCTGTACCGTTGGGCTAGCTGATGACCTAAGGGTGGAACTTGGATTTTTTGGATTTGTAGCCAGAAGATAGATAGCTGTCCGGGGACCCACACTTTCCTTGTGATACACAACGATGGAGACTCATCGATCAATTAAATAATGATATGTTCCGTTTGCTGGTATTCGTAAATTTGAAGTGCTAGCCTAGATGTCGCTAGATACATGTCCTGCAGTGGCTAGCGGTGATCAGTGAGTGGGTGGGGTTTGAAGTGTTGGCCTAGATGACGATAGATACATGTCCTAAAGTGGCAAGGGTGGGGTTTGAAGTACGTGTCATGATGTTACGGTCAGAAGAGAACATTCATACCTCAGGCTAGTCCTAGATTTGCCACCCACACATTAAAAAAGCGTATTTACTTGTACAGTTTTCCATACACACGTTAGGCTAGGATTTACACTTTGGTAATTGGCTGGTTTGGCAGCTGTGCCTTACATCATACTGGCTCGGAGCGCTATGGGGAATCTCATTACACGCCTTGGGATTAAATCTATGATAGCGGATGGCGTAATAAACTGTTCCCTTACGTAATGTCGCTCATGATTGGCTCCGTAAGTCGAAGATAGATCTATGATTGGACGCTGTAGCAGATTTCTTTACCCATCGTCTCCGTTTTCGCTATTGGTTGCATGATCGCAACGCCTCTGTTTTGCTGACGGAGGGGAGGATCACGTCTTATGTCATCACACAGAGGGAGGAAAGGGCCGTTTTGATTGTTGGCATTATTGATGACACTAGATAGGAGGAGATTTCGGTTTAAAGATGACATTATTGGCATCTAGTTCTTTGTTTTTAAAAAGAAAGGAAAAAAAGAAGATTACGGTAAGCAAGAAGGATAGCGAGTCAAGACTAAAAATGATTTACTATATTTACAGAATTTAAGTATTTCAAACTCAACTGTGTGGGCTTTCTCATTCAAGCTAAACCAAGATTTAATTTCCTTCTTTTGGTTTCTTGTTTGCAACAGTATATGACAACGTCCAGATATATAATTATGTTTATATAGTATATTACACACGACGATCAAACGATGGAAAAATATGTTCTTTTTAAACTAAGCTGCTTGTAGGAGACTATTCATATTGTCACCTTGTAAGACACTGTTATACTGTTTATGCACAATGGCTTTAATTAACATGGGTATCGAGAATAGCATTTGAATAATATTTGAAGGTCAGAACGATACATGCTCGATTTTTTTTCATCGCATAACTTATCATGCCATACCCCTGCTTGGTTTGAATAGAAAAGAAAACAAAAACAAAAACAATGACAATAATCGAAACCAAAGCTAGATATAGAACCATATTTATGCACTCTTTAAAAAAATAATAATATAGTTTTCCACTTTGTGAATAAGCCATTTAACATACTTTGTACTCACATTAAATATTTAGAGTAGGGGGTGGACACTAATTAGAACTGTACAAAACAGCTAAAAACGAACACTAACCAAATCCAGTGTCATTAGTATAATAGTAATTAATACATAATTGTATTCATTATCATGCTAATATTTTTTATTATACTAACCATGGCAATTGAAAACCGGTGTCGTCCGATAACAAGTGATTAGTTTACAGTATATATGCTTGTGTTGGTTAACTGGTGGGAGTTGACCACGGAAACAGATCGAAACCTGACACCTGAGAGTCTTCAGTGAGTGATAAGTTATGTAGCATTGAGTAACCTTAACCACACAGTTTTTTGGGGCGTGGAGTTTCTGTGTCTCTTTGCCTTTCTGTCTCTGTATGTCTATATATCAGTTGGTTTTTCTGTCTCTCTCTGTTTATGTCTGTCTGTCGTCTGTCTGTCTGTCTGTCTGTCTGTCTGTCTGTCTGTCTGTCTGTCTGTCTGTCTGTCTGTCTGTCTGTCTGTCTGTCTGTCTGTCTCTCTGTCTGTCTGTCTGTCTGTCTGTCTGTCTGTCTGTCTGTCTGTGTTCTTATTATTTTTCTCTCTCTCTCTCCCTCTCCCACTCTCTCTGTCTCTGTCTCTGTCTCTCTCT
>RQTK01000233.1:162242-171593 GCA_003991915.1 Elysia chlorotica | reverse complement strand
GAGAGAGAGAGAGAGAGAGAGAGAGAGAGAGAGAGAAAGAGAGATATAGAGAGGCAGACATACACATATTGAGAGAGATTGGGCAAAAAAGATGTGGGCAGGCAGACAGACAGTATGATTGTGTATGAGGGTTTTTTGTGGGAGGCGTGCTAGGCTGAGTAGTAATACTCGATCATTTCGCTCTTCAGACTGACAGTGTTGAGTAGTGAGTGGACGGAAAGCTATAAGAAGATGATGATGATCTGAAAATGACAGGGGGTAAGAGGAAGAGATGAGGGAGGCAAACGAGGATGGATTGGTTGAGAAGGGTAGACGGATAGAAAGATGGACGAATAGGTATCCACAGTGTTGGTTGAAAAATAATGAAAGATGAAGCAGTTCCAAACGTTAACTTAGGAGAAAGAACTTAAGCAGGGTATGTATACATAGAATACAAATAGTATTAAATAGAAAAACACAGAAATTTAGAGTGGCAGTTCAATTGGCAAATAGGTGAATCTTAGGAAATAAAGCTTGAGAGAAAATGGCGATGTAACCTATCAAGACTTGTAGAATATATAGTTATCGGTGTCTTTTGTCTTTTCAATCTTCTCGTGGATCTGACAATATCCTTGAAACAGTCTTCTTTGGTAGTCCAACCTCATCAATAGGGGGACATGCGTCAAAGTGACAAAGAATACATATAATGTTTTCTTCTCATATTCTGTTATCTTTTGCTGTGGGTTTTCAATGGGCAGAGTCAAAATGCCACCCTTTTTTCTACACCCTAACTCCAACCTTTTAAAATACGCACAGCTGTATCGGTTAGGAACTGCCATAGTAATCTTAGAGTTAGTAATTACTATTGCCATCTCTAGTCGTTTCCCATATAACAGACTCTCTGGTTCAGGATAGGGCTTTGTGGTTGCCCATTGGACACCAGTGGGAACCTCCAACTTCCTGCGCCTTAGCCGAGGCATCTTCTGACTGAGCCTCCAAGCTTCCAGGAGAGATATTGCGTCAGCGTGATAATGCAATCTAAATAGTGTTGTTAGTACAACCTTATAGTAAGCATGCGACTCGTCTTAAGGCTTGCGAATAAGAAGGCCCAGGACGTTGTGTAAGCTTCCGCGTCGTTTTACCTACAGCTCAGATGTCTATTAATAGAAATATGTGAAATATCTGTACCCTGTTATCTCTGCCTATGACACTGTGTAAGTGTCCACCCTGCTCTTGACGCCCTCTTCTCTCCAGCCTACTAAACTGGCGTTATCTCCACAGGTTTCACTGGGCTATAAGTCTGAGCGTGACGCGCGCTCACTCTATTTCTTTCTTGAAATTAAGGCGATTGAATAATGTTCTAAGGTTTTAAAAAGGAAGAAACCGCCTCAGTTGTTGGTTTTTTTATCATAACCCATACACGCAAAATTCATCCCATGAAAGCTCTCATTACTTCACCCCTCTCTGGTTTTATCAGAGACACTGTATTTAGGCAAAAGAGCGCAAGCTCAGATGCCACTGGACTAATAACAACATCAGAGATACTGTACTATGTAGGGCATAGGGCAGTCGGTGAGTCGGGCCCGAACCTCTAGGCCTCACGTGTCCCTTCACAAGGACCGCAAAGATGGGACACCGTTATCTCTGTAAGCGGACTAGAAATTAGGCGTAGTGTGTTGTTTGTTGGTTGCCGTAATCGCTGGTCTGCCTGGGTTACCGCATGGTTATGTTTTAGCGGCGTAAGACCAAGTTCCCTACCAGATAACTATCAGCTGTTGATTATGAAGGTCTTCTCCGGTGCTGATTGTCTCTGATATTATTAGCACACACAGCTGTTAGTGGGTATTCGATGCTGAATGTATTAGTACATGGCCTTTCAGATTAGCACACATCCTTGTTTTGGTGGCGGTCTACAATGCTGAAAGTTGTATGTAACATTTCACTAGGCCTTGTGTTGATCATTATTTCAGTATAGAGTCGATTGTAAGATGGTCTACGATGAGGATTGTTGGCATCTTATCTTGATATCGTTATTAGGGTATGAGATAGCTCAGTCGGTACTTCTCTAGAATGATAACAGATTGTTGTAGGCTCGAATCCCAGCTCTGTCACAGTAATAATACAGGATTTAGCGAGAAACCTTGGAAAAAGGGGGAAGGGGATAAATTATGCTAGATAGCTCAGTCGGTAAGGCGCTTGGCTTATTAGTAAGAGGTTCAAGGTTCGTTTAGCGTTGTAGTTGGCACCGGTACTCTATATTTGGCTTCAGATAAAGCCACATCTCTTTATAGGACTTTCGAGATAGCTTTGAGAACTTAACCCCAACCAAAGGTTATTTATGCGCGACCTTTAAAAAAAAAATAAAACGAATCAAAACATCTCAAAGTTTTTATCTTTGAAACACTATTTTTTTGTCATAACCGCATGATGTAAATAATTCCTTCTTGACAAAGGCGAGAGAGCATCGAAATAATAATACTTGAGGCATTGGAACTAGAACAGAAGAAATGTTACCAACCGGATATTGTGTATTAAAATCAACAAATCAACAATGTTCTATTGTTTACGATTCACCAATTAAAAAAAAAAGCTATTTCTGTTCTTCTTACGCGAATTATCATACTGTGGCGATCGTTGTCTATAGTGTTGTTTTCAAGTTATCGTCGCTGCGTTTTGTTTTTGTTGTTAAGAATTCTTTCCGTTTTATCATATCATCACTTTGGTTTTGATTTTGCTTTTTGTTTTGTTTTTTTTTTTAAATCTGAATCGTAATTGCTGTTATGATAATTTAAGTATGCCAATGATATCGTGACTCATAACTTGTTCTTCTTTGTGCTATGTTGTATGTATAATCAGCAATGTACTTTGATCCTCGTGTCAAAATGAGAAGTTGACAACCCTAGTTCTCCAGCACAAACAGTGACTGTAAGGGAAAACGTCCCAACCTCACGCCCAAAACATCGTATTGGTGCGCACTTTCTTACACTTTTTGGCTTTAATGTCTCCTTTGATTGGTAGTGAGAGTTGGCATCTATGTTACGGAATCCATTTTGTAGACGCATGTACTTTGAATGCGGCCCTCAATTAATAAATCTTTGTTTTATAATTCTCCCTCCTGCTCTCTCTCTCTCTCTCTCTCTCTCTCTCTCTCTCTCTCTCTCTCTCTCTCTCCCCCCCCCCCCTTTTTTTTTTCGAAAAAAAAAAAATCCCTCTACAAATATACTTTTCTTTTTTTCATGTATGTGACTGCCTCCTTCTCTTTTCCACTGTTTTCTCTTTGCCTTAACCTTTCTCTCAATATGTACAGCTGTATTCATTTTTCCTCCCTCCATTTATCTCTAAATCATGCCTGTTCCGATTTTAAAGAAACTCCAACCGTCTCTCATTTCCCCGTGCTACTTGTATCATTTTGGTTGCCGTCTTTGTCTTTATGAATAATTTTCTGCCAAACCCCCATCTTTAAATCTGTCTGAAGATGCTTTTCTGATGTCACCTTATCCAGTAGCCTTCTTTAAACGGTGCTATTATGTTGGGTTTTCCCGCTGCACCTCTCCGCACCGCTCCCCGCACTACCTGTACAGATTTATCGATCTAGGGAGTCTACTCTGTAGTCTGTAGTAAAGCCGCCCAAGTAGCTTGCCTTTCCTTCAGAACTGAAACGTCGATTGGCTATTGATCTGCAATTATTGTTATTCTCGGATATAATATTGTCTTTGCTTTGATCTATTATTTTATTCTCTACTAATACTTCTCTCTCTTCTCTCTCTCTCTCTCTCTCCCCAACCCCCTTCTCTCTCATACTCTCTCTCTCTCTGAGAGAGAGAGAGAGAGAGTGCCTCAATCGCCTCTTTGTGCCGTATCCCTTAGCCAAATCCCCAATCCCTTTCACCATGTGTCATCAGACAAAGACACACTGCAAACTTAAGTCACTTGTCAATAAGCTCAAGCCAATGTCTATCAGTCTTTCTGCTCATCTGTCCATCTGTCTGTCAATATGTGTGTGTGTGTGTGTGTGTCTTTCTCCTCTATTTTCCCGTCACTTTCTCTCTATTTCGCTATTATTTTCTCTTCACCATTTAGCTCTTAATTCTTGCGCCTCACTTTTTAAAAATCTTTACCCCCCCCCCTCTCTCTCCCTCTTCCTCTCTCTCCCTCTCTCCCCTCTTATCCTGTCATTCACTGTATTTAACATCGAATTGTCAAATCGATTTCAAATACACGTTGTAATCTTTGCAAAGGGTCATATAAAATCGCAATAATATGATATGCTTCCACAAAACCCCCCATATAATTTATAGCTTCATCTCCGTTCTCTCCGTTACGATATTGGACTGTGCTTGAACAGGTCTTTAAGAAGTAATAAACACAGGCACTGCAATCATAACCTTGTTTATTGATCACCATAATTTAAAGGGACGTCTCTGTTGCTGTTTTTACAATTCCCCAGTATGGGCAGTGTCAAAGAGAGATTATTCTCAATGCACCGTCTACTTTCTAATTTGTGCTTTCATTTCATTTATGATTGGTATCGTTCGTGCATGATTGGTTTCGCTTTATGCGTCTATACGAAGCGCTGGGAACAACACCTGTATATTCATCGTGCGCTTTCATGCTAATCCCTGTCACATAATTTATGCACTGAGTGATTTGTATGTAGATTTGGCCTGCGTTACAAAAAGCTTGGGAAAAAAACGATCTATAAAGGAACCACTGTACCTTGACTCATATTTTCAGACGATGGTGATAAATTGTTTTGACTTGAAATATTAATAAAGAATGATAGGTCATTATTATGAGTATTGATGAATAATATATTTGACCAATCAGTGATCAAGATATATTGACGGTTTAACATCAATGCTAATGAACAAAGTAAGATTCTTGTTAAACGACACATTATTGTAAAGGAATACATGTATTTAAATGTAAAACATATTAAAGTATTTTAAACCATTTCAGTGAACCAGTTAAACAATCATGCACAATGTAGATCGGACATGCTCACATCCACTTTTAAGTCTCCTAGGTTTCCAAGAATTTTGTCCTACGGCTATGTGTTCGAACTGGGGACCTCCCGAAAAGAAGCCAAACGCTGTATAAGCATTACACAGTGATGCAGATCTTTTGTTCGCTTTTAAACACGAAACAAGAGCTTCGTTTATTTTTTCCTACTAAAGATTGTCCAGCTAACCGTGTGTTTGTGTTCGTGTGTGTGTGTGGGTGTGTGTGTGATGTGGTGTGTGTGTGTGTGTGTGTGAGTGTGTGGTGTGGTGTGGTGCGGCACACTTGAAGCCAAACAGTGTCCAGCAGAGTGGACACATCTGTCCAGCCCTGTCCTGCAGTGTCCACTCGAGTTCGGCCTGCAGCTTACCAGTCTGGTCAGCCCCCAGAGTGTACCGCCATAATCGGCTTAGCCAGCGCGCGGCCAGTGGGTGTGAAATTTGCCCGATTAGCTCCAGCCTCCACACCCACCACACCCTGTACACTCTACGCACTTCTGTATCGATCTCACTGACTAGCTTTGACTATTTGTTTTGTGTCTATCTCTCATATTCTGTATGCCCACCTTTCTCTCTCCATATCCTCTCACTCTCTCTCTCCATCTCACTCTCTCTCTCTCTCTCTCTCTCTCTCTCTCTCTCTCTCTCTGTATTGTCTCTGTTTGGTCGGCTCCTTCACACACCCCTCTCTATCTCTTTCTTTTTCTTCCTTCAATTTGTTCTATTTCGCGTTACCTCTGCCTCCTTCTTTGTCTCCTTCTTCATATCATCTTCCTCTTTTTCTTATTTCCCCTACTCTCTATCTCTCTCACTCAATTTCTCCCCCACCTTATACTCCCCCTACGTCCCCACCCCTGACTCACCCGAGTAATGTCGTATAATTATCCGCAGTGGATTTAGGTTGAATTAATCCAATTCACACTTTCCTATGTGCGAATCGAGAACTACAGCATATTGGCTCCGTCAGGTGACGACTGGCTTGGTTATTGATGAAGTGTGAAAGTCACGTCAGTTTTTGGATTTGATCTGACAAGCGGGCTCTGCGGGATATTGGAACAATGCCTCTTTATCATTGTTAGTTCGATTCCTGTTGTTGAAGATTGGTCTGATGTCAGTAGAATATGATCGGCACATACAGACTTGTTGAATACCCGCTATGTCTCTGTCTGAGTGTGAAAGTCACGTCAGTTTTTTATGTGATTTGACAAGCGGGCTCAGCGGGATATTAGAACGATCCATGAAGATTGGTCTGGTTTCAGTAGAACATGACTGACAAAGACAGACGTGTTCGATATCCGGTATTTCTCAGTCTCACAGAATAGAAATGTTTTCAGATTTGACACGATCGCCTTGGAACCCAGAAAACATAAGAAAAGTAGCAAAGCAGAGATTATTGCCGTCAAAGCAAAAAAGCGTACTTTTCTTTCTTTTTCGTGGATCAAATACTTGTTATACGACCAGTCTAAATAATCAACCCAGTCTTCATTAAGATCAGAGGGCCTAGTTTGGTGATTACCTCGAGTTTTCTGACTTTCCTTGATCTCTTGTGCCATAGGTATATTGATTGGTTCACAGACGATTTTCCTCAATCAGTACGGATCTTTGAGTTTGCATCACTTTCCTTTACAAAATCTGTCATCATACATATTAATATACTACCAAAATAAGGCAAAGCAAAACACACAATAACAGAAAAACAAAAACAATAAAAAAAAAGGAACGGAAATAATCACAAAAGGAAAAAAAAAAGAAATTACGAAGAGTTAAGCTTTTAGTTCATGCCTCTCTGTGCGCTTCCTTCTCTCCTTGTTCTTTCTTTTTCACTTAGCCGAGCAACTCTTCCTCTATAATTTATCTGAGTAAAAAAATCGATGCCAAGATCACTCACGTTGACGCGCGTTCTTGTTTGGCGGGACACAAGGACATCATTAGATCACGTCTATTTTTAAATGTGACCCGTTTTATGTTGCTTACTAGCCCTCCTTTTTTCCAGGGCTATTAACTTTAAATGCCTCCTTTCCTTTCAAACCCCTTTGCTTTATCTCGAAGGAGTGTGCGTGTGTGTGTGTGTTTGTATGTCTGTGTGTGTTTCCCTTTCGCTTTTTTAAATTTCTGAAGAAAAGTCGACTAGTACGTGATCACAGCTGAGGTAATCGCATTTTGTCTTACGTGTGGGCTGATCAATTTGGGTTCTTGCCAAAAAGAAGAAGAAGAAGAAAAAAGAAACGACCGTACTTTACGAGCGCAGGCTTTAAAAGTTGGACCGGGCATAGATAATGAAGCCCGCCGATCCCCTCTCGGCCCAGTAGATCTGTACACACAGACATGGTGTCACAAGTACAACGTCTTAAAAGTTGGGCCGGGCATAGATAATGAAGCCCGCCGATCCCCTCTCGGCCCAGTAGATCTGTACACACAGACATGGTGTCACAAGTACAACGTCGCAGTAGCTACGACTCGTCGTAAGCCTTCTACATTAACGTGATTCTTATGTCTTAAGACGTGTCGTAAGCTTACCACAACGTTGTATTTACAGTCCATGGTCTTATTTTGCTCGGTGTTGAACTGCGCTGGTGGTGTACTTCGATTTGTATTGTTGTTTTTTTCTCTTCTTGTTTGTGTTTTGTTTTGTTTTAGAAAAAAGTGACGTTTTTGCAAGATTTATAGAAATCAATTTCACCAGGGTGGTAGAAACTAATGGAGAGTTGAGAGAGAATGAGAGAGAGAGGGTGGGAGAGAGAGAGAGAGTGAGTGAGAGAGAGAGAGAGAGAGAGAGAGAGAGAGAGAGAGAGACAGACAGACAGACAGAGAGAGAGAGAGAAAGCGAAAACGAAAGAGGAGATAAGGACAGAGAAAGGGGGAGGGAGAGAGACAAAGATGAAAGGAAAAAAAAAAAAAAGAGTAAGACATGAAGTAAAAAAAAAAAGATTTTGTGCATGTTTTTATCACGCAGCAGACCGCTGAAAACCCTATTAAGGAGTCGAGGAAAAAAAAGTTTCTTTTAATGACAAGTACAGATCTGCGGTACTGATTTGTTGGCATACATTCATGATTTTATAGTCATCGAGATTATGCCAAGTAAAGATAAATTTATACGACCATGCGTGTGTGCGCTTTCACACGTAACTTTGCATCTCGGTCTACACATATGTATGTCAGGAAGACACAAGAAACGCGCTTACATGCACGTAGTTCACATCGATTCTTGTGGGTCAATCGTTTTGTTGTTGTTGTTGTTGTTTTTACATATGTTTTGTACATATTGAAATTACTCTTAGATTGTGTTTTCTTTTAATATCATCAAAATCAACTTAAGGGGTTGCGATTTCTACCTTTTCATTGAATAATATTGTGGAGTTCATAAATTAACATAATGTCCGTATTATTCATTGTTGTCCAAATCACCCGAATACACAAGGTATTGTTGTACCTCGTCGTCATGCAGAAAAAAAAAACACCAAACAAATGTAGGTAAAATATAACAAGCTAATAATTTTCTTTATTTCTTTTAGTTACATACTGTACCACGCAGACCCACATTACATCAAGTTCGAAATGTGTTTATGCTTGGGTACAAAGTACATTTAGACCCTGTTACTAAGAATAATTTACTGGCCGTTTCGGCCCATGATTACGCATGTTTGTCGACAAGTATGGTATGCGCGGTGGTCATGGGGTAGAACATCGGCTTCCGACGCAAAAGGTCCAGGTTTGAGCCCTGACGATTGCACTCCCTACTGGTTGGGTCGGTGTCAGTTTAATGTGACCGGCTGAGACAGGAGTCATGGTATACCTGCCCTGTCTCCTGTGTGGCAGCACATAAAATTGTCAGACGTTAGTCTTGGGGTCCGTCCAAAATCAGAAGATTTAGTGCTTGATGTCGGACGTTAAATCAACTCAACAATCAACAACCTACCTTTATATTGGATAATGGTGTGGAGTTCATAAATTAACATATTATGTCCGTATTGTTCATTGTTATCCAAAGTCACCCCTATACAAAATGTATACTTGTAGTTCCTCGTCATGCAGAAAAATAAAACAAATGTAGTTAAATTATAGCAAGCCAATGTTTTTCTTAATTCCTTTTAGTTACCAAATGCAGCACGCAGACCCACATACCACTTAGTTCACACGAAATGTGTTTGTGCTCAGGCACAAAGTGCATGTAGATCATGTTACTAAGAATAATTTACTGGCTGTTTCGGCCCTTGATTACGCATGTTTATCGACAAGTATGGGATGCGCGGTGGTCCTGGGGTAGAACATCGGCTTCCGACGCAAAAGGTCCGGATTCGAGCCCTGGCCGTTACGCTCCCTACTGGTTGGGTCGGTGTCAGTTTAATGTGACCGGCTGAGACAGGAGTCATGG
>RQTK01000233.1:149742-159742 GCA_003991915.1 Elysia chlorotica | reverse complement strand
AAAGTTAATGAGAATTGCAGTTGATAATTAAAAATTGCATTCCTGATCGCCTCTAGATCTAGCTTCTGCCTATCAAATTCGGGAACACGATATCGCTCTTGCATTTCTACAAATCTGCCGTAAACAGCACATTTTTAGTGCACTTATCATGACAAACGGGAGTGGTGTAACCAGAGCCGCTAAACTTACATCAACAATGGGTACAAACTGGCCAAAGTGATAGAGCCTTGGTCTCTTAATGGGGGGTCTATGGTTCGAAACCCACCGTGAAAAGCCGGCAACAAAAGTTATCCCGACTGGTTAGATCGGTGTCAGTATAATGCGACCGGCTGAGATCGGAGTCTTTGTATTCACGTATTGTCTCTATGTGGCAACACGTAAAGTTGCCAGACTTACTTCTTGGGACCCATCCACGATATGGGCTTGTTGTGTTTTTTTTTTTACGATGGACGTTAAGAAACGAACTTATTACTCACACCCAAAAAACGTATTTCTAAGCATTTATTTTTCTTGCTTTCATATTAATTTTTTTTTCGTTTTGAAAGCGGTTCTAGTTGGCAGCTTCACGTGACTGAGATTAAAACAAACCCGAAACAATTATCTGTGGTTTTGTTTTCAGGATTTTACTGGCCCTGCCACTGTATACATTAACTCAATTCTTGTTTAAAAATCCCAGTACATAACATCATGAATAATAATCCTTGCCTGTGTTGTGAAACACTGACTATTAATCTCTGAGTTTTTAATTAAATAGAGAGTGACATCTCTTCTTGGCGGACTATAATAATAACATGGGTGTGTTTACATGTCTTTTCTGTGTAAGACGCCATGTACTTTAGTTCTCTCTGTCTGTGATTAGATCATATTTACAGTCACATGAACATTACTATTACTTGTTCTGGTTGTTGTTGTTGTCGTTGTTCTTGTTGTCGTCGTTTTGTTGTTGTTGTTGTTGTTGTTGTTGTTGTTGTTGTTGTTGTTGTTGTTGTTGTTGTTGTTGTTGTTGTTGTCGTTGTTACTTTGGTTCATTTTCTTTTAATGGATAAGCGAGAGATGGGAGAGTTAAGACTTTACTGGTGTGTGTTGTAATGATTCCCTGAAAGGAAAAAATACGCATCGGAGATGTTTTGTTTTCCGAATACGGTTATATACATCTCCATAGTTTTAATTACAGTCCTGGGGGTCTGATTTCAACATATTAATTAAAATTGTGAGTTGTGACAAAAACTAATGTGTAATTAATGCTATTGGTGTCTGGCTTCACCCAGAAGAAATGTTGACTGTGAGAGTCTGTATTCTGTAATGACTCGAGGGGAGAACAAGAGACGCCCAATTTTAACTTATACTTACCAATAAATTAACATCAAATTTCCAAACAAAAATGATTTGACGTTCTAAACCTAGCATTTTTTTTCATTTATGATAAAATGGTAATATAGTTGTAACATGCGAAATAAATGTCAAGAGTAATCCACATTATATAGAAGAAGAAAAAGAAAAAGTAACATATCACTGTTTTCTCTACTGAAATGTATTCTCATGCATGGATGTGTCATTGAGTTAAGATAATGTTAATTAGTAATTAAAAAATGTAATTCTTGTGATGGAAAACAACAACAATAACAACAACATCAACAAGAGCAACTACGTCAACAATAATGCTTATAAGTGACCGTATTCACGTTAGAAGTGCATTTATTTGTTGAGTTTATGGGAACTAACAACTCCCGCCTATCTCTCAGGACGATTTTGTATAGCATAGATCATGTTTAACCAATATGGTCATATGTTTCGCCGTGCGTTTATAACTAATATGCTGTTTAGCCTGAAGCTATCAGGATTAGGTAAAATCTGAAGATTCCTAGAGACTAAAACAATGTTTACTTCCTCTCTGTTTCCTCCCAGAGCTTATCGGCTCTACGAAGAGACTGAACATCAACTTCCAAGATGGCGACGGGTGAGTAGATCTGTTGTATGATAGTATAATGTTGTGTAAAGGTTGGTTGTTTGGTTGGTTGGTTGGTTCGTTCGTTTCTTAACATCCAACGTCAGCAGGTAGGCTGTTTCGCTAAACGGCCCAAAGAGTAACGTCTGACAATTTTACTCAGCGACTGCTGGGACAATCAGACTCCTGTCTCAGTCGGTCACATTAATATCGGTCACATTAATATGTTGACATGGACGGCTCCCACCATCTCTTAAAACAAAAGGGGCTTAAAAACAATGGTGACCCATCAAGAAAACACGTTTATCAACAACTGTTCCTACAGCCACGTCCTGTGAAGCACTGATTAATTTGTTTTATTGGCCTTGACACCCTCTCGTGCCACCAGTTAGTGCCACCAGCCTCACTACCAAGAATCTAGGCCATACGTACAAATGGGAAGTATATTTAGTCGTCCTACTAACCATGTATTCAGATGCTATAAGTCCGACTTCCAAATCTGCATCTTCATTGTACTTAGTAATCCCAGAGTCTAGAAGGCTAGAGGCAACCAAATATGGCCCCATGCCCCGAGCTCTTATACAAAACATTTCCCACAAAACGTATTATTGTATTTTTTTTTTTTTAATATTGGGATTTAAAAAAAAGTTGCTGGTTGGGTCGGTATCAGTTTAAAGTGTCCGACAGACAGGGGCCCGGATATCCCCGCAGTATCTTCTGGCAGCATTTAGAGTTGTCACACATGCGTTTTGGGACCCATCCACAATATGGCATAGCTACTGAAGTTGCTGTTAAAAAACCAGCCAACCGACCAACTACATTGTAATCACTTCTTTGGCTGAAGTGACTGTATTCTTTAGTGGCTGGTTCATTCGACAGCTGAACTTACACCCACCAAACCCCCTCTTTTAGAGAAAAAAAATAGAGATGAACACATAAAAAACCCACAAAACAACTAGAAGATATGTTTACAAATAGTATTATTGTCTTACACTTTTTAAAAGTTAAATTACACGTTCATTGTTAGTGGCTTTAAATGTGACACCTGGCAACCGTATGCCAAAACAAGCGTATAATTTGTACATACTGTTGGCCTGCACTTCTTAAGGTAAGTGTACCATTTTGCAACTGGTTAAGTTGGCAGCTCTGATGGTCTAAAGGATTCCTCGAGGGCCAGAGTCGAGGCTTGAGGAGGGGATTTCCTGGCCAAACAGAGCTCCAGGTTTTAAGTAAGGGAAAAGAAGTCCTGCCTCACTACTTGTACGTGTATAGAAACCGACGGTTTGAGTTAGTCGAGGAGTTTCTCTAATCCAATTGGTTACAAGGAGCAAAGGAAAGATGAGGGAGAAAAAGAGAGAGAGAGAGAGAGAGAGAGAGAGAGAGAGAGAGATATAGAGAGAGAGAGACAGCGACAGAGACAGAGACAGAGCGATAGCGAAAAAGCGGAGAGGAAGTGAGAGAGACAAGAAGACAGGAAAAGCAAACTCTTTTTGTCTGTTCATTTGTTACCCCGCTATCGTTGTTAACCCACCACCATCCATTCATTCACTCCCCATCACTCCCACCACCACTGTATATATATGTGATTCTCCAACGTGACTGAGGCGCCCGTCCCCATGGACTGTGGCCTTTTTGGCGGTCAGTAATTACTCACATATATTCCATTACTGAGCTCTGTCGCCGTGCCCAAGGGGAGAGAGAGAGAGACAGGCTATGGCAAGCTAAGAACTAAGGATCGAAGCGGGACCGCTGGATGGGGTGGACTGCTTTCATTAGTTGGAAGTATTCTAGAGATGGGCTATGGCAAAAGCAAGGAACTAAGGATCGAAGTGGGACCGCTGAATGGGGTGGACTGCTTTCATTAGTTGAAAGTATTCTGTTCTTGTTGCGTAATAATTATTATTACTGTAAGCTGCAGGAAAACAGGGAGGAAGGAGGAAAAAAAGAAGAGAGGGAGACAAATAGAGAGAAACAGTGGGTTGAGTTTGTTTGACGTTCAACATCAGCTCTATATAAGCTATATTTTAGATGGGCCACACGACTGATGTCTGTTAATTTTATGTGGGGTCATACTCGTGCCATATCTTCTGTCTCAGCCGACCACATTAAACTGACACCGACTGAAAAAGTGGAGGGCGAAATCGCCAGGCTTCGAACCACAAACCTCTTGCGTGGTAAGCCGATGTTTTACCCCAGGGCTACTGCGTTCCTTGAGAGAGAGAGAGAGAGAGAGAGAGAGAGAGAGAGAGAGAGAGTGGCGGAGAAAAAACGGAAAGAGTGATAAGGGAAATTCAATACAGCAAGACTCGACTTAGTAATTTGAATTCAGATATCATGTGTCGGACCCTAATCGGGAATTGTTTCAAACCAAAAATTCACAAATTGGTTCATATTTTTGACTGATCGTTGAGTCGAACCGGGACCATTGCGAATAGACGCCCAGTGATCTGCCAGGATGCCCAACCCCCCTCCCAATTCTCCCCAGTTAAAAATGGTAGAGATGGGACAAGAGGGAGATGTGGTGGGGATGAGGGGATGAATGAGCCACAAGAGGCGATTATGAAAGATAGTTTGGCTAATGAACAAGGACGTGAGTGAACCCTTTCAGTGGATAAGAAGTGAGTCAGACACTCAAAAAGAGTGCCTTGACTGAGAGATGAAAAGACTTAGTGAGAAATAATGTGTGTATGTGGGGGTTTCGGGGTGGAAAGAAAGAAAGAGAGAGAGAGAGTGTGATAGAAAAGAGAGAGATAGTGAGAGAGAGAGTGGGCGTGAGATTGAGAAGAGCGAGATAGACGGATACAGAAACTGAAAGAGAAAGAAAATATACGGATGGGGTTGCGAAAGGGGAACGGACATGGAGACAAAAAGCAACTGTTTACTTCTCTGCCTGGGTTTTGGAGGCGGACGTGTTCTATTGCAATTAATAATTCGCCGATCGCGTGGAATGACTCAGAACGCGCAAAGAGAGTATGGATAGAGACAATCAGTGGAGGGCATGCGGAGGGTGTTCTCTCGCCTAGGATAGGGGCGAAACGTGGATTGAGAGCAATTCAAAATGTCAGTACGTCAAAACATCAAGGACGTCGTAGCGACAAAGATCAAGGCTGGGGATGGATGATTTAGATGGTTTGAAAGTTTGGTGAGTGGTTGGGTTTGTTTGGTTTGGTGGTTGGTTGGGTTTGTTTGGATGGTCCATGGATGAATCAGCTCCATGGAGACACAGAGATACAGTGCTCAGAAAGCAGAGATCGACTGATCATGTTTGGCAAGTGGTGTAGGGCCGCTACAGTGCTCAGAAAGCAGAGATCGACTGATCATGTTATCATACATACACACATACATACATACACACACACCCACACACACATGCAGATAACAGTATAACTACAGTACACAGCACACCCTGCTTTTCTGTCATATCGACCACACATACTCACCCACAGACTAAACGCACACATAATCGTCAATAATCATGCTCTCTTTCTCCCTCTCTCTCTCTCTCTCTCTCTCTCTCTCTCTCTCTCAATGGTATAGACGGCTAATCGGCACCCGACTTTCACGGTTGGTTTATCGTGTGGCGGAAGTAGGGGGTGAATCATCCAAGGTTACTTGTCATGTTGTCATGCCATTGTCTTCGGTTGGGGCTGGGGTGGGAGAGAGAGAGAGGTGGAGAGAGTGGGGAAAAGAGAAAGAGAGAGACACACACATATGGAGAGATAGAGGGAGGGAGGTAATGAGGGACATAGGGAGAGACAGACATACAGAATGATATACAGACAGTCAGACAAACAGACAGACAGACATACATGCAGACAGACCAACGGAAAGACAAACATACATACAGACAGACAGACAGAAGAACGGACAGACAGACAGAGACAATGTTCAGCAAGACTAGTATCGACGTAGAATGCCGGATTCGATTTTAGTTACTGTCGTTTTTTACAGAATGATAGAAAATGTCTCTGTAAATAAGGATAATGTCTCAATTACATTTTAAAACGAATAGTTATATTCATATCATCAAGCTTACAATCCTACGAATTATAAGGGCGTCGATAAAGAAAACTCTGGAAGAGTTTTGCTAGGAATATCTTCCCTGACTTTGAGTCTTCAGTTTATAACACCTTTGTACGGCCTGGCGTCTGGTCTTGAGATCATGAGATCACGTATTTGAACTATACTAAAGTTTGCACCAATGGCTGGCGCGCGGGTGTTGCCATCATCATTGTATTCACATCCTAGTTTGCACTCTTGTCAGGTGTTGTCATAATGACATTATTTTATATACTTCGAAAGAAAATTAAATTACTCTTTTCTCCTCTCTCTTGTTTGTTTGTCATTCGGGTATCATTTTAATATATCTTTTCTTCACTTGTTATTCAGTCATTGTTAATTTTATGCTCTCTTTTAAATGAGCCTAATGTTTTCAACCTTGAAGTCTTTTTACCCATATGCATTTGTCGTATATTTATTTTTCCTGACACGTACTTGTTAAGAGTGTTATTATATACAAAGCTGAAAAAGCATACAATTCACGCTCTATTTGCATCCCTTTGTTTCTCCTAGCACGACACATTAACGATGCAGATGTCCATACATTTATCCGCGGTTGTGGAGACACCCACCTCAATACATTGAAGTTACATTTGACGCCATAGATATTTGTGTTCTTTTTTCTCTCTCCTTCGCCTCAAGACAGTGTTACATTTGACGTCATAGATATTTGTGTCTTTTGTTCTCTCCTTCAGCTCCTTAAATGCGCCACGGTAGAGGAAGATGGACTGAGTTATTTCTTTTGTATGAACGGGTTTCTGCCTTTACTCTCTCTCTCTCCCTCTCTCTCTCTCTCTCTCTCTCTCTGTCTCTCTTTCTTTCTCTGTCTCTCTCTCTCTCTCTTAACACACACCCACACACTTTCCTTTCTCTCATCTCCATCTGTTCATCCACCCAGCCACCCCGTATCTCCTCCACAAAGCCTCTGACAGCTTTCCATGACTGGTACTCCATGATCCGCATTGTTCAGATCATAGAGCTCTTCGAATGTGAGGGGGTGGGGAGGGGGGGGGGGGGGGGGTGAACTTGCGCCAGTGGTAGAGAGTTATTCACCCGACCAGGAGGTTCCCAGTTCGATCGCTCAAAAAATATATATTTATCCGATATCGTCTCCTGCTGATTGCCATGTCAGTATTATGTGACCGGCTTAGACAAGATTACAGCACCCCCCCCCCCTTCCCCGTCCATTCTTGTTTGTAGCAGCAAATAAAAGATGTCAGCCTTGGGGTCCGTACACAATATAGGATCCACACTTTTGACGTTGGATGTTAAGCAAACCATTTAACTCAACTCAACTCTTTGGGTGTGACAAAGCTCTTGCCGAAGCTCATCTTCAACTAGACCATCTTGGTACATTTTACATTGCTGTTCACTATCACACTATTACCTCTCAATATAAACAGTAGTAATAGTGAAACCCTTTACACCGTCCTGCGTTCAGTTAATTCTATATTGGTTCCAGCAGTCGTAGGTTTTCCAGGAACGATATCCACCAGATAATGGTCCTCTCGTCTGCTACTGAACACCGGACTGATATGACAAAACGAATAGTTGAGTTGAAATAAGCCGCCCTAGGCTCTACTTTCTCCTTCAGTCTATATAGTGCTCACGTTGGACGTTTAAACAACTTCACAAAAGCGTTTCTCTCAAGATTACGAAGTGGTCGCCAAAGCGGTTATTTACAGCTGCCGCTTCCCTAGTCGGGGTTGTTAATCTGTTTGCCACTTTGGCTCTCACCGTTCCGAAAGATTTTTTTTTAATAATTTCATTTCGTTGCCATCTTTTTTCTTTGTCGTTTTGGTGGCTTGTTTGTATGTCTGTCTCACTTTCTCTCCCACTGTCTCTTTGTCTCTGTCTCTGTCTGTCTGTATGTCTTGTCTGTCAGTCTGTCCGCCTCTCTCTCTCTCTCTCTCTTCCTTCCTCCCCCTCCCCAACTCTCCCTCCCCCCTTTCTTTCTGTCTATTTGTCCATCTTTTTCCTGTGTGCCTGTGTGTTCCTTTAAGTAAACTCATACAATTTTGTCATGAGTCGATCTCACTCCCCTCTTAGTACGCCTCTCGAAAAAAATCCCTTCCCCTAATCCTCTTTATCTCCGTTTCCTCATATTTTAACTGGTGCCTTTCTCGTCTATATTTTCCCAAAAGATAATGTTCCATCCCTCGTCCCACTCCACACTCTAGATATTGACAAATCATCGCTCGCCAGAATCTTCTGATCAAAGGGGGAGACAAGTATCTCCCATATTTCTGGTATTATCAGTTTTATTTGATCCGCCCGTCACTGTCATTTGTGTGTCTTATGAATAGTCCGTCCTCTTTGAATGGTCTTTGAATGATCAGCAGATTGCTGTCGAGGCGGCCAATTCGTCTCATTCGGTTCTGAAAAGGTGAAATAGGTATAACGTGATGCGTTCCCATTCTATTTCCGTATTTGAATGTTTTGTTTAGTTGAGTTGATTTAACGTCCAACATCAGCACTATGTAGGCTATACTTTGGACGGGCCCCAAGACTGACATAAGGCAGGATGGGGATACCATGCCTCTGTCTCAGCCGGTCACATTAAACTGACACCGACCCAACCAACCAACCAACGGAGCGAAATCGCCAGGGCTCGAATCCGGATCTTTTGCGTCGGAAGCCGATGTTCTACCCCAGGACCACCGTGCCCCCCACTCTGTATTGAAATACGGGCAGAAGGAAAACCAGAACACTGTACTTTTTCTGAGGCTGAAAGAAGAAAGCTAACGAAGCCCCGAGAAATCTCTCACTATTTGACACTCTCTGTTACAAGCACTACCCATTAAGCAGATTTTGCACTGAACATCATGTCACTGAGCAAGTGTGCCAAGTTGTTAAAGTATATTAGGCCCTATTTGACACTTTAATGGTTTATTTGTTTACTTGGGCGCCTCTCGATTTCTGGAAATCGAACAGTTTTATTGATCTAAGTGTGCCAAGTTGTTAAAGTATATTAGGCCGGCCCTATTTGACACTTCAATGATATATTTGTTTACTTAGGCGCCTCTCGATTTGTGGAAATCTCGGCGTCCTCGGTTCGAACCAGGCCGGCCTCATATTTTTTGTTCTGCATTTTGTTTTATTGAATGTATCATTGTATGGTTAGGCCCTACTTTCTTTGCTATCTGTCCACTCTAAAAAAGAATACCCCCACCCCCCAAAAAAATAACAAAATCACCTTCCTCTTTCTTTTTCACTATTTCTATCTCTCGTTCTCTCTTTCTCTCTCTCTCTCTCTCTCTCTCTCTCTCTCTCTCTCTCTCTCTACCTGAATGCTAAGCTGCGGGCCGAATTTCTCCGCCACTGTTTTTAGCACTCTTCAGTTTACTTGCACGCGTTATTCTATTTATCTGTGTTTGTCTCTGAGTTTGTGTCAACCCCTCTTTAATCTGTCACCTTGGCTTGGAACCCTTCACTACCTCTAAAAGAATGAATTAATCACCCTGTACGCATCGTCTCCAGGAAGTGCATGTTTTGCCAACTCATCGTTAGAAGGGACATACTAAAGTAACCTTTAAGACAGGACAACCAGATCAAATCAAGCGCAGAATAAAACCTTCAAGGGAAGTCTACAACTTATAGCTTATTGGATTACACTAGATTTTCACTTGTGTGTTGGGCTGCTTGAGAGATGTTAATGGGCAAATGTGTTTCTTAGTCTTAGTCTAGATGTTAAGCCTATATCGTTCTCCAATTGTTTTAACACTATACGTCGCTTCCGTTCGCGAATTCGCTTCGGTGCCATTGATACGTTTCTGTTTTTCCACTAATGTCATATTCTGATGTCCGCCTCTTCCTCTCTTTCTCTATGTCTCTCTATCTCTCTATCTCCCTCCCTCTCTTCCTTTCTGTATCGCTCACTCTCTGAATATTTTTTTTCTTTATCTTTTTGACTGACTCCTCTCCCTCCTCGATTCTGCCTCTGTCGTCTATGTCACACTATCTTACTCTTCTCTCTTTTCTCTCTCTCTCCCTCTC
>RQTK01000233.1:129862-142227 GCA_003991915.1 Elysia chlorotica | reverse complement strand
AAAGGAGGAAAGACGAAGAAAGGGAGAGGGGGGGGGAAAGAGAGAGATCTTTATCTCCATCATACACGAAAAAGTAGCATAAGAAAATCTAGTCCAAATCTAGTCCAAATCTAGTCCACATCTTATGATCTAGTCTCGTTATCTGTCACCAAAATAATCTAAAATAATCACCAAGAGTAACTGAACTTACACATACATGTATTTTATTGAGATTCGTCCTGTCGCCTGTACCCCTCCACCCGCGGCGGGCGGGCAATGGGGCGAGAAGCGCTGGGTGAATGGGCGCCATTGTCCGCGAGTCTCGCCTGATTAGCTCCCGGAATGCTGGCCCTGTCAGACCCACAGTCCGTGTCCCAGTCCCGCCCTGTCCGTCCCGTCACGGCCCCGTCACCGCCCTGGGCAGCCCCAGAACCACCGACATCTCTCCCAACAGACGTGGTAGCGTCCCGAGTCGTAGGTAGTCGGGCAGGTAGGGTATTTCCGACTATGTGATGCCTAGCCCAAGACCGAATACATTGTACATTGGAGTGATTGTTCTGAGCGTTGTCCAGAGTTGTATCCTTCAGGGAGGGGTGGTATCGGAACTGAGGGATACCTAGACCGAATACATTGTACATTGGAGTGATTGTTCTGAGTGTAGTCTGTTGTTGGTTGGCTAAATGCATGGGTAGATAAATCTTCTTTGGGTCCTCTTGATGATATTAAATGAAACTTTGTTATTTCACAAAGTTCGTCCTCAAGCTCACACTTACTGAACTAAACGGACGTTGCGGTGCTCTAAGGGTAGGGCGAGACCGACTTCTATTCAAAATAATCAAACCGACGCAGTATATTAAATGAAACTTTGTTATCTCGTAGAGTTAGTCCACAAGCTTACACATACTGAACTAAACGGGTGTTTCGATGTTCAAAGGGTAGGGCGAGAGCGCCTTTTATTCAAAATAATCAAAATGACACAGAGTCGAGGCCCGGTTTCTGTCCTTCGGATTAAGGGTTAGCCGTTGTCAGTATAATATAATCGGTATCGCGTTCTGGGTCCATTTGGATAACCCTTGGGATCTAGGAAATGTTTAACTAGTGGGAAATAGCTTACTTTATGCGACCACCGGAACATACTCTACAGCAGACAAGTTGATATTATAGACACATTATTTTATAAGATAATGTATGTATACAGAATCCCCCCAAAACAGCCGTATGTTCCTGGTTTGAAAAGAAAAATAATAAATACATGTAATTGAATAACATGCCTATTCTGAGCCTTGTGCAGTCAGTGTTCAGTCATAGTGAATCCACCAACCACTTCAGTGTGTACGCCGGGTTGGGCAGTCCGACCCGAAGCGACAACAGATTTCCCTCCAGTCCATTATTGATGTGTGTAAACCGTATCATGGTATGGTCGCTTGTTAAGACCTTGCGATTACTGTGCCGAAAGCGAAGACGAAGCCGATAGATAAGGGAATCTGTACTGGTTTCTAAACATAGATCTATTGCACACTTCCGGAGCCAAGGAACGTCAAGAAATTCCCAATGCTTTAAAGGCGCGATCATGTTATCCCTTATCCCCGTGTGCATTGCAAAGCCTGTACTACTGGCCACCAAGCTGCACCACTGCAGGCATGGTGACCAAATGTGAAGTTGGCCACACGGGAGCGTCGCGGTCATGGTGTGGTTAGTGCGTCGGCATCCGATACAGGATGTCCGGATGCATGCATGATTGTTCCGTTTTGATTCCTCCTGGTTTGACCAAGGATTGTTGGGACCAAGATATAATGTTATATTATGGGATTTTGGAACCAAGATATATTCGTAGTATGGGATTGTTGGGACCAAGATATATTATAGTATGGGATTGTTGGGACCAAGATATATTATATTATGGAATGTTGGGACCAAGATATAATGTTATAGTATGGGATTGTTGGGACCAAGATATAATATTATATTATGGGGTTGTTGGGACCAAGATATAATATTTTATTATGGGATTGTTGGAACCAAGATATATTATAGTATGGGATTGTTGGGACCAAGATATATTATAGTATGGGATTGTTGGGACCAAGATATATTATATTATGGAATGTCGGGACCAAGATTTAATATTATATAATGGCTGGCCAAGTCTTTGGTATCCCGATCCCGCTCTGAGGTCCCATCGTCGTGTATGACCTTCCTTTCCTGAGACCTAAGAAGTAAACTATGAGAGGACCTTTGCTTGCTCCGGCCAACGAAATGGCTATGACTAAGGCTTGGCACTACTTGTATTTCCCGAGTGATTGTTTTTGTTTCCCCAGATGATGTCACTGATATTGGGACCATATCTAGCCAGGCTGGTTGGTTAGCTTGGTTAACCCATGATCCGCTAGAATGGCTAGGGTTATAAGTACAACGTCGCAGTTTCTTATGACTTCTCTCAAGTCTTCTTATTTGTATATTGCTATATGTTGTAAGCTACGGCGACGTTGTACTTACTATTCCTAGCCACTCTGGCGGACCGTGGGTTAACCAAGCTAACCAAGTGTGAAGTGTCCGCGGCCAGATTAATCCTACGCTCTGTTTTCACTATCCTCCCCAAGTGGTTGTTGTTGTTCTTTTTCAAGCTGATGTCACTGGCACCGAGACCGTATCTGGATATCTTGATCAAGCTGTCGCGGAGATACTGTACATGAACCCTTACTTGTGCTATTTTCTTGCAATCTGAAACGGGCTTTAGTTCTCTCAGTAGGTCTGGGCGTTTTGAACACACGAGCAAAGGTTGGACATGGGAAGATGTTATTTCGGGCTTTCAGAAGGATCTTACACACTATCACGGGTTCTCACTAGCTGAGATTCAAACCGCGAACCCCCTGCTCGTCAGTCCAGAGCTTGTTTTGTTTGTTTGTTTGTTTGTTCGCTGCTAAGCGCCCAACGTTAGCACTATATAGGTTCTATTTTGGACGGATCTCGTGACTAACCTTTGTTTGTTTACGTGCTGCCTCACAGAGGCAGTGAAGGGATACCACGAGTCCTGTCTCAGAAGGTTTCATTATACTGACACCAGTGCAGAGCATAGACCCACTGAGATTATAAAGTCCCCTAACTACGTGACTGGTGCTTTAAAAGTCTTATGTCGGTGTAAGCAACGCTTCTACATGTACATGTACCTAATCAAGGCCTCCGTAGCATCAATAAATGTTATTACACAACGAAGGTCCCCTAGAGCGAGATACCTAGGGTTTGGTCGGTCAACAACAACAACAACAACAACAACAACAACAACAACAACAACAACAACAACAACAACAACAACAACAACATACCGATACCAGCCAAAGCAGTACAAAAAAAGCGCAGCAGCCAGACCAGGAATCGTGAACGTTGTACTTTTGGAGTTAGATCTAGCACCGCCCCTCCTAGAAAGGCGCCCTCAGAGTGTGAAGCATTGGTGAGGGCCACTCCAACTGATCGCGTTGGAGCACCATAGACATTCGGTGACACCCACACAGGAGGATACGGCAGGAAAACATTTCAGTGTAGAGCGTGCAGCTCCGAATCAGACGACTCAGGTTTTGTCCCATAATTATAATCAGACAGATTTGTATTTATTCATAGGATTTCCATCGTTGGGTCGATGTCAATATAGTGTGACATACCGAGGCAGATGTCCTGGCATTCCCGGTCTTGTTTGTGAACCGGTATATTAAGACTTTAGTTTTGGGACCCGTCGCCTAGGAGACTCTTTATAAAGAAATAGTTTCTCTCTTACAAAGAGAAGTTTAATGGAGGGCGCGCAAGGGTCCAAGGGTACGGGGCGCGATTTCCCAAAGAATCCTTCGCGGAGAACGAGAACCAGCTGTAATTCGAACCGCGAACCTCTTGCTTTCCGTTCAGAGCTCTAACGTATTGAGCTACTTTCAGTGTTGCTCTTTTCTTCTTCTATGCTGACTGCCAAAGGAAACCACATACATTCCTCATTCATTAGTCTTCAACATACGCAAACAAACAAAAAATCCATAGAAACCAAACCAAAACGAGAAACGAAACAAAACAAAAACAAAAACCAACACTGACAGCGATAAATAGACAAATATTTATACGTCTCCCAAGTTCTAAAATATTCCGTCACACCAGAGGCACAAGCTTATAACACTGAATGCCCCGCGGTACCGAAAGAGTCATCCCAGACCTACGTTGTACCCACTGAACCCGACCAGATACCCGTAATTAGAGTCCCCGAGTGACCGCTACTGTCCACAGCTAAGTGCTCTGACCTCGCTCATCTGATGTGAGTCCAGCCAACCTTGACAGGCGAAACCTTGACCAACATAACCATCACCCCCCCCCCCCCCCTTTTCCAAACCGAGGGAAAAACAACCTTACAAAACCGTTACGTTTTCTTATAGCCCAACATCAGCAACTAGGCTATATCGCGGATTGGACCCAGAGCGAAATAGCCAAGGCTTAACCGTTCACATTATACATGTTTTGGCACCGAGCAGACTCAACGCGTTAGGAAAAACTCGGCCGTCCCAGAGTGGGGCTCGAACCCGGACCTCCTGCTTTGTAAGGCGACGTTCTATCGAACCAAAGCGCTACCACGCTCCCCTTTTTCCTTGCCTGTTGAAAACTGCCGATGGGACACGTCGCGAGGGACAAAAAACGAAAAACAAAGAAAGGAAGAATAAAGAAAGATGTACATTAATGAAAACTGCTATGTCATGACTATGAAGTGGCAAGAATGTGAATTGGCAGAGTGCACCCCCCCCCCTTTTTTTTTTCTTCCAATTTTCCAACTACCCTCATCATGCGTTTCTGTTCCTGCAGCGTGTCGTGTTAGTGTAACCGACTGAGATGGATGTCCAGGTATCAGCCCTCTGTCTTTTTGTTGGCTTTGAGATCACAGAATGTAACAGGCAGCACCGCCATGATGTGGCAGCACCTATATATTTATCAGATGTTAGTCTTGGGCTTACTCGCCAAATAAGAGGACTGCGATCTTCTCGCATCTAAATAACCTGCCCCAATTATCTGTGTATGCAGCGCCACCGTATATGTTCCCTTACCTATCCCTATGTCGACTAATCTCATAGCTTATCAGTTTCATAATAAACTTCTTTATAATCTAATCTAATAGTTTATCAGTTTCATAATAATTTTCTTTATTATCTAATCTCATAGTTTATCAGTTTAATGATAAACTTCTTTATAATCTAATCTAATAGTTTATCAGTTTCATAATAAACTTCTTTATAATCTAATCTAATAGTTTATCAGTTTCATAATAAACTTCTTTATTTAATCTCATAGTTTATCAGTTTCATAATAAACTTCTTTATAATCTAATCTCATAGCTTATCAGTTTCATAATAAACTTCTTTATAATCTAATCTAATAGTTTATCAGATTCATAATAATTATCATCTAATCTCATAGTTTATCAGTTTCATAATACAGTTCTTTATAATCTAATCTAATAGTTTATCAGTTTCATAATAAACTTCTTTATAATCTAATCTCATAGTTTATCAGTTTCATAATAAACTTCTTTTTTATTTAATCTCATAGTTTATCAGTTTCATAATAAACTTCTTTATTATGCATAAAGCATCTTCATTTCTTGACTTTTCTATCTCCTCCGTTAAGTGAGCGGGGCAGGAAATACGTGAATCCCGTGGTTACGCTCAGCGCTCGATATAATTGAGATTGTAGGGTGTCTCACTAGGCCATCTGCACTAGACTGGCACGACACTTTATACATGGACCCAGTCACTAGAATAACAAAATACTAAGTCTTCTTAATATTAGATATATAGAACCTTGTTTTTAGCAGGTCAACATTTTCCCATTCTTTTTTATTTAGTTCCAGTGGGTCAGCTCGCCTTGTTTGGGCTAGCGCAGTGTGACACAATCATTAAAGAGTTGTGTTTTGTCTTTACTACTTCTGCCGTCTTCTGGTGGGTTTGTTTTGGCCTGATAATCATGCCTTGGTCACGTGTGTCTCAGTCCCCTCCTGTGGTCACCGCATTCTTTGTCCAGTCTCAGGTCACGCTTTTGACGACACTGAGTGGTTGTCCTAGCGAGCGATAAGAGCAGTTTTCTTCTGGTGTACCGGCTGAGACAGGAGTCATGGTATCCCCGCCCTGTCTCGTGTGTGGCAGCACATAAAATTGTCAGACGTCAGTGCCGTCCACAATATAGCCTATAAAGTGCTGCTGTTGGACGTGACACCAACCCAACCCCCCAACCAACCTACCTTCTCCTGGTGTTACATTGTAGGCCTTCTGGCCTGAATCCCAATGAGTATTACATTCGGCGACGGGTCCCCAGACTTAAGGGGCGCGCGGTGATCCCGGGGTATTACATCGGCTTTTAACGCAAAAGGTCCCAGGTTCAAGCCTTGGCGATTTCGCTCCCTACTGGTTGGGTCGGTGTCAGTTTAATGTGACAGGCTGAGACAGAAGTCATGGTCTCTCCGCCCTATCTTGTGTGTGGCAGTACATAAAATTGTCAGACGTCAGTCTTGGGCCCGTCCACAATATAGCCTTTATAGTGCTGATGTTGGACATTAAACCAACTCAACTATAACTACGCCAGACTTAAAGTTCGGCAATAATGGTTTATGTAAAAACATACAAAAGGAGCGTAGTGGTCTAGTGGTATAACCATGCTCGCTTTAAGTGGCAAGGCGATTTGGTGCCGCTGCATCTACAAGTCTACATCGAGGGTTCTAATCCCACAAAGTGCAAACATTGTTCGGCCATTTTCATTAAAGGTCACTGTGGAAAAATACCTACAAAAAAATATAAAAAAATTCCATATCTACTCATACAGTAATGGTTTATGTGCTAACAGTAACATAGTACAGACAGAACGTAGACACCACGACTCCAGTCTCGGCCCACGTTGTACACGGTTGTACTAACACCGACCCAACCAGTTGGATTTACACAAGGTGCTCAGGTGGAAGACATAATTATTACACAGTGTATTCTTTAATGTACACAATTACCCAATGTCCATACGCGGATTACAATACGTTACGAAACAGACAAACAGAGCTCGCATCCCCGATTATATTATAGGAAATTATACATACATACATACATACATACAAACCATTTTTTAAACCTTTTCTGAATGAATATACCTTCTTGTGGTGTCTTGAAAAATTGAATTGTATTTTTATTACAAAATAATTGCACTCTGCTAGTCAAGTAGGTGTCAATGCTAGAAACACTGGTTTGCCACCCGTACCTGTGCCGCCGCGGTGCAATTAAACTTTTATCACTTGTTTATTTCTGTACGGCTGCTTTACTGTGCATTAATTATGATTGCGTGAGGATATTAGATTTTATTCTACGTCACGTTTTTTTGCTGTTTCACATCTCTTCTGACTTTGACGTCTTATGGCTTTTCACCCCGGGGATCCTTTATCGCGCTTTTTTCTGTTATTATATATCCCATCTGATGCAGATAGGTGCATATGCTAGAGCAGCCAACCAAAGCAGCCAACCGCAGTGTATGTTTTATCCAAATAAGTGTTAAAATGCACACACATACGCTATTTTGGCTTAAGGTTTACAGGTCTGTTACAGTAGTACATAGTGTATACCAGAAACTGTATTGTGCAGTCTATGTGTATACTGTTTGGGAGCCAGTCTCCGAGGGGGCGCTGTGGCTCTGGGGTAGAACATCGGCATCCTCTTGGTTGGGTCGGTGTCAGTTTAATGTGACCGACAGAGACAGGAGTCGTGCTATCACCGCATTGTCTCGTGTGTGGCAATACACAAAATTGTCACACGTCAGCCTTGGGGCCCGTCCACAATAAAGCCTATGTAGTGCTGATGTTGGATGTTAAACCAACTCAACAAAATCAACCACAGCTAGTCACCGATTGATGGCATGGTCACGGTACACGATGTTGCTCACACGTGGATGGACTGATGCTTATCGAAGCAGGCTAAGCGTACATAACTGGGACCTCTCAGGAAGCAGGGCTATCAAGTTTCAACCGTCCTCAGTGTGTGAGGTTCTACGCCTTTGTCCGCAGTCATGGATCAGATGACGCTAAACAGCCTAGCCTAAAGTGGGGTTTTCATCATTATTGTTTGTCTCGTTGGCGCCGTGTTTGTTTATAAATCCAGGTCTGTGTGGGATCACATTGCAAAATCTGCATGACTACCCAATGCAATCATAGTCTTTATTGCCATACGTGTAGTGCACGGGTTTGAGGGCGTGGAATGCTAGTTTGTAGTTACACAAACGTAATGCATTATTCAAAAGAAAATAGAGGTATATTAGTTTGATGGATGGATTTTGCGGCTTCAGACCACTTGTCCAAGGTGTACTTGGTGTGACTGTTAGGATAATGATGTCCCATAATGGGGATCCGTCGCCGTTAAGGACCCTTCTTGTAAAAGAAATGAAATGAAAAGAAACAAAACTAGGGGGGAAATACGTAAACCGAAAGAAAAAAAGGAAAACAGATGGCATTTAAAAATATCTCTTTATTTTACTATCTGTATCTCCATTGCTAGCCATTTGTATTTTCAGGGATTAGAAGTATCCGTTAATTTACGGAAGTCTGCAAAATTAAGAATTTTCAATGTTTGGCAGTCTGACGAAAACTATGTTCGGAAGAATGAAATCATTCACCTACAATTTTGTGGAGAAAGATAGATCTCAGAATGTTAACCCCTTACTTCTGCTTTGTTTCCCTACTCCCTCCCTGAAAAAAAAGATACAAACTATGTAAAAGTATTTTCCGGCAATGTTTACTTTAACCCCTTTTCTCTCTCTCCCCCCCCCCTTCCTCTTTCCTCCCTCCAGGATGTGTGCCCTCCACCAGGCGGCGCTCATGTCCAGTGACCAGATGCTGCTCACGCTGCTGGACAATGGCGCCCTGCCGGCCATCCGGGACAACAAAGGTCAGTAACAGGCTAACCATTATACCAGGCAAATGCACCCAATGGACTGTAAAGTAAATACATTCCTCTCCGCTCTTTTTTTCCTTTGATATTTTTGGAATTTTTAGACTGAACCTAAGCTACCCCCCCCCCCCCCCCACCCACTCAGCTACACCCAACCCCCCCCCCCCCCCCCACACACACACACACACAAGAGAGAGAATAACGAACTGACTTAAAATAATAGGAACCCTTTTTTTTTTTAAATTGACATTCGCATTATCACTCATTCTCCCTAGAAAATATTCTCATGTCGCCGAACCTAACTATAATGCAATAAAATCGATGCTAGATCGAATTGCGAAACGGGCGGGCGTAAATCTTATTCTATGGTTTCTATTATCATCTATAATTTAAATTGCTCCAAAAAAAACAACCCACACGCAAACAACAACAACAACAACAACAACAACAAACAAACAGACAAATAACAAAAAATTGCCAAAGAAATGTCCTATTTAAGAGGGGAGACAATAGACCCAACCTACAGTCAATTTTTCTCTCAGACGAAAAGTGCTGTTTCATGTTACACACCAGATAACCTTTATTCGTCCTTGAGGGAAAAAAAGGCGGTTGAGTCCTGACCAGCAGCTATGAATTGCATTTCCAATTAACATTCCCTGTTAATAACTAATATCCCCCCCCCCCTTTTTTTCCCTTCCCCCAATGACGGGTGGTTAATAGAGTAGAACTAAATAAATAATCCCAACCCCCACCCGCCTCGCCGTAACCACGATCACATTCATACTCAAATACATTTTTATTATATGATGTAGACGCTTTCTGAGATTATAATAATCTCTACCACTGTCATAGAAATATAATTATTTTGTTGTTGTTGTAAAATCTGATTTACAGTCAAATTTTTAACAGTGTGATAAGTCCAAAACGGAAAGTGCTTTTCTATGTTGCAAACCTAGAGAAACTTTTCCCTCCTTAATAGAAAAAATGCGATGGGTTAATGAGGAGCAGATATTAATTACATTTCCAGTTTTTCCCTGTATATTGTCATTTGTGCTAAAAAAAAGGCCTTTGGGTTGGCTAGAAGTATTTTCCACCCCTCCCTTTACCAACCTCCTCCCCTTTCACCTTGATCACAACCACAATCGTACTCAGATTTTATGTCAGCAACATGCAACATGAGTTGTGAAATATGAATCTTTGTTTGGATAGCGTCTGTTACCTATTCAATAATGTCTAATACCATCCTAAAAATTAAGTGGCCTTTTATAGCGACTGCACAGAAAAGTTCTCTTTAAGAGCGAATGGATAAAACTAGACCCACAGTCTTTTGTGTGTGTGTGTGTGTGTGTGTGTGTGTGCGTGCGTGCGTGTGTGTGTGTGTGTGTGGTGACGAGTTCCAAACGAAAAGTGCACTCAGATAACCTTGAGCGGATTGATCACGATGATTTATTAATAATAATTATTTCCAAATACTCATATTCCTAATCAACAGCCATGCTGTAAAAAAACGCAACAAAAATAAGTACAAAGGACAATGAATGAAAAACAACCTGCCGTCGATGCCGCTTTATTAATTAGTAAAAAAAAAACAACAACCCCAAAACGACAATTTATTTTACCGCTCTCACAACCTAAGTGCGTCGACGGTCACAAATCTATCGTAATGTCCATATCAAATGGCGTCAGTTTATGTTTGCTAGAGTTTCGAATCAGGCGCTCTGTGGACGCTGCTTCTCACTGATCTAATAATGTCTATAGCTGTTTGCTGTAGTCGGAAATGAAGAGACAATTCAAATGTAACAAAATAACAATAACACCCCCCCCCCCTTTTCCAAACCCGTTCAACCCCATCAGAGCGAGCGACTGTTACGCATTTCCATGTTATTTCCCATATCAAAGAGAACCACAACTCCTCTCAATCAATGTCAGGATTACATGCAGGCGCTGCAGATAGAAATCTGAATTTTTGTTTGGATGGTGCCGATCCCGGATATAATAATCTCTCTCTCTCTCTCTCTCTCTCTCTATCTCTCTCTCTTTCTCTCTCTCTCTTTCTCTCTCTGTATCTCTCTCTGTCTGTCTCTCTCCCTCTGTCTCTCTGTCTCTCTCTCTCTCACCAACAACACCAACAACAGCAACAACAACAACAACACCAACAACAACAACAAACATCAAAGAACAAGAAACAGTAATACACACAAAAAAACAATACAGGAATTAAAACCAGCAACAAGCAAATGAATCCCCACTGGCTCTATTATTCTCCCGCTTTGTCAGTGTCCGCCCATCCGTCACTCTGGCTCTGTCTGTCAAGTATATTACGTCTGTTTTGTTTCTCACTGCACTGTCTGCCCGAGCTCTCTCTCTCTCTCTCTCTCTCTCTCTCTCTCTCTCTCTCTCTCTCTCTTTCTCTCTACCTCTTTCTCTGACACACACTCTCTCTCTGACACACATACACACATGCTCTCTCTTTCTTTCTCTCTTTCTTTCTCGCTCTCTCTCTCTCTTTCTCTCTCTCTCTCTCTCTCTCTCTCTCTCTTTCTCTCTCTCGTTCGACTTCACCTAAATTCACCAACTTTATCTTATCTTATATAACGTTGTCCTGATTTACCTTACCTTACCTGAGAGGAGTTCCGGTTCCCGTCAACGAGCAAACCTTACCTTGACTTATCTCACCCTACTTTACCCCACCCCAGGTATGGTGGCCGTGCACTATGCGAGGTGGCAGGGTCGCAGCGCGGCCCTTCAGCTCCTGTTCGAATTCTCCCGCCAAGGAACCGATCTTATCTTACTTTATTATACCCGATCTTACTTCACATACGAGAAATCTTACCTTCCCCTACCCTAACTCACCCCAGGCAAGGTCGCCTTCCACTACGCGGCCTAGCAGGGTCGTAGCGTCTGTGCAGCTGCTGCCCTAGAAGCCAGGGTGCCCCAACTTTCTCTCCCCCCCCCCCCACAACCGTATATCTTACCTCACCTTACCTTACGCCCCCTTACCTGAACCTACCCTTACCTCACCTCATGTTTTCCCAGGTATGGTCGCCCTGCACTACGCGGCCTGGCAGGGCCATAGCGCATCCGTCCAGCTGCTGCTCCAGAGGAGTTCCCCATCTCTCTCTTTATCTGTCTGTCTGTCTGTCTGTCTGTCTCTCTCTCTCTCTCTCTCTCTCTCTCTCTCTCTCTCTCTCCCCATACCGTTTATCTTACCTCACCTTACCTTCCCTTACCTCACCTTACCTTCCCTTACCTCACCTTACCTTACCTTACCCTACCTCACCTTACCTTACATTACCTTCTCCTACCATATCTCCCCCCAGGTATGGTCGCCCTGCACTACGCAGCCTGGCAGGGTCACAGCGCGTCCGTCCAGCTGCTGCTCCAGAGGAATTCCCCCGTCAACGAGCAGGCCGTGGAGGGCGAGACGCCGCTACACCTTGCATGCCAGCACGG
>RQTK01000233.1:116288-129690 GCA_003991915.1 Elysia chlorotica | reverse complement strand
CACAGCGCGTCCGTCCAGCTGCTGCTCCAGAGGAATTCCCCCGTCAACGAGCAGGCCGTGGAGGGCGAGACGCCGCTACACCTTGCATGCCAGCACGGACACTTTGATGTGGTAGGTGCTGTAGATATCGCTCTGAGAACCTTTGGGTGAAAACGTTAGGATATTACAGAGGTATAGAGGGCAACTTTAGTAACATTGCCATAGTCGTTGTCATCGTCGTCGTCGTCGTCGTCGTCATCATCATCATCATCATCATCATCATCATCATCATCATCATCATCATCATCATCATCATCATCATCATCATCATCATCATCATCATCATCATCATCATCATCATCATCATCATCATCATCATCATCATCATCATCATCATCATCATCATCATTACCGTTGTCATCGTTATTGCCATTATTCATTACCTGGCAGAAACCCATAGATTCGAACCATCTAAATTAGTTCTAAAACACAAAGATCAGTTCAGCAACAGGTCCCAATGCTAATGTCTGACGATTTTTGCTGTCACACAGCGACATAGAGAAGATACCAAGACTCCGGCCACAGTTAACTGGCACGTCTATCCAACCATTGTGGGACGAACTCCGACAAATTCATTTTTTTCCGGTTCTGGGGCCAAACCGGGTACAAGTACCTTCTGAATAGAGGCCCAACGCTCAGCACGCACACCCCTAATAGTAATAATACCAACAGATTGAAGTGTGTTTTCCATGTCAATGTACTGAGATGTACGGGTTTTCCCCAATCCCCAGGTGAGCCTGCTTCTGAACCAGCACGCCGACCCGACCATCTGTAACAAGAGCCTGAGATCGTCTCTGGACCTGGCCTGTGAGAATGGTCGCACCAGGGTAAGCTATATCTATATTTACTCTCTCTTTCTCTCTCTCTCTCTCTCTCTCTCTCTCTCTCTCTCTCTCTCTCTCTCTTCACCCGATCCGACCATACTTAACAACAGCCTAACAAAGTTTGTCGCTTCACCTGGCTACCGGTAATGGGTTATTGTGAGCGTCCAACGTCATCACTGTTATAGGCTATAGACTAACGCCTGACAAGTTTACGTGATGCCCCACAGAGGCAGTGCGGGGATACCATGATCCTGTCTCAGACAGTCTCAAAATCTGACAAAGTCACCAGAACGGGGTTCGAGCCATGGATCTCCTGCGTCGGAAGCCGATGTTCTGCCCCATAGCTACCGTGTACCTCATTTTGTCTATCGGGCTATTTTGTTAATGAGCCAATCAAACAGTCAACCAATGTATCAGGAAAACCCATTCCAAGGTTGTGATAACGTCACCCATTATCGTCCTATGGATCTCAAAACCTGTAAAGTTCATCTCGCCCTCACCGAAACCTCTGGATCTGTCTATTGACTCTCAAACACAACTGAATTAACGATGTCACTAACTGCGCTCACAAGTGAACAACGGTATCTATTTTTAGAAGCAGTGCCACTAATTATATCTTCCATCCTGTGAAAAAAAATGTCAAAGGATTGCAAAGTGCCTCTCAAGTTGATGTCATGCGAGCGTTTCCTGTATCGGGTCTATATCGAGGACACTTCACACGTTTAAAAAAGATCCAGTGCGTTAAATGTGGGATTTGCAGAGACCCAGATCTGTGTAGGATTTGTGCAGTGTACACAGCTGGTGGTGATGTCTTTAACTCGAGAATGATGCTCAAGGACTAGATCTAGGGTCGTAAGTACAACGACGAACGTTGTGGTAAGCTTACGGCTTGTCTTAAGAAACACAAATAAGAATGATGGCGATGGGTTGTAAGGTACGGTGTCCTTGTACTTACGGCTCCCTGAATCTATTCTGGCTGTGGTATTTCTCAATGTAATGAGGGATTGCAGTGTTTGGACAGCCTATAGCGAGTATGAATAATCCTGGTCTAGAGAGGTGCCCAGCATATTCAGGTAGACCATAATGACCTGACTGTAGGGGATAAATTTTTAAGAAATCAGGTGCAAAGTGGAATGTCTCTTTACCGAAACATAGTAAATCTTTATAATTTTAGATGGGATGTTAATAGGTCAATTTACAATTGAGGTGGCACCGTTCTGGTGCCGTTCCGACGAAGTCCAACCGTCTGATACCCGCTTAGAGAGATGGAAAAAATAAACGTCTCAGGGTGGTAACACACTGTACCACCATGGTCTTCTAGAAACACATTAATTATGTCCTACAGGGACATCGTACCACACGGTTAGATGATCAATTAAATGNCATACAGGGACATGGTACCACTCGCTTAGAGTGTTCGTCTTTGATCATAAGNGGNATGNTGNGANAGTTACAGTAATCTGGGGGACTGATTAATTAGCATGATTTAAATTCAATGCAATTCTCAAACAGAGATCGAAGGCTAAGATATGAATCGGGCACGATTCTACTAGAGCCTCCTTGGCGATGCAAGGAGTTTTATTTTATGATGCAAGGTATACGTATTCGTTAATCAATACTTGGTGTGCGATATTTTAAAGCTCCGTTATGCTCATGTTGGCAAAGACAATAATGTTATATCTCTCGAACGATAGAAGGATCAATAATGTACCATTCAGTTCCTTAACTTTAAGATTGCCCAACCAATGAGCCAATCCAACCATCGACCCTGGACGCAGTATGTAAAACGAAACAAGAAATCAGTTGATTATTGCAATGTACCATTCGACAAATCACTGACTCACTTATATCAAACAAGAACTCATTTGTACAACCAGTAAATTATTTAACTAATCAATTGTATGAGTTCTCTCTCTCTCTCTCTCTCTCTCTCTTCACCCGATCCGACCATATTTAACAACAGCCTAACAAAGTTCATCACTTCACCTGGCCTATCAGTAGTGGGTTATTGCTTATCGTCCAACGTGAGCACTATTATAGGCTATAGACTAACGCCTGACAAGTTTACGTGCTGCAGTTTACGGGGATACCATGACTCTGTCTCAACCAGTCACATAATCTGACGAAGTCGCCAGCATGGGGCTCGAACCAGTGATCTCCTGCGTCGGAAGCCGATGTTCTGCACCAGAGCTACCGCGCCCCTCACCTTGGCCTATCGGACTATTTTGTTAATGAGACAATCAAACAGTCAACCAATGTATCAGGAAAACCCATTCCAAGGTTGTGATAACGTTACCCATTATCGTCTTGTGGGTCTCAAAACCTGTAAAGTTCACCTTGCCCTTAGCGAAACCCCTGAATCCGTCTATTGACTCTCGAACAGTACCGATTTAAAGATGTCACTAACTGCGCTCACAAGTGAACCGCGGTATCTATTTTTAGAAGCAGTGCCACTAATTATATCTCCCATCCCGTTAAAAAAATGTCAAAGGATCGCAAAGTGCCTCTCAAGTTGATGTCATGCGAGCGTTTCCTGTATCGGGTCTATATCGAGGACACTTCACACGTTTAAAAAAGGTCCAGTGCTTTAAGTGTGGGATTTACAGAGACCCAGATCTAGCGAAGGCTTTGTGCAGTGTACACAGCTGGTGGGGATGTCTTTAACTAGAGAATGATGCTCAAGTATTAGATCTAGGGTCGTAAGTGCAACGAGGTGGTAAGCTTACGGCTTGTGTTAAGTAATACAAATAATAAGTACTACGATGAGCTGTAAGGTACGGCGCCGTTGTACTTACGGCTCCCTGAATCTATTCTGGCTGTGGTATTTCTCAATGTAATGAGGGATTGCAGCGTTTGGAAAGCCTTTAGCAAGGATGAATAATTCTGGTCTAGAAAGGTGCCCAGAATATTCAGGTAGACCGTAATGGCATAGCTGTAGCAGATAAAGCTTTAAGAAATCAAGTGCAAAGTCGAATGTCTCTTTAGCGAAATATGTCAAATCTTTATAACTTTAGATAGAAGATTTATAGGTCATTTAATTTACAATTGAGGTGACGCTTTTCTGGTGCCTTTCCGATGAAGTGCAACTGTCTGATACCCGCTTAGAGTGATGGAGGAAATAAACGTCTCATGGTGGTAACACACTATACCACCATGACCTTCTAGAAACACAATAATTATGTCCTACAGGGACATGGTACCACACGGTTAGATGATTCTATGATCAATCAATAATCAGCCAACCAAAAAAATCAATCAATCAATCAATGAATGAATCAATCAATCGACCAGTCAATCAATCAATCAATCAACAAACCAATCATTTATTCAACCAATCAATCAACCAAACAATCAATGAACCAACTATTTAATCCACCAATCCACCTGTAAATCCACTATCCACTTAACCAAAAAAAATCAATCAATCAATAAATTGACCTTGATTAAACTGACCTCTCTCCCCCCACCAGGTGGTTGAGCTCCTGCTGCGGAGCAACCTGTGCCAGAAACTGCTGGAGGACTCGCCCACGGACACGCTGGACAACAGCCGGACAACCTGCCTGCACCTGGCCGCCAGGAACGGACATCGGGAGATCATACAGTGAGTATTGACTTGGCCTAAACCCCCTCCAAAACCTTGCTCTGCCTCTGGTAATATAAAATACAGTAAGTACTGACCCCTCTCCCAGACCTCGGGCTCACTCTTGGAATTCTCTATAGAGCGAGATAGGGAGAGGGAGCGGACCTTGAGTTCTCTATAGGGTTTAACGTCTCCTAGGTTCCTCTAAGACTTATGCCTGACAATTTTTATGTACTGCCACACACGAAACAGGGCGGGGATACCATGACTTCTGTCTCAGCCGGTCACATTATACTAACACCGACCCAACCAGTTACAGGGGATGAATATCGGACAAATAAATATGTCGATCGTGGGATTAGATCCGTGGACCTCCTGATCTGAAGACCAACGTTCTACCACATTGAGCCAGTTTGAGCCCCAGGGAGTGGATCTCTTCCTTTCTTGGGGTTTAACATCTCATTTGTTCCCCTGGAGTGTCCTATACGGCGATCCCTCTTGCAAAATATGCAATGAGTATATACAGTACCTTACCAACCCTCACTATCGCCTTACTCACTCATTCATGTACTCACATTTATTTCATCACAGCCACTCTTTGATCTTCTTGATACTGGAATCGTCCTCAGTGCACCCTCTCTAATTCTCTATGACATTTTAACCAATCCATGAAACAAAAGAGGGAGTCACCGTTAATTGTGAACTGTATTAACTGTTGTTACTCTGATGAGGTGTCGAAATACAAACTCAAATTCTATCGCTGTCTGTCAATGCTTGCCAGTCTGTCAGTCTGTCTGTCTGCCTGTGTCTATCTGTCTGTCTATCAGTCCGTCCAACTTCCTGTCTGTCTGCCACTATATCTTTCTGACCGCCTGTCCATGTACCCGAAAACGCGGTGTTCTAAGGGTAGATCATCGGCTTCCCACACAAAAGGTCCGGTGTTCGAGGCCTGGTGATTTCACTCCCTACTGGTTATGCCGGTGTCAGTTTACTGTGACCGACTGAGACAGGAGTCATGGTATCCCCGTCCTGTCACGTGTGTGGCAGCACATAAAATTGCCAGACGTCAGTCTTGGGTCCCTGCCTATGTAATGCTGATGTTCATTGTTGGACGATAAACCAACTCAACAACTACCATGTACCAAGCCCAAGCAGCCGCTGACACTATCCTTGCCTTCCCCCTACCCATTTCTTTCCCTAGGACTCTGCTACATGCGGGCATGAACGTGAACCGGTGCACGCTGAAGGGCACGGCGCTACACGAGGCGGCCACGGCGGGCAGGACGGAGGCTGTCAAGCTGCTCCTGGATGTGAGTACACTCTACTATTTTACATCCAGCAAGCAGTTCGGGTAAAATAACGTCAGAATTGTATCGAGGTTATTACGACGAGCGTTCCAGTTAACTTGACATTGACCATGAGTTGGGGATGGAGAGAGATAGAAAGAGAGAGAGAGAGAGAGAGAGAGAGAGAGAGAGAGAGAGAGAGAGAGAGAGAGAGAGAGAGAGAGAGAGAGAGATAAGCCACTGTTAAAATCTAAACTTCAGACATCATCCTAGTAAATCCAAAATATCACTACCGACTTGAGTTGGTTGCCTAGTGATGACATATAGCGCATTGTAAATATTATTGTCATATGGGTCCTTTTTAGAAATATACACACTAAATACTTAGCAGCCTCTTCACACACACAGTCAATTTTAAAATGAAAAAAAAAATGGTTTACAGGGTTTTTGTCGTGTGTAGTATGATAGTCCGTTGATAAATAAAGAAAAAAGTCGGTATTCGATTATAACTATGGTTACACATATTTTTGTTGTGTATCATGCTCAATTTACAAATGAAAAACATTGGGATTCTTTACAACTGCTTTCCAGATTTTTGGTATGTGTATCATCACTTTATTTTACTGTTTATCCTGAGAGTGCCCATTGCCATCACGTCAAACTCCTTAACTCGTCTTGTCATCGAGGGAATTCCGTAACGCCATTTCACTGACGCCCAATTGGAAAAAAAGGACGCAAATTGAATTGTGGTGCGTAGAGCAGCCGGGGTATTTTAGAAGATACATTTTTCGACTGCATTCTTCCTCTCACCATATTTCTCTATTTACACACGCTATCTCTCTCTCTCAATCTCTCTCTCTCTCTCTCTCTCTCTCTCTCTCTCTCTCTCTCTCTTTCCCCCTCTCTGTTTGCCTGTGTCGTTTAACTCCTGTGTCTGTTTTGTCTCTATCTCTCTTTACCTTTCTCCTTTCTGTCTCTCAATCAGTCAGTATGTCTGTCTGTCTTTCCGTCTCTCTCTCTCTCTCTCTCTCTCTCTCTCTCTCTCTCTCTGTCTCTGTCTCTCTCTCTCTCTCTCTCTCTCTCTCTCTCTCTCTCTGTCTCTGTCTCTCTCCCCTCTTTCCAACTTCGTCCCCTACTGTTTGGGTCAGTGGCAGTACAATATGACCGGCTGAGACCCGAGACCAGGTATCCCCGCACTGTCTGTGTGGCAGCACGTAAAATTGGCATACTTTAGTTTTGCGAAACCCTCACAATATAGGCTACAAAGTGCTGGCGTCGGACGTTAAACAACCAACCCAACCCAACTCTTTTGGCTCCTCCTTTACTCCTTCTTGACACCCTCTTCCTTTTCCTCTTTTACTATACATTCCCCGTCTCTTTCATTTTACGTTCTTTTAAGTTTGTTAGCCTTGACGATCGTGAGTATTCAGGGTTTCATGTCTTCACTCCAAAATGGTTTTTTTTAATATGAAAATAATTCATATAATATAGCTATGCTGAAGAAATCGAGTAATGATAGAAAGACAGAGAGAAAGGGAGACAGTAACAGAGGGAGAAAGTGGAAGAGAGAGAGAGAGAGAGAGAGAGAGAGAAAGAGGGAGAGAGAGATTTATTATAGAGAGGGAGATAAAGAGTGCAAAACAACAAAACAAAGACAAAAAGAATAATGTGATAGACGCACCCAGATAAACGCTAATTAGACATAAAGACAAGCGGATGTTGAAGTCCATTTTTAGATATTTTCCTCATGGTGTAATACGGAACTCAGTGATGTCAGAGGCCAAACCGGTCCACAAATAAATCCAGTGGAAGAATTGGGTCAAGTATTACCTTAATATTCCCCGATGGCCATTTTTTTCTATAGAAATGAGAATGTCATGGATAAAATCATTCATAACCAGACCTCTCTGTCGAAACGTCAATTTGTGAGCGCGTGTGTGTGTTTGATTTATTTCCTTATATCTTTTAATGTCTTTGCAGTCGTTTGCTAATTAATGGGGCCCAATATAGGCGTTACTGTACCGGGGTGTCATAACCACAGACTCTTTACCCTTCTACCACAAATTCTCACCCTTCTTGTCTCTTTATTGGTGTTACCTATCTGTCAGGCATCACAGCTTTTCTCTAAAAAAAAATATCACAATTTATTTTCCAATTGAAGTAATTAAACAATAATTTCTTTCACATTGTAAAATTCATTTTTAGCTCTCCCAGAACATCTTACACAGGCTTTCTTAATTACCTACTGGACAGCTACATATTCACCACCTAACTCGCTATGTGTGTGGGGGTGGGGTGTCGCAAGTGTGAGAGCGTGCGTTCGTCTCCCAATCAGGAGGCCCCAGCTTTGAAACACTCCATGGGACAAACATTTTATTCGAGGGTCAGTATCAGTATAATGTGACCTGATAGCCTAGCACCGTCTCTGTGTTGCAGCACTTAAGATTGTCAGACAACACTCATGGAACCCATTCGTGATTTAGCCTTGATGCTGATGTTAAGAAGCCAACTAACTCATTCATCCATCTATCTATGTGCCTTCTCGTGTATAGGTGCTTCCTCTTATCGACATGTTACTATTTCTGTCTTTGTCTCCTGTGAAGCCCAATCCCTTAATGGCACACTGGCCTGTAAAAAGTCATGTCAGCCCCTCTCTCTCTCTCTCTCTCTCTCTCCCCTCTCCTTCTTTCTCCCCCTTTCACTCTCATTCTCTGAGTCTATTTTTCCCCTGCCCACCTTCTCTCTCTCTCTTTCTCTCTCTCGCTCTCTCTCTCTCTCTCTATCTCTCTCTCTCTCTTTCTCTCTTTCTGTCCGCCCACACCTCACTCCCTCCACCCCATTAAATCATTTTCTTAAAATGGCAGATTTGGGTTGTATCAGCCAATATCCTTAATTTGCACTATCCAGACCGTTATTTTATTGCCAATGCTATCTCTTTGTCCTATCACCTCACTCTCCTGATCTTGCGATTTAATATGATGGACTGATCTTTTGCTATTTCGGAATCGATCAATCAAACTTTTAACCGACCTATCACTCATCCAATAGACTAAACATTCTACTAGTTAAACCAGTAGTTTAAGTTTCTGTATAAAATTACCACAACGTAGATCTTCTATTTTCTTTCTTTCTTTTTTGGTTTAATAAAAAGCGCTTTATTCTTATTTTTTTTAAATTATAATTGTAAAGCGTGTTTAGACTGAGTTTGTTTGGACTTGGAGTAGAGCGTTATCGGTTGTATATGTGAATTATTATCATTATTATTATTATTATTATTATTATTATTATTATTATTATTGTTTTAGTTGTTGTTGTTGTTGTTGTTGTTGTTGGTGTTATTAATAAATTGTCATCATCATTATTATATTTTCACCCGTATATAAAACGACCATGTTGTATAGATCATTTCGTTAATTATCCTTCTCTTTCATATGATTCACCAATTCCTTTAATGTAAAACGTTTCCAGTGTAAGCAGGCTACGCCTTTGTTCCCTATGGTGTGTACCAATCGCATATATCACCAGGGAACTGCCCGCCCCACTGGAGTGATTGGAATATATACATAGAGCGATGAATTAAGTGCTCAGAATACACGTTCAAATACATCTGCTCCTCCCCCTTTCTCTCTTACTGTCTGCCTCAATTGCTCTCACCCTCTTTCTCTCACCCCCCCCTCTCTCTCTCTCTCTCTCTCTCTCTCTCTCTCTCTCTCTCTCTCTCTCTCTCTCTCTCTCTCTCTCTTCTCTCTATCTATCTATCTATCTATCTATCTATCTATCTATCTATCTATCTATCTATCTATCTATCTATCTATCTATCTATCTATCTATCTATCTATCTATCTATCTATCTATCTATCTATCTATCTATCTATCTATCTATCTATCTATCTATCTATCTATCTATCTATCTATCTATCTATCTATCTATCTATCTATCTATCTATCTATCTATCTATCTAATCTATATATCTATCTATCTATCTATCTATAAATCTTACTTTTTTCTGTACCTTTTACCCACTTATTCTAATCTTTCAATCCAGCCAAGTCTTATTTTAACATTAAAACTTTCTGAATAACATTTCCTCTCTCTACCTTTCTACCTTTGTTTGTTATTCCCATTATTAGGTCGCCATTGTTGTCGATGCCAAATTACGTCCTATTCTACTACATTAATTTTTATTGTGTTCCACGCTTATTACAAAATTCACATAACAGAAAAAAATTACCAAGAGTCCTCTAATAGGTTCGTGGAACATGGTAAAAATGACCTGTTCCTTTAATCTGAAACTTTTGTAGTGTAAGCAGGCAACGCCTTTGTTCTTTATGGTGTGTTCCAATCTTATATATTATTAGCTAACTTAAGACCTGTTCATGTTACTGAGAGACTTTCGATCTAAACAGCCTTGAAAACCCGGGGATCCGACGTTGTGTTTTAGAAGTGTCAAGTCGAGAATGATAATTGCAGCTTTCCAATGATTATAGATAATTCTGCCTTGATCCCCCCTTAGAGCTGGCGTTAGGAGGGGGGCCTACCAATATTGGAGTTGTATGAATACCAGCCTGCAGGTTTTTAGTTTGTTTTTATTTTGTTAGGTTTTTTTTTTTTTTTTTTTTTTTTTGTATTAGACCATGAGCATTGTTTTGACGAGACGTGAAAAACAGGTGGCTTAGCCGTGGAGCGCGCGGTTTCTAATCTCAAAATCTCCAATTCAATCTCTGCTTGGATCGCCTTGTTACCCAACCGGTTGGGTCGATGTTAGTATAATAGTGAGAGTAATCGCACCCTTGTAGTCCCGTATTTGCTTTGTCTTATGGTAGCACATCAATTTGTCAGACTTAAGTCTCTGAGCTTGTACGCGATATAGCCTAGTTTCTGACGTGGGATGTCGCCAAACTATCAAACTAAACCAGACAAAAATAACGCACTTAGTATTATCGGAAACGTGAACGTCCAAAGAGTTTTGCTCGATTCTCTTACAACGTCCATTTTAATACAATACTGTTACAGTATTTGTGAATTGTCTTATTGTCAATTTTTATGTATTTCTTTTCTCTTAAGTGCACTTATTGGTACTTGTACATATGTCTCAGTCTCATGAATATCGCAACACCTTACCATTACAAGATTATCCCACTACATTTCTTCCCTTTGTAAAGAATAGCCGCTTTAAATAGATTTTTCTTTTCTATAGAGTCTAATCATGTGCTAAAGAATAGTGTTCTTCAAATCACTTCAAGTGGTCTTTTTAACTGGTATGCTAAAATTAGAAATACACAAAAAACAACAACAAAAAACAAAACAAAAAACAATGCTTTTCATAGGATTACTATTGGTTCAGCATGTATATAATAGAATCGTTAAGTTGAAATCTAGTCATGTTTCTGATTCACGTACCACGATCTCCTTGATTCAATGTTTAAATTTGAATTCGTGTAGGAATACGAAGTTCGCACTTTTGGGAAAAGCATAAGTTTTCGTGAGTTGCCTTTCAAACAAGTTTGTGTAAATACTTAAATACTGCATAGATATTCAGTTTTCATATTTTTCTAAGACCTAGGTGCTTTTCTAAAATACATGCAAGTTGCCTATAATTAATTCAGGACGTGAAAGTGTTATTCTGTTCTGAATTTTATGGTGTGCGATATTATTTTTTTTGTATATTTATTGGTTTGCATGTCTCATCGAATACGGTGCATTATTATTTTCCTGGCATTCTTTGTAAATCTACTTGTTTATCAATTTCAGATTTTACATCATTTTTTCCTTCTTCCACACGCTATTCATAATTCTAAAATTTTCTTTTCATTCATCCTTGACTTCTTTCTTTTTTGCCACTTCGTCCTCTTTTTCGCTCTCTCCTTTTCCCCTGTCAATTTACTTGATAAGTATAGTTTCAGACATCCTAGTCGTATAAATTACGAAGCCAAACCTTGTAGTGCTTGTACTTAAATTATTTGCTTTAGATTTATGGTTCTATTTGTTGAGAAAACCCCTTATACACTTTTACAATTCACGAAAGGCAAAAAGCAATCTTTGGGTGGAGAAAGAGAGCTTTCCCCTTGTTAAACGTGTCCTATGGTATCAAGAATATAATGTAGACCACCACGCTCCAAAGTATATAATGTAGACCGCCACGCTTCAAAGCATAATGTAGCCCACCACGCTCCAAAGTATATAATGTAGACCACCACGCTCCAAAGTATATAATGTAGACCAACTCGCTCCAAAGCATATAATGTAGACCACCACGCTCCAAAGTATATAATGTAGACCATCATGCTCCAAAGTATATAATGTAGACCATCATGCTCCAAAGTATAACGTAGACCACCACGCCCCAAAGTATATAATGTAGACCGCCACGCTCCGAAGTATATAATGTAGACCATCATGCTCCAAAGTATATAATGTAGACCATCACGCTCCAAAGTATATAATGTAGACCATCACGCTCCAAAGTATATAATGTAGACCATCATGCTCCAAAGTATAACGTAGACCACCACGCCCCAAAGTATAACGTAGACCGCCACGCTCCGAAGTATATAATGTAGACCGCCACGCTCCAAGGTATATAATGTAGACCGCTACGCTCCAAGGTATATAATGTAGACTGCCACGCTCCAAAGTATATAATGTAGACCGCCACGCTCCAAGGTATATAATGTAGACCGCCACGCTCCAAAGTATATAATGTAGCCCACCACGCTCCAACGTATATAATGTAGACCGCCACGCTCCAAAGTATATAATGTAGACCGTCACGCTTCAAAGTATATAATGTAGCCCGCCACGCTCCACAGTATAACGTAGACCATCAAGTTTACTACCTGAAGACGCCGTATAGGACTTTTTGAGACCTGGGACTCTCGAACACTTTAAATTAAGAGAGAGAGAGAGAGAGAGAGAGAGAGAGAGAGAGAGAGAGAGAGAGAGATATTCCCACTTAAAAATTTGGAAAATCTGATCCTGTCCCTAGGGCGTGTGAACTTTACCTCTTGCTCATCAACTGGTGCCACACCATACACCTTCAATAATCTCTTTCGGGGAAATCCGTACTTCCATCTTGCCTGGGGTCCGCATCATGTCCCTGGTTAGCAGAGCAGATAGCTATCTCAATTTTCCAAGGAGAGTACGGTACTCGTCCATGAGAGAGTGTGCGCCTGTCACTTGGCGCAGGCCTTTTACGATTAAGTCAATTCTACAAGCTTTTCTTTGTTCTTTCTTTACAAACTTATTGACGGACTCTTTTTGTCCACCGTCCGGGCTTTGTGCGCGTGTATCGTCTCTTCTCTCTCTCTCTCTCTCTCTCTCTCTCTCTCTCTCTCTCTCTTCTCTCTCTCGCTCTTTCTCTTTCTCTCTCCGTCCCTCCATCTCTCTCGCTCTCTCGCCCTCTCTCTATGTCTTTCTTTTTAACGTCTATGTTCCTAAGCAGGATCCATACGGTGCCAGGTTTCAAGAGTAAAGTCTAATGATATTGCTTGCTGCCACACCGGCGTAAACTATCTCATATGGTCTTATTATTATGGCACCGATCCGAGCATTAGGACCTAATTCTCCGTGTGTCCGACCCATTGAGTAGAAGAAAACAAACCCAACATGTTTTTTTTTTATGTGACAGTGAGTACTCCTACCAATACTCAAGCTGTTTGAGAAATTATAGGTA
>RQTK01000233.1:93549-111121 GCA_003991915.1 Elysia chlorotica | reverse complement strand
CTATCTCTCTCTCTCTGTCTGTCTGTCTCTCTCTCTCTCTCTCTCTCTCTCTCTCTCTCTCTCTTTCCGTTTGTCTGTCTGTCTGTCTGTCTGTCTTTCTGACTCTCTCTCTCTCTCTTTCTCTCTTTCTCTCTTTCCGTTTGTCTGTCTATCTGTCTGTCTCTCACTCTCTCTCTCGCTCTCTCTCTCTCTCTCTCTCTCTCTCTCTCTCTCTCTCTCTTTCTCTCTCCCCCTCCCTCTCTCCCCGACCTTTTTCTCCGCCACTCGCCTGTAATACAAACTTACTCTTTACAAAGTGTCTCTTTTTCCCTCCTGCTCACTCCACCTCGTGTCTTCTTTTATCCATATCTCCGCCAACATTAGCTTTTGCCCACTCCCCCTCCCTCTTCTACTTCCCACCCCTAATCTACTACACCCCCAGCCTTCATGCACTGGATAGCCGTAAGCCGTACGGGCGCGCTGGAGTCCCAATCTAGATTAGACTCATTTCCTGCTGATATCCACACACCCGGAATCGCCACATCGCCACATCACCCGCCCTGGACAAATCGCCCGTGAGTGAGGGAGCAGACTATCAGACTATCACGAGACTATCACGCTGATACTTGCGTCAAATCTGATTTCTGCTTGATCGGTGACAGAGTCAACTTGCTCCCTCCTCCCGCCGCTCTGTGATTCTGGATCTGGAGTAAGGCCGCCGGTATAGAATTCCTAGTCACTTTTTTATTCCTGGGATATCGTCACACTGTGTCAGTGTGATTTGATGATCGTATTGCAGTGATATAATTATTGTCCTGTGCGCCATCATTGTGTTGATAGTTATTTGAATCGATATTATATATTGCGCAGTGTGATTGCCTAATGCTGAACCATCGTGCCGAAAGTTATAGTGACCAATTGGAAGATGCTTTTCAACATATTGAATTTTTAATAGTGTAATGTAAGAGTTTCGATCTATCTGTGTAATTATTTTTGTTATTGATATGCAATTCTGATAATTACAGTGGGTATTCGGAAGATTCTTTGCAACGTATTGAAATATTTGAGTATGAGTGTTTCAATCCATCTGAGTATTTGTTTTATTGGATGCAATTACGATTTTGTTCAACGGGAGTTCTGCACAATAATTCCGAAATAGATTTGTTACTTATGTATTTTGGAAAGTCCACACCTTATACCTGAACGCTAGACTATAGAGGAAAGTTTGTGGTTGCGAATGCCTCCTGGTCTGCTTGTCATCTATTTTGTCAACTAATCAACAGTAAGGGCAAAAAAAACAACGAAATAACGACATAAATCATTCTGATAGAAAAGAAATGTATCCGGGTCTTAGCGATATTATAATTTTAAAAGCCGAACCAGATTATTCTTATTGTACTTTATTTTGTGGAAAATGAAACTTTTTTTTCTGTGAATGTTTACCAAATAAGGTAAAAAAATCATTATTTTTGCAATTCAATTAGTACACAATGGTTTAATTACAATTACCGAAGTCGTGACGATGTGTTCTTTTGGCTTGGAATACATACTACAGATTTCTTACAGAGATCAAAGAAATTTCTCATGAAAATAGGGCGACTGAGTATTTTTTTTAATCTCTTTTTATGTTTTTTTTATTTTTTTTGGCGGTCGGTACAATCGCTACCCATCAAACTGAAAAGGTTATATTATAATTATTTATCGAAGCATAATTTCTTTTCCTGTATAGCTATCAAATTGCATTGTCTTTGATAACACAGCAGGGATAACCTGACTTTCTTGACTAAGTGCTACCCGCACCCCAGTGCTTCAAAATGCGACGGCCCGGCAGCTTCTTAAATATAATTATGCATTGCCACATTTCTCGAGACATCGACTAGTGGGATACTGTGTGTCGTGCTAGTACAGACGATACACGCGATACAGACGATCAGATTACATCGTTACGTAACGAATTTAGGACAGTTTCGCTGTGGTCGACGATTGGACATCCCCGAAGAGTGTGCAGTTTACTGGAATCGATTCCGTCCTTGACATCTAAACGCCCGTCTGCGGTGTAACCTAGTTACTGACGTTGGAACCAACCAACTGACCAATTACTTAATCGTTAGAGGTTAGAGGGATTGAGTTGGTTTAAATGGTAGAGCATTGGTCCTCCATTCAGTTCGAGTCCACAATCTATCAAATTTATTGTCTGGAATTTGTTCCCTTATGATTGGGATCGGTGTCAGTATCGTGTGAGCGGCTTGGAAAACATCCCCCCTCTGTCTCGGACGCATGGCTCTTGAGTCCCGTCCGCAATACAACCTAGTTGATGACGTTGGACTTGAAGAAACTAATCAACCAACTCTCTGGGCGCAATGACGCATTTTTATGTACCAGCGTCCATGGCGCTTTGGAGTAACTCGCATTGTATATACGTCTGTGAATTTCACCGGAGTCGATTGGATCCATGAGATATTGGCAGGTTCTAAGATCAATCGTTGTGTTAGAAATGATAGTATCAACGATTTAAACAGAGTTGCCATATTTGACTAAAAAATGGTATTTCTACGTAATACTATTATATTACTCCTAGGGGTCATAGTAGTTAATTTTGTAGAATCTCAATCTCCTGACATACTCTGTCCTTATGGAAATATACACATAAAAGGACATCTATGGATTTTTTCAAGGCAGTGCACCTTTAGGCATTGTTTGTGTGCCTTTATAATTTTCAAGGACTTGTCATTTCATTGGAAAAATTGTACTCGTATTTTATACTTGCTTATGAGATTATAGAAGTGGCATGATGGCATGGTGTTTCGGTGAGATTCATTATTCTTTATACTTCTATGAATCGGTGTCGTCTTTAGAACAGTACGCGTAATTATACAATTGGCTCTGTTAGTATAATCATTTACTATTACTGGCACATTCTTATGAAAATCTACACTTCGATATTGTCATCATTAAATTTTGAAATCCGCTAGTAGCAATGTAATGGTTCAGGGAATATGAAAATATGCCATAGTTAAACAAGTGCTGAAAAAAATCTGCTAAACGAAACTATACAGTCACACCGTTTGGAGGATATCACATTATACCACATTTCTGCGCTTGTCTGGATACCTTGAGAACTAAACAAAACAGCCGCACAGTGTTGTGTTGAAGAGGGATTTATGTTTTATACATTTCAGTGTGTGATTGAAATAATTATTGATCTGCACGACAGAGTTGCACAGTGAAGAGTTCGAAAGGAATTTAAAATCATTTCGCCACAATTTTAAGCGTGTATCGGGAATGGCTACTGAACTAAACAATACAGTCATACAGTGTGGTGTTTAAAGTTATTCTATAGTATTTTGTAGTTTAGTAGTATATGTACAATAAGTTAGAGCATGGCTTTCAACGTGCCCGCTCTGGGTGGCCGCATCAGGAACGGTCGCAGGAGTTACACGGGCCGCTCCATCATCGTGCCGGTAAGTCTCTCTCTCCCTCTCTCTCTCTTTCTCTCTCTGGGACATTATAATTTTTGTAGAATGAAGTGCATGCAGCCGATAGGGTCGTGTTGTAAATACAAATTTTAACTCTAAGTATAACCGTTAATGGGGTTATCTAGCTGCTTTTTTAACACCCATTGCCAGCGACTAGGCTATATATAATGTGGACAAATTCGAAGGCAAACTAATGTATTAACATTTTGACATTCTGCAACACCTACACAGAGACAGAACCGAGACACCAGCCTTCTGTCTCAGCCAGCCACATTATAGTACCAATACCGACCCAATCAATAGATATCAAGGCGACCCGATCGGGGATCAAATCAGGCTCATCTCGAGTAGAAGCCGTACGCGCTATCTTTGAGCCACCTTTGAGACACAAAGACAGAGACAGACAGACAGACACAACGGCGGTAATGGGGGAAAGGTGAGGATGGGATGGGCCATGTATTCATGTCCTTTCGCAGCAAACGTGAAAAATGCAATAAACTTTAAAATTTATGGAGATACTGAAATGTTTCAATGGATTTTGAAATTTTACACCTGTCTTAAGAACATTAAAACTCGCCGCCCCGTTCTTTTGGTGAATTATATCTCAATTAAAATGATAATGTGTCCTGCACATCGTTCACCGCCCGGTTATTGCTAAGCAATGCTTTGTCTTTCCGCTACAGAAATCAGTCAATATCCAGCAACAGTGTCAACCTTGTCTGGGAACGGATAATGAAGTTGTAGCCGCAGGGACGCTCTATGTATCGACTACAAAAGTTTGGTTTATCAACAGAGGGACGCTCTATGTATCGACTACAAAAGTGTTCTTTATAAACAGAGGGACGCTCTATGTATCGAATACAAAAGTGTGGTTTATAAACAGAGGTCTAATACGCGGAGCCACTGCTCAACCCACGCTTGCCTTTCCGCACTTGAAGAAATCTAAAACAATGCAACTAACCCTCTCTCTCTGTCTCTCTCTCTCTCTCTCTCTCCCTCCCTCTCTCTCTCTCCCTGTCTCTCTCACTCTATCTCTAACGTATTTTTCGTCTCCTAAGTTGAGAAAAGAGACCCCCCTGTTCTAAAAAAGCCTGCCCTCTCTGTATTGCCTTTTTACCGTGCCCTAAACTGTGCATGGACAGTTCATTTCTCCAGCTCAGATTCCGATTTTCGCCCACCGATTTCTCTAGTTCCGTGTACTCCGTTGTTTTATGATAGCATGTTATAAACCTAAAAAATCTAACATTGTTTCTCTCTCTCCCTCTCTGTGCCCCCCCCCCCCCCCCCTTCCCCCTAGTGTCTCTGCCCCCCCCCCCCCCCCCCCTTCCCCTGCCTCTGTCCCGGGCTGTCCACCTGTGCGTGCAGTGGGGTATCGACGTGAACAAGCCAAACTCCTACGACCAGACAGCCCTGGATATCGTCACCAAGTCTGCGTCCAGCGGGGGCACCCCAGGCAAGGACCTCAAGCGGCTTCTCAAAGGTGAGTAGAGAATATTAGTTAGTTATTGTGCGGTACATGTACAATATATTAAGTAAACTTACAGAAAAAAATAAACAAACTCTAGAATGATTGTACTATGTTGCTAGAGAGTACTAAGCAGGAAATGTGAAAATCATGGGCTTGAACTTTATATCGGCACTTTTGGTAGGCATTACAATAGTTATGCTCTTAAACCAAGTGCTAGAGCGCTATAACCGTTGCTGTTTTTTTAAAGAATATATATTATTACACAATCCTATAAATGTAATTACAACTGACTTACGAATGATGTATCCCTTTAGTTCCCCCAAAACAGTCAACGCCTTGGCGGTAACTTGTTCGTTCGTTACAATGATGAGCGATGAAAATATTTAGGAGGAAAAAAGAACACGAAACTTGCTGCAGGCGAATCAGGGCTTTCGATTTCACAGCCCTGTGTTTCTAATATAACACTGCAGTACTCTAGATGCTTAATTTAATCGCAGCATTCGCTGATATTAAAACAGAAGTAGGTTCTATAATTGTTACTGCCACGATTTTTGCTAGGTTCTATAATTGTTACTGCCACGATTTGTGCAAAGTACATGTAGTATGTTTGGTACATTACTTTTTTCCCCAATGATTTCCAAGAGTTTCCTCCGCGTTTCAAACGGTACACTGCGAAGCTCGTTTTTATGGCGATGTACCTATACATTTACCTATGTGGAATTGAATAGGAAGCCAAGTGGTACTATTTCGACTCACAGTGCTAATGTCCTTAGGGGTAGGAGATGGTGGGACAAGTGTTACTGTACCATTTCGACTCACGGCGCGACTTGAAGGATCCCTGTAAATGTCGGCAGAACCTGCCGGGCTTTCATCCTTATCATCTCATAAAGTTGTGTATGGCGCCTTTTGATGCTGCTCAAACTACCTGAACCCTCCTACACTAGCCAGCTTGGCTGTCGGTGGTTCCCTCTAGGTCTGAATGGGTTTTTTTTTTTTGGTAGAAACTTCTCTGTCACTGTGTTTTTGTTTGTCTCTCTTTCTTTCTCTCTCTCTCTCTCTCTCTCTCTCTCTCTCTCTCTCTCTCTTTCTCTCTCTCTCTCTCTCTCTCTCTCTCTCTCTCTCTCTCTCTCTCTCTCTCTCTCTCTCTCTCTCTGTCTCTGTCCCCCTCTCTTTCTCACTGTTTGATAGTCTCTCATGTTCTCTTTCGCCTTTTTCTTTGATCCCTCCGTTTTTTGCATACTCTCTTTTCTCTTTCTATTTTCATCCTCTCTCATTTTATGAATATTACTCATTTGGCACTCCCTCTCACCCCCCCCCCCCTTTTCCGCCTCTAACATCTGGCACACCTGGAGTTGTTCAAACGCTATGTTTTATATTAAGGTCACCTTAGTGCCTTGGGTGTGCCTCTCTGTACATCATCAATCTACACACTATATGGAACTCCTACAACTGCTGTGTTATGAGTACGCCGGAAGTGGCCAATGTTACTCACAATCCGAAAAACATTACATTCGCATTATAATTTGAACTCATTCGGTCTCTGCACGGACACATACAATTCGATTTGTTGCGAAGTCAGTTAATATGATAATCGAATGCAAGGTATCACTAGTAGTAATATTTAATGCAGTACATTTTGATAACGTTGAAAGATGTGTTTGTCTCAAGGTTTGACTTCCAAGTCCATGCGAGGCAGGTGGAGTTGACCTGGTGGTTAGAGGGGCGAGATACCACACACCTGTGAGCCTGGAAAGATCCCGGCAGATCTAAAAGAACCTGCTAATTACGGACTCAAAAAAGGTATATGCCTATGACTACAGGATGTCAATGATGGGCTGTTCTTGTCCTCCGGGCATTGCGTACGTGTATCGTCTCTCTCTCTCTCTCTCTCTCTCTCTCTCTCTCTCTCTCTCTCTCTCTCTCTCTCTCTCTCTCTCTCTCTCTCTCTCTCTCTCTCTCTCTCTCTCTCTCTCTCTCTCTCTCTCTCTCTGTGTCTCTCCCCGAGATTCTGAAGCAAGCTGCGACTTGATTCGATGGTACATTGTACATGTTACAGGAGTTTCCGTGACTCTTATAGAAATTATAAAGGGAGGGGGCGTGGTAGTCTTGGGGTAGAACATCAGCTTCCGACGCAGGTGGTCCATCTAGACCCCTACTGTTTGGGTCAGTGTCGGGTTAATGTGACCAGCTGCGACAGGAGTCATGGTATCCTGGCCCTTTCTCATGTGTGGCAGCACATAAATTTGTTAGAAGTGAGTCTTGGGGTCTGTCCACAATATAGCCTAAATGGCGCTGATGTTGGGCGTTAAACCAACCCAACATCATCCTATAGCAGAGGTTGCGCAATCAACTAACGCCACGATGCGCTTCTAAGGGGACTATTCATTAGATGTTACATGTATTATTTTTTTCATCTGTAAAATCTTTGGAATCCTCTCTGTACATAATTGACAGCGTCAAATATATATATATACGTCTCTGATTTTCAAGAACATTCAGACGATGTGTATTTTTTTGAAAATTATAACTTCATGCGTTTGCGGGTGGAGGTATGGAATACTTTCCCCCTTATTTAAATACGGTATAGCAGTTGGGATCCATCTTGAATTCATTAGTTTTTTCAAGTTGACCATTCCATTGTTACAGCATTGCCTCACTGTTTGTAACACTAAGTCTTCTAGGCGCCGGCACAGGATTACTTTGGTACGTGCTGCGCTACGGATCCCAATAACGCAAGGCTTCTAATGTGAATGAACTACTAGGGAAGTAGTGCGCTGGATTTCTATTTGCAAGGTCCGTAGTTAAATTCTCATATCTAGTAAATTTATTTGTTCGCTTTCATCCCATAGTGGCTGGATCGGTGACAGTATTTGCGATCGTCTGAGACAGAATGAGACAGAAGTGGCAGCACGAAAACTTTTTTTGGGATCCCATCCGCGGTGCAAGCCAGTAGCAGACACTAATTGTTTAGAAACCATCCTCCAATGATATTAAAACTTCAACTATACTTTGCATCCTCTACGTATACCTTTACCTGTGCTCTACCTGTGAGTTAGACTTAAGTCTGAGACCAGCACCGCGCGTCCAGAGCCTCCAGGTGGCTCTCTGCCGGTGGGGAGCCCGTATTAAGAGAGCAGTGCCAAAGCGAAGCCCGCGTCTTCCTTCTTTACTGCGAGTGCTCTACCTGTTATACCGTCAGTGCCTCCAGGTGAGAGAGACGGCCACCCCAGCCCGTATTAAGAGAGCAGTGCCAAAACGAAGCCCACGTCTTCCTTCTTTAGTGCGAGTGCTCTACCTGTTATACCGTTACTGCCTCCAGGTGAGAGAGATCATAGAGATGGTCATTCGAGCCTGTGGTAAGAGAGCACCTCCAGAGGTCGGCTCGTATCTCTCATCACAAGGACTGATGTGTGGAAACTTAGCTCAGTTGTATGGAAATACCGCACAGGGCCGGTCTCTTCTTCCTGTGTGGAGATTGATAATATTATTATCATGATAGCATGGCAAAACATTACTCTGTGTGGAGATAGGTAATGGCAAAATATTACTCTGTGTGGATATAGATATTATTATCATGATGGCATGGTAAAACATTACTAGGTGTGGAGATAGATAATTATGTTTATTATCATGATAGCATGGCAAAACATTACTCTGTGTGGAGATAGATAATATTATTATCATGATAGCATGGCAAAACATTACTCTGTGTGGAGATATATAATATTATTATCATGATAGCATGGCAAAACATTACTCTGTGTGGAGATAGATAGTATTATTATCATGATAGATTGGCAAAACTATTAGGTGTGGAGATAGATAATATTATTATCATGATGGCATGGCAAACCATTATTTTGCGTGAAGATAGATAATTATGTTTATTATCACGTTAACATGGCAAAACATTACTTTGTGTGGAGATAGATAATATTATTATCATGATAGCTTGGTAAAGCATTACTAGGTGTGGAGATATATCATATTATTATCATGAAGGCATGGCAAACCATTACTTTGCGTGAAGATAGATAATTATGTTTATTATCACGTTAACATGGCAAAACATTACTCTGTGTGGAGATAGATAATATTTTTATCATGATAGATTGGCAAAACTATTAGGTGTGGAGATAGATAATATTAATCATGATGGCATGGCAAAACAGATAATATTATTAATAGTATCATAAAAGAATGGTAACCCTTTACTCTGTGTGGAGATAGTTAATATTATTATCATGATGATATGCCAAAAAATTATTCTAGCTCTGTTTTGAAATAGATAATATCATTATCATGATAGCATCGCAAAACATTACTCTGTGTGGATATAGGTAATGGCAAAACATTACTCTGTGTGGAAATAGATAATATTATTAACATGATGGCATGGCAAAACATTAATTTGCGTCTCTGTGTGGAGATAGATATTATTATCATTATGGCATGGCAAAATATTACTCTGTGTGGAGATAGATAATAATTATTATCATGATAGCAGGGCAAAACATTACTCTTTTTGGAGATACTCGTAGATATTATGATTTTTATTTTGGCATGGCAAAACACTTCTCTGTGCGAAGATAGTTTATATAATAATATCATGATATTATGGCAAACCATTACTCTGTGTGGAGATAGATGATATTATTATCATGATAGCATGGCAAAACATTACTCTTCACCGAGGCTATCTGTTATCTTCGCTCTCCATCCTTACCGAGAGGGCCAGTCACTGTTGTGTGTCGTGGCTGCATACAGAATCAACAAAATTCGCTTTTGGTGCAGAAGCAACTGACTGACCAACAGGTTTGGGCCCAATTTCTGCGAAGCCTAGGTCCACTGCCTGTGATAAAACTACACGGCTTTGTGTGAAAGCTTAAATCCGCCATATCCAAAAATTGACTGGCCCTTGTGTTGTATATGTATGTGTATAATACACTATATTATAGTATTATAATAACAGCCACATCATCCTGGTCTTCATATCACTCAGTGAGGATGTATCAATGTATTATAATGACAGCCACATCATCCTGGTCTTTATACAACTCAGAGAGCCTGCATCAACATTTTAGGAACGGGTAACTGGTTTGAGCCTTATCTTTTAAGGGGAGCTCGGCTTGTTCTTGCTATAATTATAAGTCTGCAATCGAAAGTGGACTACAATTTTTATGGAACAAGTTATGAAATAATACGATATAATATTTAACGGGATCATTTTAATATGGGAAAAAGAACATAAAGGCTACGAATTGGATTCACATTGTTTTAATGGTATTATTTTTTTTTTAACGAAAATGTTCTTTAAAACACAAGCAAATTAAAAAAAAAATACCCAAAAGGCAGGAGGTCCAAATTGATCTAGCTTTTTAAAACCATCGGTAGATCGATGAAAACTGTAACCGAACCCGCGCCTGTATTGTTATTTTTTTGTTTTTTTAGTGTTTTTTTTTTAACAACAACTGCAACAAAAACACCAACTACCCAGAAGGGCAGAGGATATCTATATTGGTCTTTAAAACCATCGGTACATCGATGAAAGCTGGAATCGAACCCGCGCCTGAGATGACCAGTGTGTCTGCCGACACTAGAAGACCACTTCAAGCTAATTGGGGAATAGGAGCTTTGGAATCGCAGAACGGAACAGACCGCCCTGTCTCTGTGCGGCAGCACGTAAAAAATGTTAGACGCTAGTCTTGGGACTCGTCCACAATATAGTATAGATTTTGTGTTGGACGTTCATAAACCAAGCAGCCAACGAGTTAAGTAGAATTAGAAAGCTAATTTAAAAGTGTGAGGTTGAGGTTTTCTGTCAATACAACATTTGTTTTATGATTTTAAATTTGAATGAAACAAATAATTCATCCTGTTTTTAACGTAATGTCTTTTCTCTCCCTACCAAGATTGATGTCTGTATTAATGTTGTGCTGTAGAGTTAGCATTGAAAAATAAATATTATGGAAGCTAAATTCATAAAAAAAAATTCTCTGGCTGTTAAAATTCTGAGCGGAGTTTTTGAATCAGCGCTAGAGATGGATATTAATGGGGTTTTGTTTGCTCTATTTTGATGGGCCGGCCAAAGTATCCGTGATTCAGGAAAAAATGTGTGTGTGGGGGGGGGGGGGGCGATGTTTGTTAAACATTTTCGTCTACTCTCTCATCCGAGTTTCTAGGGTTATTTGTGATGGGGTGTTGAGGTGATGTTTGCGTCTGTCCATGAACCTGATTGGGGATTTTGGAATATTCTAAAGATTATGATTTTGTATTTCATATAGTTTGCATGAACATTCACATTCACAGATTGTCTGCAAGTACTTTTTTCTTTTTCTTTTTTTTTTTTACATCTTCATAAGAGTTTTTTTTTTTTTTAGAAAAAAGAAAAAGGAAGCAAACAAACAATCAAAAACACCGTTCAGTCATATAGTTATGTCTAGCTTTCTATCAAGGCATGCTTTGACTTTTTTGTGTCATTGCTCTTTATATTGCCAGATATGACACTCGCCTTTTTGGTGTGACAGTTTTGTTTACCCAGGTCACATTTACGATCTTTTTTTCTGTTGGACGTGAAGGAACCACTTGACTCAAATCAACGATCTTTTGTTCCTCATCTTTTGTTCCTCATTACGTTTAAAACTTAACGAGGGCCGCCCAAATGTAGCGTAGATTTAAGATTTCTCCATTAAATTTTTGCCTGACAAATAAGTGCTGATATTTATTTTTTTTATTTTGTTGGTTTAGATAATTTTAAGAATGTTTTAAATTTTAATTTTCCAATTTGTCCATTAGTATTTTTATGGGAGTTTTTTTTCTTCGTTTCTTTGTATATTTTCCCCGCTGAAAGTTGCATTGAAATTTCCCCGCTGAATTTCAACAATAATTATTCTGTCCCAGTGCCCTGTTTTAATTGTGTGTTTATCCGTCCATCGCCCGTTTCGGTCGATAATGGTGGGCGGATCACGGCGTTAAAACTTTATGGCTGTAAATATTTAGTGTCGAGGCGCGGGTTGTAAATCATTTTTCGTTCTATATGAAGTTTCCGTGTGGAGTATTAGTCCGGACCTTTTTGTTGTTGTAAATGTTGTATTATATTGTATCCTTGATTTCCTTCGCTCGATTTCTCACTGAACCGATACTCTCTTACATCTCACTCCGTCCCTTTTCCTCTTTCTAATTAAGAGTGGGATTGTCGGGTTCCGAGATAACGACTTCCTGATCCGATCCCGCTTTTGGTTTTTCAGGTATTCATCAGCGTTGTATTTACCACTGTTATTATTATTATTATTATTATTATTATTATTATTATTATTATTATTATTATTATTATTATTATTATTATTATTATTATTTAAACAAGCATCTCGAAGAACGGCATTTGTACTGATTCTAGTTCCATGAGTACACTGTTAGACAAAGCAACAACGCCTCACTTACGTACAGATATCCTACAAATCAGTCGTTTAGTTAACTCATTAACTGTCGTAATCACTAAAATGTTAAAGAGGAAGATCTCCATAAAAATATATGCATATTATAGCCATTCATATGCCCTCCTAATTTCCTCTTAATCTCTAAAGAAATGCGGATTTACCTCCTGATTGCTTCCCTGACGTACCCACCTCCATTTCACTTCTCGTGAAAGAATATCATTTATCTCTGCCAGTGTTTATTTAGGTTTAAAAGTCGGCTATTGTGGTGGACTGCGTTCGGGTAAACCAATCGCCCTATCAATTATGCTATGATTATCATCAGGAGAAAAAGCCTTAGTTGAGACGGCCGTCGCTCGACTTGAAAATGTGAAAATGGAAAAATTAATCATGGTTTTGTTATCATCTCAAAGCGGAAGTTGTGCTGCCAATATTATTTTATTCTTTGAGGGAAGGCAAATAGCCGGTGTAATAATGTGCTCTTAACATTGTAGATGAAGAATGTAGACTGTTCAGAGAGAGAATAATTCCTTCATAATAATCATTGTCTTACAATTTTAAACGATATCGTAGCTCTAAATTGATTTGCCACACTGAGACCTAGCGAATTAGCTAGTAGAGTTTTGATCACGTTCGTGCGTGCCTGTGACAGTTTAGGGGAATATTTTATGCAACCATAACGACAAGTAGCATTAAGCTTCATACGTTCATCTCTCTTTGGAGAGAGAGAGAGAGAGAGAGAGAGAGAGAGAGAGAGAGAGAGAGAGAAAAAGGGAGAAGGAGGGAGAGAAGGGGAGATAATTAGAGAGAGAGGAGGAAGGGGGGGGGGATAAATGGTAATGCTACAGCTCTTTAGGCTTCTATTCGGGAAGGCCTGGTTTGTCCCCACGATTTGGCAAATACATTTCTACCCAAAGTAGGGCACGACCAACCGTCGGTGTAAGTAGAATGGACCGGCTGAGGCATAAGTCTTTGTTCGAGTCCTGCCTCTGTGTGGTAGCACGTAAAATTGTCAGACTTTTCTCCAGGGATCCGCCCACGACATAATATTGTCGTGAGATATTAAGAAACCAACCTTTCCCTGAGACAGCTGCTGCAGCTTCCAGCTAGATCTCGAAACTAGGCTAAAGTGGATTCAACTTGCTAACTCAATTTTCCTTTTTGCAAGTCTAGACGCCAGAACCACTTGGTGAACCCCAGTGGGTTTCCTCAACAGTGTACAGTAGCTCAATCATCCTTATACACTCGTAGAGTGGATCAGGATCAGTCGAACCTCACAAAATACAAAACAACAAAAAATTATTCTTCTCTTTGTCCCAGTCTCTGTCTGCCTCAGTCTGTCTCTCTCTACCTTTCCTCTTTCCATACTTTTGCTTCCCCCATCTATGTATCTCTGTTTGTTGCTTTACTGAAGACATCGGCCGTTAACAAACTCACTTTATATGACTGTCTCTGTCTAAATCCCTCTTTCTTTGTTTCTCTCTCTCCCTCTGTCCCTCTTTCACTATCTCTCCCCTCTATACCCTTTTCTCCCCACACCCACCCCACTCCAATCTTTCAACGTTCCTCTGTGCCAGTAAGTCTAGTACCCCCCCCAAACATTCCCCTTTTCTTTTAATTAAATATTAATAAGAGAATGACACAGGATGTTGTCACTGACAAGGAACATTAGGGAAAGTACATAGAAGACGTTGACAAAGACAAGATTCCAATTTAAAAAAGAAAAATTTGACCCGTTTTTTAAAGTAGAATCACCGAGGTTTCTGTTTTGGTTTACTCTTATAACGGACGGGCAAGAAGAGAAAAACAAAGTTTACAAAAAAAATTCTTTTTAAGCATATTTCAAAATAGAAACAACAATTTAATCTTCTATTTTTCTTTATTGTAGTTGGTTTATTTTAGATGGAGAATATTAATTTTGTTAAAACTAGAACAACAAACGCCAATTAGAAATTATATACAAATAAAAAAAAAATACTTTTTGAAAGACAGTGTTGAGAGTTAAAACATCTGATTTTCCCACATTTTAACATGCAAAAAAAGTAATGACAGTACATGTAGTGCAAACATTTGGGTCACGCATTTAGCAAGAAAAGAAAAAAAAACCCACACAAAAGCAAACAAACAAAACAAAAGCCCTGAGGAAAACTGCCGCAAAAGATGTGCAAACTAGGATGTTGTGCTTTATGTACGTCTTATCTTGTTTTTGACATGGCTTCGCCTGAAGATGCGTCCTCAGCCCTCGGGGTCAAATCGACGGCGGTTTGTTTACACAACAGTTGTGTGAACAGCGGACACGCCTCTTTTGTCCTGTTTGCCAGTTTTGGGCGTGAGGTTATTTTTGTTTTTTAATTATTTTTTTTTTTTGGCTTTTATTTTCTCCTGTTTGTGTTCTTTTGATTTTCTTTAGCATTTTTATTTGCACAATGTTTTGAAATGTCTTTCGAGTGGAACGAATGGAATGCTGAGTGCATGAAAGTTTGGGATTAGAAGCTTTTTTTGTGCCTTTTGTACTTGAAATAATTGGGTCTTTTGTAGTGAATCTTCTTTCTATATCTCTAGATCTCTCTCTCTCTCTCTCTCTCTCTCTCTCTCTCTCTCTCTCTTCCTATCTCTTCTGATCTCTCTGTCTCCCTCCGTCTCGTTGTCTCTTTCACCCTCTCCCTTACTAAACTACAAACAAACAAAACAACAAAAACAACAAAACAGTAGACTTAAGTATACATTCCTTCACAGGCAGATTTATGATTTAGATTCCTTGGCTGATAAAAATCCTCATACAAAAGATTACAGCAAGATTTACATGCATTTCTGTAGCTGTCGGCAAGTTTGTGAAAAACCTGTTTCGTGGTCTATAGACGTTTAGAATATTTCCAGAAATGTGAGTCAACAAATGTTGATTCCTGCAGCGCTGACAACATGAAAAACTTTTGTGTGGCCTTAGAGTTCTCATAGTTCAAGAAAAAGGTAAGACTTTTTGTTATACAAGACTATCAAAGATAAAGTTTAAGACGTGTTTTAAAATATATTAAAGAAGTATATCATTGCAATGAACCTAATGATGTATGGGGTATTCAAATCGTGGAATTTCCGATTGTGCATAAATAACGTTGAAATGAACTTAAAGATAAGAATTGCAATTGACTTAGGAAAACACCCATGTGACAATGGTATCATTTTAAATCTTCGATCATACGAAGTTTGTTGAAAAAAATCTACGGGCAAACAATAATACATGTAACAATAAGCATAATTAGCCAGATAGCACAATTCTGAGTCATGATGTTATGTGGTTCTAGTCAGGCAACCGGTTGGGTCAGTATTAATAATACGATGTGTTCGACTGAGAGACAACTCTGTCTCAGTGCGGCACTCGGGCAGTAGTCAAAATTGTTCAACTTTAGTCTTAGGACTCGTTCACATAATTTGTGGATCCTTGGCAACACTGGCATTTGCCATACTTGTGTGTTTCCAACTGATTTTATGGTCAAACGATTTCCTCCATCATCCTAGTCTAACAAATCTACATACATAGGTAGATTAGCTTTAGGCTTAATACTATCTAAGACCTTTGCTTGAGAACTTAGTCTGGTGGTTTAGGCACATTATCTTTAGGTTTCATATAGCTCCTCTTCATACCCTCTACTTTGATTTCTCTTCTTTCTCTTATCTTGAATCTGTCCTCTCTCTCTGTCTCTCTCTCTCTCTCTCTCTCTCTCTCTCTCTCTATCTCTCTATCTGCCTCTCTCTCATCACATACACCATTACCCCCGTGGTAGCTCAGTGTCGATTTACCCACCAATGCAGACTCTACCACTCGGTGTTTCAAGGAAAACAGCGGTTTCCGCTCACGGATGCCAGTTCTCCATCCGCGGCGACCTTTCTGCAACCCCCTCCAAGGATGGGCAGTTAGGTAGGACTTCTGATAGAGGAATGGAGAGGGAGGGTATGTGGAAAGACACAGAGAGAAAGAGAGGGACAGAGAGAGAGAGAGAGAGAGAGAGAGAGAGAGACAGACAGAGACAGACAGACAGACAGTCAGACAGACAGACAGAGACACACTGACACACAGGCAGACACAGAGAGGGAGAGATGGGAGAGAGAGAGAGAGAGAGAGAGAGAGAGAGAGAGAGAGAGAGAGAGAGAGAGAGAGAGAGAGAGAGAGAGACTTAAGGAGAAAAGAAAAAGAGGGGAAAGAGAAAGTAAGAAATATGTGAGACTTTATAGAGAGAGACTTGGGAGATAGAGATAGACACCTGGAGAGAAAGACAAAGACAGGGAGAGATAGAGACATACAGAGCTAGCAGATCATCCTGTACGTTCAAAGGTGTTGCCCCCTGGCCATGACCATCTAGAACCAACCTGTAGATCTCTAGCCAGCGTCTATACATGGCTCAGCGCGCCCGCCGGACAGGTGGAATAACACTGGACTTTCCGCCAAGGTGAGCTGTAAGCGGGCCAGCCACAGTGAAGTTAGCAAGCCTCACATGACTACAGTCCTTGCGATCACTGGGTCTATAGCGAAAACCAAGACGGTACGTCAGGGAACATGCAATACTTAATGATGTACCGGCGTCCAACTATTGCTCTATCTCAGATTTACGGAGCCAATAAGCAACTAGAAATTTCTACACCAAATGGGCGTGATTATGTAAGTCGTTAACGCCCTGTGGATTGCAAAACCTGCATTGTTGACCAAGGCAGGTATTATATCTACTAGGTTCATGCATTGTTTATTCACACCTTTGGCTTTAGAAGTTTTTTGTTTTGTTTTTATAGGCTTGGCTCAAGAAGCGCTTGATTTGTGTGTGTTTTCATGCTTTTTTAAATACAACGGCCTTCATGGAGGTAAGCTATCAGTGAGCGGACAGTGGGAAGTGGTGTGCAGGGCCAGTGGCTGGACCGCTCACCCCATAATTATAGCGCTGTGAGTGTTGACGGAGGCAGGGCAGCCCAGGGGATTCGGGGATTCAGCAAGGATCCATAGGGATTTACTCTCACCTTCAGAACTGTTGTGTGGTACTTTTTTGGTCGTTATAGGTCGATTCATTATTCCCTGCTAAGATAAATATTTGACCACCTGTTTCGCTATCTCTCTCTCTCTTTCTCTCTCTCTCTCTCTCTCTCTGTCTCTCTGTCTCTCCGTGGTCTTCTCTACCACACTGTCTTATATCCTTTCTCCTTTACTTCTCGTCCCATCTTTCTTCTCTCCCTCC
>RQTK01000233.1:79936-93520 GCA_003991915.1 Elysia chlorotica | reverse complement strand
CCCCCCCCCCCCCCCGGCATTTATATTCTCTCCCCCTCTCTCTCATTCTCTCTCTCCCTACATCATTCCTCGTGCCACTCTATATTTACTTTTTCTCTCTACCCTCTGCGCTTCTGGTTTCTCTCTCTCTCTCTCTCTCTCTCTCTCTCTCTGTGTGTCTCTCTATCTATCTATCTATCTAACTCTATTTTTTTTTCTCTTCCGCCCATCTCTCCTTCCCCTCTATTCAAACATACTTCCGCCCCCACGAGGGATGTCAGCCCATCTATCTACACACTAGCACACACTCACAGAACACACACAGCCCTATGACAGCTCCCCAACACCCTGGTCTTTATTTAGTTAGAAAACTTTGTGACACGTCCGTGATCACAGCCCGATCCTCTGGAATTTCCCGCAAGTTTAACCCTGGCGAGACTTAGGAGACACTAAACAAATAGACAGGAACTACAACTACACTAGTGTACCAGAGACCTTCTCTGTAATCTGAGTGTACCACTAGTCGTCATGGTATTCTTTCATTCCAGCTTTGTTCTTTTGTTTTTTCTTCTTTAGGTTTTGCATTGCCACGTAACCAAATCCAACTTTTTTCTTCGCCATAAAATTGACAATTAAACCAATTTCATGGTCTTTCTGATCTGTCTCTGTGTGTATCTCATCTGTCTATCTAGCTTTTTATCTCTTCACTTAAACCAGTTTTAAACCAAAGTAAGCCATAATGTCTATATTAAATGTTCAAATAGCAAGATTAAACACTTTTAAGGGCCAAAAACTTCAACGCTTCTGGTATGGAGCAAATGCAGAGACTGTTTCTTTTTTAATTGAATTACGCTGTAGCATACTCAATCCTCTATGCCCTCGTTTAAGGTTATCCCGAGTTCACTTCAACGCAATTTATTTGTGTGTTGTTAGTGGGGTTTTTTTTTTGTTTGTTTTTTTTGTCAGTACAGTGTTATCGGCTGAGACATGAATCCTGGTATCTCCAAACTGTCTCTGTGTGACGGTACCTGAAATAGTCAGACGTTAGTCTTGAGACCCATCAACGACATAGTCTAGTTGCTGACGTTGAGAAACCAACCAACAAAAACTAGTATACACTGTTCTGGCCAGAGATTATAGAATTCCTTCTATTTCACACTCTCTGTTCTGACTTTGGCTTTGTAGAGTCAGCACAAAAATCGGTCACTCCTGTCGCAATGTGTGAGTACAAGTCTACAACAGAAGCGAGACACATGTACAGTACTCTACTCTAAGGAACCCTGGCATTTTGTTCTCGTCAGCTCCTCAGGTGGTTGGTGTGGTTGTTATGGTTGCGGCTGCCAAAGTGGTTGGTGCTTGGTGTTTGTTTGTGTGCCTGTTAGTGAGTAGGACTGGAGTAACACGGGGTATTCTGATTGGCTTAATTGCCACCAAATGCTGATCTCTTTCTTTTGTTATTTCTTTTTATATTTTCCTTCAAGTATGCCTTGTTTCTATACATCGCTCTTTCGACTATCACGCCCTTCTTTTCTTCACAAGAAACCTACCTCTCTTTTTTTCTGACTTCTCTATTGTCTTTTTGTGTTTCTGTTAGTCTTTCTTCCCTATATTTACCATCTTTTCCCCTTCATTTTTATGATTTAGTTTGTGAATCTATTTAAAAAGCATCCCTTGTTTCTATATCTTATGCTTACCCTTTCTCCAGTTCTGTCCGTCATTTCTTTTTCTCAATCTACTATTCCTCATAATTATACATTCTCCATCTCTTTCTCTCTCTCTCTCTCTCTCTCTCTCTCTCTCTCTCTCTCTCTCTCTCTCTCTCTCTATCTCTGTCTTTTTTCTTTCTCTCTCTCCATCCTTTTGTTTCTCTCTCTTATTATAATTTTCTTCCTCTCTCATTCTTCTTTCTGTCTCTCTCTCCCTGTCGCTCCTTCACACATCCTTTCAGCGCATGCTACGGGTGCATTACTCGTGCATACCGCCTATCGGGCACCGCCTGCGCTATCTCTACCCTTTGTTTGTGTGCCTTTTTGATTAGCTATCGCCGTGAGCCACATTTTCTCCGGGCTGGCTCGCGCGTGAGGCCCCACTGCTCCCTGATCTAGTGATCCCTGCTAACAGTACAGATGATGATCTATGTAAACTCTGCAGCCAGGAGCCCTGAGGTACCACAGCGGTGCACTATACATCAATCCAACAACTCATAAAACTAACGCAATTGTTTCACTTTCACGTTCGACGTTGTACGGCGCTTTTTAATGTAAATTCGTGTTGGACAAATTGTGTTGAAATGTGTACCAAAGTCATAAAACTAACATAATTGTTTCACTTTGACGTACGACGTTGTAACTCTATGCTCTGTGGTTTTTCATCTTAAGATTTCGGTTGGCAAAAAAAAAAAATTAACACAACTTTAACAATGTCAAGTGTGCCAAATCTTAACGCTCAAACTCAGCTGGAAGATCCATTGTGATTTCGCGAATTTGTTGTGGGTTTTTTTTCTGTTATTGTTTTTTTTTATCCCTCAAGAATTCATGGAGTGTGGTACAATAAATTGTGTCAATATAAATATTTTGTGTGAAAAACAAATTTGTTTTTGTGCCGGTAACAATAAATCATAGCTGGCAGTGCTTTCGTCGGACTAACAGAAAGTTCCAATACATTATTGTGACATTGGTGCGGTTTGAGCATGATCGATTTTTCTTGACAACTAAACTCGAATACTTCATTGAAACCTGTGTGATCGAAATGAAGTATTGCAATAATTCTACTGTAATGATTAGGCGCTCAGACTCATGATTTAAAGTTCTCCTCTACATATTTCTTCTTCCCATATCTTCTATTCCTCATCCATGCGGGGCTAGTGTTCTACCTTTCGATTCAAAGACCAACACGAATAGAATATATCATCATCATCATCATCATCATCATCATCATCATCATCATCATCATCATCATCATCATCATCATCATCATCATTATCACCACCACCATCAGTTTGCGGTAACCTTTCATCTCGGAATCGAACTTATGAGTAGTATCTGATTTCCTGCCCGCCATGCCTGATGCGGGGCAAGTGTTCTACCTTCTGATTCAAAGTCCAACACGAATAGAATATAAAATTCCAAGTTTATCATAAGGATTGTGGAGTACGGTCTATTTTACCAATAACATTTCAAGATAAACTGTGAAAAGTTCATGAATTTTATAGATTGTTTTGAGATTTGGCAAGAAAAGAACATAAAGTTATAAATTATTATTATAATATTAAGCGAATCCCGTCATAATCTCTTTCCCGTCGACGATAGATTTAGATCTAGGTTTTCTGCTCATCGTGCTCTCCAAGACCTCTGAACGTGATGATCTTTGTACATGTATGGGTTTTTGTGGCGCTCAATGGTATCCCCTGAACTTTGGCTCATTCGAGAGGATGTAGGAGGCATGGCTGGGAAACCCTATTCCGCAAGGTGTATAAAGCAAACAAAATACTGGACGAGGAGTTGATATTTTATTATGATAGAGAGTGAGAAAGAGAGAGAGAGAGCGTTTATGAAAAGGTCCATTAGAAGAAGGCAAAACTAACCGAAGAGGAGATTAATGATGAATTTGGTGAAATAAACACTGGTTGTGATTACAACGGTATTATAGGTTCAAAATCCGGAAAATAAGTGATTTTTCACTGCTACATAGTTATACTATGTAAATAGTCGATTTGAAAGAAGTCTCAGTTTAGACTTCTGTTGCACTTACTACCCATGACGTTCGTTGCCTCTTGTGACTCGCTTTTGTACTGTCATTTACAGCATTTGCCGGCCGTATTCCTCTTTGACATCTATTAAAAATATTGCTTATTCTTCATTTTGAAGCTGTTTTAAGTGGTAGAGTCCTGGGCTTCTATTCGGGAATGCCCCGGTTGGAACCCACGATCCGGCAAGTTTATTTATCAGATTTCTTTTCCTGCTCAGTACTGTTTGGGTCGGTGTCATCATAATGTGAATAGCTGACACACGAGTCTGGTATCTGGCCTCTTTCTTCATGAGTCAGATGTAAAATTGTCAGGAGTTAGACTTCGAACCCGTCAGCGATATAGCTCAGTTGCTGACTTTGGCCGTTAGGAAATTAACAAACCAAGCATCCATTTCTAGAGGTAGCCGAACAGTCGACATCCCCGCATTCCTACTCATTAAATCGACTTGTTTTTTCGCCTTGATGAGCTTGATTGTTAACCCTACTTATTTTGTCAAGGTTTTTGCCTTAACATCATGTTAAGTCCAACCTCTCCTTGGTTTCTATCTCATCAACCATAACATGCAGGCGGAAACAAGTTAAGCTTATTAGGGATGCAATTTCCTGAAAGAGTTGTGCCTCCTTTGTTGGGGTCAGCGAATTCCCTTTAAGTTTTTCTTTAATCTCTGCAACATTTTTCGTTTGGTTTTTTTTTTTTGTTGTTTTGTTTTGTTTTGTTTTTTGAAAAGTAAAATCCCTAAGTATATCACCTTATTATGTAGAAGAATCTTGGTTTTACCCATTTAGCCATTGCTTGATAATCTAACAAATACATTAAGTAGATATGCTTATCTCTTCTAACTATTTAGCACATCTGTGAATTGAACATCATTCTTTATGAAATCTCTCTCTCTCTCTCTCTCTCTCTCTCTCTCTCTCTCTCTCTCTCTCTCTCTCTCTCTTATTTTCTCTCTTCCTTTCACCCTCTCACTCCGTATTTGATTCTCCTCTCTCTCACACACATACTTTCACTCTCTTTGCCCTCTCTCCCTCCTCTCTCTACCAAGAAAAATTTCCTCATGGGATGATAAAGGATTATCTTATCTTATCTAATCTTATCTTCACTCTCTTTGCCCCCTCTCCCTCCTCTCTCTCCCCGTCTCTGTCTCTCTCTGTCTCTCTGTCTCTCTCTCTCTCTCTCTCTCTCTCTCTCTCTCTCTCTCCCTCTCTCTCTCATCCGAGGCCAGTCAAAACAATCCGAACTATCCTAAGGAACGTGTTTAGCTTTTTAGAGATGTTGTTGTAATACGGTGATTGGGAGTGCGGTGTTAACTGGTAAGTGATGCTGTAACACCGTGATTGCAAGTTAGGTTTCGGGTGTTAAGTGGTGTGGTAGTATTGTGATTGGTTTTCCCGTGTTTGTTGTCGGACTTTGGGCTGTTCCATGGGTAGATTCACCTGGATAGGAAGAGCCCACTCGTAAAAGCAATAGTCGGTGCCAACGAAGCCCTATCCTAGTTTAAAGCTCATAGGTCTGTCTCAGTAAATGCCTTATACGGTGAAAAGCTCACTTAACTTTCGCTCGCAGAAAAGCGAAGCTGTGTCCTAAATCAACGTCTCATAAGTTTCAAGAACATTCCTATACGCGGACGGGACCACAGAGCGGGTTACTTTGGACTTGGTCGATCACGCCATTCTATTTCTGACAGTTTCCTGTGGGGAAAAGCAACACGGTGGCTAGAGCGGGGCTCGAACCCGCTGAATCGGAGCCTGATTGCGACGCTTTAACCGCAGCACTACCAAGCTCACAGAATGAAAAAAACAACTCGCTTACGCCCGCGCCAAAGGTATTATAGATATATAATCCGTTACACTCATCACTTATCACCATCACTCTAAGGAAGGAAGAAAAGAAAGTGAAATCGTGGACTAGGTCTACCCCTCACGAGGTGCTGGAACAAGGCTGTTTAAGTGTTACAGAGAATACCAGGCATGGAACAAGCAGCTGATCTGTTTATTTCTCAGGGGCGAGGAAACCGTGCCTGTAAACGCCTTGCTGGTACAATCATGTACATGTAAAAGCCTGGCTTAGTTTCTTAGTTTTCTGCTGCGATTGCTTTGTGCGAATGTGTCTCCTCGTAAAACTGAGGCAGTTAACATCATACTGTTCTGCGTTTTAAGTATCTTATTTTTGGATATCCTGTATTGCTATGGATTTCTATTGATCTCATTTCTAGTTCTCGGAAATTGTGAACTGTATTAAAGTTGTGCTTTCCATTTCCTGAATGTTCTTTGGATTATTGTTATTATTGCAGCCGGCATTTCAAGTATGTCATTCAACCACAATTTAAGTTCTTTGAAGTATAGTGAGTTTTACTACGTTATTAGGAAATTCTCATCTTTCTTTCTTCCACAACGTTTTCATATTTCAACTACATTTTCCAAGTTGACAATTGCAGTTGTGTCACTTCTTGTTTTGAATTTTCTCTAAAAATAATTCAACTCCAGAGTCGTTAAATATAATGTGTGTTGTTGTGTTTAAGTTAGATAAGCAAGACGTATCGTTAGGGTGTTATAAACACAGATCAGTTCGGGACTTCAGATTCAACTAGGTTAAATCCTACACAATTCTCTGTTAAATCCGTCTGAGTTGTAATGTATCGCATTCTGACAGAATACTCTAGGTATCGTGACTCGACTCTCCTCTTGCTGCAGGTCTATATGGCTCGGATGCTAGCATTTCCCGTATATTCAATTTAGATTCCCTGCATAGCGAAATTGAAAATATCGATCAGTTATAAAGGAAGTGAGTTGTTGCTTTTGTTTATTAAATTATAAAGTTAAACAAAGATGTTGTCGGGCGCTGCTTTCCGCACTCTCTCTCTCTCTCTCCCATGTCCTCTCATTCTTTCTTTTTCTGTCTGGCCCTCTCTCTCTCTCTCTCTCTCTCTCTCTCTCTCTCTCTCTCTCTCTCTCTCTCTCTCTCTCTCTCCTCTGATTTGTTTTGTCAATTCGAGTAACTAATGGATTGAACGGCGAGCCAGAGACAGACAAACGGGGGAGAGGAAGAGATAGAGAGGTGGAAAGAAAACAGATAGCTCTTCCTCATCTATCATTAATGTACACGTGATTTTTTTTTATATTATACGTAGGGCAGACATCTGATAACCTGAAATAATTTATTTATCAAAAAGTTCCAAGTATAGAATAAACTTATGATTCTTTTTAATACGCGTATTGTGAGTAAGTCCTAGTTCTATGCACGACAGAGATCCCTTGTTACAGTTTCAGTTTATCGCTATTCTTGTGTGAGCAGCCCAGCAGGGGCATTGAACGACGCGGCACGCGCACAGAGCTTTGTTTAGACTGTGCATCTGACAGGCGTCGTCAGTCGGGCTATGAGGCAGCGATTCCCTGCCAAAAAAAAAAGCAAATATGGGCGGGGTGCCTTCTTGCCGCCCCATGACTGGTCGTAGCATAGATGATGTATTGTACGTTAGGATGATATAATACATTTATGTATCTAATATATCTGCAATCAGTACAATATGACCTTTTGAAACAGAAGCCCTAGTGTTCCCGTCTCTTTCTATGTGTGAATATTACACAAAATTACCAGACGCCAGTTTTAGGACCAGCCCGCAAGATTGCCTAATTTATGAGGATACACGTTAAGAAACGTAGCAGCCAACAAACCAACCAACCGACCAACCAACGTGTATATATATACAGCCCACCCAAACAGCGGCGTGGCGCCTCTCCTGTGAGCGATCCCGCCGATCTCGGACAGTACTCATCATTGTTCAGACCAGACTAGCGAGTATTTTGAGACATAGATTATACCCGATGTTGCGCCAGTTTATTACAGCTAGACAGAAATTCCTGCCAAGTCAATGACTTCCTTTATGTTCTACATGGGTGTAACTAAAGGGCTGGATTCTGTGAAGACAACGTTGCCCTTTTGAAAGTTTTATGATCTAATGTTTACCTAGGCTTGGGTTTGCTTAAATTTGTATCTTTTATGGTTTCTTAGATTGTTATCGAAGGAGCAATTTGGCTAGGTTTCTAATAATAATAATACAAGGATCCCACGAAACAAGTTTGTTTTTCCCACCTGTGGATTTAAAAGTTACTTAGGCTTCAATTTTCTCAAAGTTGTATATTTAATTGGTTTAATCACATAGTTATTGTGTGAGATGCTTGTTTTAATTGTAGAATGTATTTAGTTGCCCTCGTTAATAGTGGTATTTCAGTAAAGGTGTTTCATACCGATGATATGTGCGTAAACCTTTCAGTACTCCGAGTGGCGCTTGTGCTAAAATTGGTTTTCGATATAATTATGCGAAAATGCCTGACTTTTTTGTGTTTTAGACGGGCTTTAATCCAACATGAATATCGTACATTTTTTGAATTAACCTAGGTCAATTAAGATGGCTCTTGCGCCACAACCAAGATAAAGATATCATCAAGCCTTGAGTGTCGTGAATAAACGTGTTCTGTGGCGATGAGACGTGTTTTTAATCAGTGTCACTAGAGCATAACCGGCTGTGACAAAAGCCATGGTAACCAAGCTCTGCCTCTTTGTGAAAGGACCTTGTTTTATTTTCAGACGTTCGCCTTCGGAGCAATCCGCTATATAGCCTAGTTGATGACTTTGAACGTCCACCACCATGGATTTATACCAGCTTTGGTGTTCTTACTCTTTTTGTCTTCACTAGTGGTATTCGCGGGATATCTTATTCTTACTTGAAAACCCTATAAGTCTTAATTACTCTTATAAAGTACGTACAGTTCATATGGCCAGCCGAGAGATGTCTTCGCAGGACTTCAAGATTATGGTGGTACAAAACTCACTCGTGGTCAACTGGATCTAGCCTCCATCATTTTGTGTTACCGCAGTGCCTGTAGTGAAGTAAAGCTTACTGTGGAACGAAACTCACAATTGGTCTGGTTTGACCCACCCTGGAAGTAGTCTAGTCGTCTAGCCCCCATGAATGTGTCTGCCGGAGTGCCTGTAGTGAACTAAAGCTTACTGTGGTACAAAACTCACAATTGGTCAGTTTAGACCCACCCTGGAAGTAGATCTAGTCGTCTAGCCCCCAGCTGACATGAAGCTGTGTCTGCCGGAGTGCCTGTAGTGAACTAAAGCTTACTGTGGTACAAAACTCACCATTGGTCAGTTTAGACCCATCCTGGAAGTAGTTGTCTAGTCTAACCCCCAGCTGACATGAAGCTGTGTCTGCCGGAGTGTCTGTAGTGAACTAAAGCTTACTGTGGTACAAAACTCACCATTGGTCAGTTTAGACCCACCCTGGAAGTAGTCGTCTAGTCCAGCCCCAGCTGACATGAAGCTGTGTCTGCCGGAGTGCCTGTAGTGAACTAAAGCTTACTGTGGTACAAAACTCACCATTGGTCAGTTTAGACCCATCCTGGAAGTAGTCGTCTAGCCCCAGCTGACATGAAGCTGTGTCTGCCGGAGTGCCTGGGAGGGAAGGCCGGGATGGTCTGTCCGGAGCACCCGACCATGCCGGGACCAGGCGAGCCTGAGGAAACAGGTAACGGTTCTTGATTGTAGTTCGATCTGGCAAAAATATTTGTCGGATTTCGCCCCCTACTGTTTGGGTCGGTGTCAGTTTAACATGATCGGTTGGGACAAAATTGGTACAAAATAAGAGTACATGTTTACTATAGTGTAACCATGTGACTTTATGATTGTATACGCACTAATATTGTTAATGGTGATTATCGATTTATCTCCTTAAGGCTTCCTTATCCTGTTTTCTTTTCTGTTTTAAGTCCAGTATTTCCCCCTGCATCAGACTTTATTTCCCTATCGGGTCCTCCAAAACAATCTCTTTTACACGCACCCCCCACACACACACACACACACACATCGTGTATCTCTCTTTACGCCATATTTTTCTCCGTACTCAATCTTCTCTTCCAATGGTCCCAAATTAACACGATCGAGTTGCACCCAACCGCAATAATATCTCCTTCCCTATCAGACGTCATCCGATACTGGAGACGTGCGTCTGTAGAACGACGTCTGTGAAATGCACAACTCGGAAGCACACATTTCTTCTTCACCCCGCTCTCTGACTTCCCTTCAAATATAAATCTTTCTCGCCGCTGTTAATATCCTCAGTAAAATTTAACACTCGTGAGTAAAGTGTATGGGTAGTATTACACTGGAATATGCTTAGACCCGCGACTAAGCCGTAGGTTTTACTATAAAAATCATCATAAGGGCGTGGTCCAAGCTTATATGACCGTTGTGCTTACTACCACTATCAGTAGATCGGAGAAAGAAAAAAACAAGAGCATTCCGTGAGTTATGTTTCGTGCGTTGAATTTCCGCTCCCATCTCGGGTTTTTCCGACTGGCTGTCTTTTGTTTTTGTCTTGATTTGTATCTCACCATGTCTCTAACGGTTCTGGATTCTGCCTTTGTCTCAGACAGTTTAACACCCCAGTTAGTTTTATATCGGGTTTCTCCCAGAATTTCTCCATATCCTGTTGCTTTTTTTTATATTAGCCGAGACGAGCCGGACAGTAGACAGCTGATGCCGTTTGTATGGCAAAAAATCGGATATTTTGTACGTATTTTTACGGAATTTTTTTGGATGGGGTCTCTCACCTGTATTTTCTGTGAGTTTTTAACCCCTCCACGTCTCTCTCTCTCTCTCTCTCTCTCTCTCTCTCTCTCTCTCTCTCTCTCTCTCTCTCTCTCTCTCTCTATTTCTTTCGCTTCTTCTTTCTTTCTCACTCTATCCCCCCTCTCGCCCCTCTCTCTTCTCTCTCTATATATATATCTCTCCTCTTCTCTCTCTCTATATATATATGTCTCCTCTTCTCTCTCTGTCTTATGGCAGCCACTGTGTAAGCGATCACCGTTTTATTGTTAACCATCACCCGTGAAGGCTAGAGCTGCGAAGGAATCTCTTTTTTATCTTATTTTCATTATGTTAGCTTTGGTTCAAAGCAATATCTATCCTTCGTTTTGTTTTCCCCCGACTATTTTTTTGTACTACTCTTAGGCACCGATCTTGAGCAGTAAGTACAACCGTGCTAAAATCTTAGAACCCAGACGAAAGGTACTCTTGAATTTCTAAAAAACTAACCTAAGTCCGAGGTATAAGGTGAAAGCCCACTCGTAATTACTGGTCCTTTGTATGTTTCGTTAAGATTATTTGACTTGGGCCTGAAACAAGCTCGAAACTACATGGATGCCAGAGTGACAGGAGGAACTTTTTTTTCTTGGTTCTTTTTCCTTGGCACGGATTGTTTCTGTGTGAGAAGATGTTTCTTCTTTCAGTTCTTACAAACGGACTAGATCTAGTTTCTTGGTTCTTGTCTCACGGCGCCGATTGTTTTTGTTTTTGTTCCGGAATATTATTTTCTTTTAACATGGACCTATTTTCATTTCACACAAACAATTCTGCTTTTTAACCTTTCTTTGTTTGTTCTTCTAATTTAAGAAAGGATTGTTAAAAAGCTAATCGAAAGCTGGCTGATCAAATCCATTTAATAAAGCCTACAATACTATACTAACAATATTGTAGATGTTTACTTTCTTCGGGATAAATATCAAATGTTTTTAGAGCGCGCAATTTCTGACGCGGACAATGATCATGGTCGTTAGAAAAGAGAATTTTGGGTTAATTAAAAAATATATTAAAAAATAAGATTCAATTAGTATAAAAGTAAAAAAAAAAAAAATTAAATTACATGTAATGCCACAAACAGTATGTTGGTCAATTGACTTATTATGAAACATCATAACCATGTTCCAAACAAAAGAAATAAACATAGCAAACATACGCAAAAACGAGAAACCAAAACAAACGTTAACAATGGTATACTATAAGCTTTTTTTATTTACATTATGAAATAGTTGGTGTATATCTTCATGAAAACAGTTTAATTTCCTAATCGTTACTCACCTTTCCTGAAGCAGCGGAATATTTAGTTTTAGCACACTGTGAATCATCTCTAATCCTTTCAGCTTTTAGCATAATATTGAATTTTAGAACACTACAGAACATCACTAATCCTTTCAGCTTTGTGCATCCCACAATCCTCACGAATTTCGGGGAACGCGGTGGCGCAATGGTCAAAGCGTACGCTTACGGTGCAGGAAGTCTGGAGTTCGAGTCTTGATGATACAATGATAGCGTTGTCGCTCAGTTTCAAATCACGTGTACTAGTTTTTTTTATTTATTTGACCTTAACATTATATTATAAGTATTTTCCATGCGCATTAATTTTTTTTTTTTTTGCTTATTGGCGTTTGTTATTGTGTGTGTGTGTTCGTTTGATAAACATGATAATTAACGTTCAAGCTTTTTGTTGCTGTTTATGCAAAGTTTGAACCAGGTAAAACACATGGGGTAGATATTTAAAGTTGATGGACAGGTTTGTCATCTTATCCTAAACTATCTGGCGCCTGCTGGTCGGATAGACAGGTACAGGGCTGGTACATGACTGTATACATGAGTTTGTATATGTACAGTAGTGTACAATATGTAGGGCTACATAATTAGCACAACTGCCAACCCAAGCAGCCATCAAAGCAGAAGTTTAAGACCAAAAAAGTGTAGAACGATGTACACGGCTAAGGTATTCTGGCTTAAGATTGTGCGTCCCTGTTGCGGCGTCGGAGTTAAGGGTCCTGACCAGTTTGCCCTGTCCCTCCTTACTTGGAGGGGGAGGGGGGGTGGCGCTGGGGTAGAACATCGGCTTCCAACGCAAAAGGTCCGGGTTCGAGCCCTAGCGATTGCGCTCCCTACTGGTTTGGTCGGTGCCAGTTTAATGTGATCGGCTGAGACAGGATTCATGATATCCCCGCCCTGTCTCGTGTGAGAACGGCACTAGCACAGTTGGCTCACGACTAGTGAATAGCATGTTTTCGGTTCGAGTCCTTTAGAATGAAACAAAGGACATCGAAACAAAACTATTATTGTGGCTTCAAGGTAGATAGTGCGACTCATGGTTGGTAGTTTGCTGGTTCGGATCTCGACCAAGACCCCTTCCTCGCTACTTGTTTGTTCGGTGTTGGTATCACCTGGTATTTCCACTCTGTCTCGGTATGACAGCACATACACTCGCCAGATCATTTATGTTTCATCATGTTTCTCTATTGATTAGATCCTCTTAAAACCACATAGAAAACGATCAAAAATTGCTTTTGGAGTTGGTAGAGCGAAGCGGATTCTATAAATAGGTCCCCTGTAGGTTTTTTTTATTCGGGATGTTTGCTGTTCGGTCATACATTCGGCCAAATTTATTCTTCCAATTTCATTTCCTATGTATTTAGTCGATGTCATTGCAACATGATGTAAGCGGCTTAGACAGAAGACCTGGTATCATCGCTGTACCCCTCAGTCTGTGGTACACGTACAAATATCTTGTGCCCTGCCCTCGATACAATCTATAGCGTACACCCTGTCTTAATATGACGTTAAAAAACCAACCTTTACCCTCACCTCCATACGTTTACATAAAGTTACAGCTGGGTAATCAAGAACCATGTACACCTGGATTTTACCTGAAGCAGATTTTTTTTATTAACTTACCCATTTTTTTAAAGAGTTGAGAGTTGTAACGAGTGTATCAAGATCGGGACGCCTCGCCGGGTGTGCCCTGACAGTTTACATTATTGGAACCACGGCGCATTTAACTGCCGGCTATGTTTATAAACCGTTGAGTGTAGCTGCTTTTGAGGGTTCTGGTGATGTTCTCTATCTCTCGTCTCTTTCTCTCTGTCTCTTTCTCTGTGTCTCTCTCTCTCTCTCTCTCTCTCTCTCTCTCTCTCTCTCTCTCTCTCTCTCTCTCTCTCTCTCTCTCTCTCTCTCTCTCTCTCTCTCTCTCTCTCTCT
>RQTK01000233.1:64708-79835 GCA_003991915.1 Elysia chlorotica | reverse complement strand
CCTCTCCCTCTCTCTCTCTCTCTCTCTCTCTCTCTCTCTCTCTCTCTCTCTCTCCCTCTCTCTCCTTACAGCCATCCCCACCTTTTTGTGTTTCTTTTTCCATCTTAGCCACAGGAGTCATGATGTCCCCGCCCTGTCTCGTGAGCACATAGAAAATATATCAGGCGTCAGTCTTGGGGTCCGTCAACAATATAGCCTATATCGCACTTACGTTGGACGTTAAATTAACTCAACTACAGCCACCCGTTTCCCCTCGCCATCTCACTCTCTCCTTTCTCCTCTCTTCCTCCCTCTCTTCCGCCTCCTTCTACATAATATTTTGGCCTCAACCAAATTGTTAGCCTCCCAGTTACCCTTTTACCTAACTGTTCATTTCCGTCCTTTTTTTTCTTTAATCTTATTTTGTGTTATTAATTGCTGTCTCCTCCCCCCCCCCCTCCTTTGGAAACAATCCACCCTCTTTAAATTTAGAGGGAGGCACTTAGAATAAGAATATTGTTTTGATAATATAACTTTTAAGCTTACTTTGATGAGGCATCTAAGTGTTTTATTGGTGCATGGACTTATAGATGGAACCAAAACAAAGGCAAATCTTTTTTTTCTATTGATAAGTCTGTTACGTTAGTTAGCCTTACCTTGCGATACGGTGATGAGAGTGAGGTAAACTAAAACTATTTCATAGAGAGTAAAACCAGAGACGTTACTGTAACAACTTTGACCTCGTTTGTTTTTAAGAAAAGCAGTGCCTTCACCTCATTTTGTCCCACTTTTTATCCCCACCACACCCTCCCCCACCCTTCAAAAATTTAATGAATAGTTATGTTTACAATAATTGTTGTAAGTCGTATTTTTTGTGTTCCAATGGTTGGTTAGTTGTATAAAGTTATAGTTTTAAACATCGTATACTCCGTTCTGGAGTTGATGAGCTGTTTCAGAGCAACCTGAATAAATACATTATTGTTTTGCCCAGAACGTGGGCGTTGACGAATGAGGGCATTGTGCCATTTACTTTTTCTATACGGTTAAATTATCTTTCATGTTCTACGTCTCAACCTTCATGTTCCACGTCTCAGCCTCTCTGGGCTCTGAATCAAAGCAAATACAAGGTGACTCTCTGGTGTTTACTGTCTTAGTTCGTTTTAAAGTTCTTCTCTCTCTCTCTCCCTCTCGCTTACTCTCTCTCTCTTTTTCTCTCTCTCTCTCTCTCTCTCTCTCTCTCTCTCTCTCTCTCTCTCTCTCTCTCTCTCTCTCTCTCAGCGCTATCACGCTCCCCCTGAATTAAGTTAGAGTCTCCTTAAAAAAGGCCGTCACCATGGACTTCTAAGCTGTTCCGCCACCTCATGAAGGCAGCGTGTGAGTGAGTGGCACGGACTATAGAGAACCGTTTGTACCTCACGTCCATCTTCACCGTCCTGTAAACGTTTGGTCCGTCAAGTGCCAACTGGCATATTGTGATTATGCTTCAGTAGGCAGACTCGATATTACCGCCTTGAGCGGCACAGAGTCTGCATAGCTTGAGCTAGAGATCCCCTGTGATTATTCAGGAAATTCGTACTGTCTCTTTGCAGGTGGTTCATTCAAGTTAATTTTACACGCTGAATCAAACATTTTTTTAGTCCTCGCCAGATAGACCAATATGGTATTGCTCTAGCCTGATAAACAGTAGGTCTGAGGTTCGGATTTTATCGTCTATTCGTCGATTCTTAATTAAGCAGGTCAAATTACATTTGAAAGCTAATTTGATCATTGGACCTTGGCGAAATTGTCCAGCGGCTAGTGCTCTGGATAGGGGAGCAGGAGGGCGTGGTTCGGGAAACCTAAAAGACATTAAAAATACCCATTAGATTTGTTCTTTCAAGCTTTTAAAATCCTTTCTCTACAAGAACCTTAGTGATGTAGCGTCGTGAGCACAATCTTGGCGTAAGCTTACGACGATATCTGAATAAGAAGGCTTCATCCTAAGCTACTGGGAATCCTTGAGTCTGGATCTAAGAGCTCCATCTCAAATTTGGCTCACCCCGCCCTGACCTATAATAATAATAATAATAATTCACTTATAAAGCGCCAAAATCCACAGTAGTGCTCTATGGCGCTTAACATTAATAAAAACACTCACATACTTTCTGAACACACACACACACACACATCCTATCTCACTGCTCACCCACTCACTCACTTTGATGTGGGGCTGGGCTAGAACCAGAACTATTTCCGTGGCCCGGCCCTACGCTCTACCTACCAAAAGTACCATGGGTCTGTAGCATCCTGCAGGCACGTGAAGGGTAGACCAGCATACCTTCAAGGGCTGGGATATGTCGGCAGGTGAGAAATGAGGGTAGCCTTAGATTGGCTGGACTCTCCAAGAAATCCGACAGAAAGAAATCAATCTAGATGGTCACTAGGAATTCTTTCACTCTTTTTATCCTTTTTCTTTAAATCCTCTTGCATTCGAATAATCTAGATATCCTGGGGTGTGTTTTTTTTTGTTATCTATTGACTTTACTAATGTTTAAATACTGGGCATGCGCCTCACAGCTCAGTCGATAGTGCTGTGAACTAGCGAGCGGAGGTCCGAGTTTCGAACTTCAGCTGACTCGCCAGAATCCACATAACAATGATTCTATGGAGGGAAAGAAACGAGTGGTGTACGGGTAATTATTAGAAAATAAAATCCCAAACAGCTAGCTAGAAGGTTAAAAGCTCAAAGGTATCTTGACATGCTTCTAACTTCTTGAGTTTCTATCTGTGCATGATTGTGCTAGTGTCTGTGATTCTCCGTAGAACCACTGTGTCCAATACCACATGAACCATCAATTGTGTTTGTTACTTAACACCTCTCAGAGAAGTAAGGAGCATCAACATCTACATAGCATTCCCTTTCACGCTGCACGAATTTTCAAGGAATCATAACTTTAGGAAAGAGGATAAAATCAAAACAATTAGAATCTATTCCCCAAGAGCATTTCTTCCACCTCGACCGCCGATTTTAGCCATCTCTGGGCAGTTAAAAAACCGGTGCTCTCTTTGAACGTAGTTCTAGCTGTGCCTGTTGGTCCATGGGCAACCTGTTCTTTGCTCAAAGCTCACTGATGCTACGCTTTCATCTTCCCGCAACCTGTTTTCCGGCAAGGTTTATTTCCCGCAACCTGTTCTCTACGAGGTTTACTAACGTAGCAAATGAAACAGAACTGAACCGTGCCCGATTAAACAGGTCAGGCCATCCCGGCTGTACCAGTAGCTACGGAGGGAGGGAATGGTTACACCAACCACGCAAAGATTTAAAAGTAGATAAGAAAGAAACTCAAGTGTGAAGTGTGGGTGAGCGTGCTCATATCTTTTAAAAAAGAAGAAAAGAATAAAAGGGGATTCTGTGGAGAAGGCGAGGAAAGAGATTTGTACGGAATGCTCAGGCTATTTTCAATGGCTCGTCTTTCCCCGGCTCCAGAAATAGCTAGCGGGGCGGCAGGTATAATACGGGCTTTGCGATGTGCACTACTACAGTGATGACATAATCATAAAGTGTGCTTCTCTGAACGCTCATCGGCCCCATGAGTTCAGGAAAGAGCTATGATTGGACGCCCGTCCAGATTCCCTCATGCCTGGTCTTCGTTTTTGCCATTGGCCACGATACCGCATAGCCTGTAATGCTTGAAGTGTAACACACGTGCACCGAGAGAGCAGGGTACTCACCCACAGGCCCGCTGTGATGTACTCACCACCTCTAGGTGGGCCCCGGCTCCGGGAATGAATAATCATCATTCTCTTTCTCTGCCTACAAGATCAAGACTGGGCGCTCCATCTACTCTTACCAGACCAGTGTAGATCTGTTTTGCCTTTAGCTGAACTGTACTGAACCAAACTGTGGCATCGCCGGGCTGTTTGTAGCATCTAGAGCAGGCTAGGTCTGAGAAAGAGATCTACATGCAGTTCTTATCGAGACAGATCTAGAGCCTACCCAAGCGTGCCTACTGATGCTCTGTTGTTGTTGGTTGTGGATGGATATGGAGGCACAAAACTTTTAGTGTGGATTATAAACCGAATTTTCTAGGATTACAGGATTATTTTTTATTTCGATCAGATTCAACATTTCGCAAGGGTTTGTGTGAGTATGAATATTATTTAAACCTAGATGTCTAGATCTAAGTTTCACCGGTGAAAACGGAAATTACATAGGCCTAATGGAAACGTTGAATATACCGTGTGCTTAGTACAAGCCTGCGTGAATGGTTTAACTTCATAGTGTTTTGAGCATTGTGTGTGGTGTAGAATCGTGGGTTTTATCAAGCTTACTTTAAGGTAAATTAAAGCGACGAATTCAGTGTATAAGAAACGCTGTGTTCTCGTTTGGTGATGTAATTTTTTTGTTTTAAAACTGTATCCACGAAATGAATATCCCTAATTCATACCTTCCTCTTGAATTTAACCACTTGAGTGCGTAGGGGTCGAATTTGGCACCTATTTTGGAGGCAACAAAACAAATTTATATGTAGATTACCGTGAACACTGAATGAATGGCTGTCCATATTCATTCACTGGTTCAAATCATCTTCGACTCTACCACTTTCTGAACATAAAAAGATATGTCAAATTCATAGACCCTTGTGCTTTATGGGTACATCATTTCTAAAATATCAAAATTCAAGTTCTTATTCTATATAATAAACCCATGTTTATAATACTTACACCTTTAATACATGGAGTAGAACCAGTAATTGTGTTTCGCAATCTCGTATCGCACGTTCAGAAGTTCACTGCACTAACATTTCACTGTTTCATTCAACCGACGATTCCGTTAACCTTGTGTGTTTGGGTGTGAGAACTATTATTCAGTAGATAACTGGCAGTTGTGAAAATAGCTGAAGTAATGCACCAACCATGCTGCCCAAGTTGGGTTTTTTAACGAACGGGTTGGATAAATATTAAATATCTTTCAAGCCTAATGTTTCCTCTTGCCAACGGTATCGCCCTCTCGGCCCCTACAATATTGTCTTAGCATCGACGCGATGTCTTGGGAATTGAAGACTTTCATACGATCCTGGATCTTTACTTTATTTATAAAGAAAACAACAACAATGTGACATACAAGGGGGCAGGCGGGCGCAAGTCTTAGAGCATTTGGCTCCCAGTCTGGTGGTACCCGGTTCGAACCCACGATATGTCAAAATATATGTCGTGTTTCCTTTCCTACAAGTTGGAAGAGGAACACACTACGTGTACTTTTAGGCTGGTTTATACTGTCCCTATGCTGGAGACTCGGAGATCATAAAATGTTGTAGACCCTCATCCCCAATCTGTACTGTGCTCTCTCTCTCTCTCTCTCTCTCTCTCTCTCTCTCTCTCTCTCTCTCTCCTCGGGTCACCAATTTACCGCCCCCTGGACCGCAACAAGAAAGCCGCGCCGGTCAGGCCTCCACGCCAACAACAACAACAACAACAACAACAACGTCCACCACAGTCACACCCAGCGGCAGCTTCTTCACGGGGTCACGCCCTTCAACATCAACATAATTGGCACCTCTTAGACCCCCTCCGTCCATCCATCCACAGACTTACCTCCTCATCCCCCCACACACCTCTTCACCTTCGCCGCTTTCTGGAAGATTAATGGGGTTTTGAAACCTGAATCCATTGACGCTTTTCCTGTTTTGATTTACCTCCGTTGTTTTTGGTGTTTTTTTCAGCGTGTAAAAAGGTAAAAATGTGATGGTCGCCACATACCGTAATCCCAAAATAGAATACTTCTATTTATATGTCATAGTCAGGATTAGAATGGGGTAAGTCAGTGAAAATCGATGATAATGACAAATCGCTGTTTATGAAATACATGGGTTTATTCTATCGTGTGATGACAATCACGTACAGATACAGAAGCATACAAATAATGAAAGGAGAGATGAATGGCCCAGGTCAAACATGGTATGCCTAGTTGTAGGTAAGGACTGGTATGTAATTGTCTCAGCGGGCGACCATTGACGCTAGGCGGGAGAGATTAGGACGCTGTTTTCAGGGGTTTCGGGCCTATAATTATACTTGTTATTAGCTTGTGCCTTGTTGGCACCCGTCCCATTGGTTAAAAGTTCTCGGTAGCGCGCGGTGTAAACACATAACAAACACGATATTTTTTAATCTCACAAAATCAAGTATGTTATGTTTTTCCTTGATACTTCAATGTTACCAACTTTGCATTCCATTGAAGAGATTGACTCTGTGTTAAGAAATTGTGCGTATTTTCTCTCTCTCTCTCTCTCTCTCTCTCTCTCTCTCTCTCTCTCTCTCTCTCTCTCTCTCTCTCTCTCTCTCTTTCTCCTTTTTTTTCTCCTTCCTCTCGGAACTGTTTACAGTAAGTTATTTATGCCAAGCAGATTATCCTAAATAGGAAACACTGCTTCAACACTCATGACAATAGTCATGGTGTCTTTGCTCCTGAAAGAAATAAACCAAATCACTTGTAGCCCATCGTCATGTGGACTAATCATAGTCCTGTGACTGTTTTGTGGAAGTGCTGATTAATTAAATATGCGACTTGTAAGTTTCCCGCAGCTTCTCACACGAGGTCTATCTTTGTACAGGCGAGCTGGCTTAATTGATAGAGCGCTGGACATTTTTTCAATATGCCTGCAGTTCGATCCTGAGAATCGGGTACATTACCTGCTGTTTGTGTGGATGTCCTGGGTATGCCGCTATTACCCAAGAAGAAGGCTTCACTTCACCTCCCAAAAGCTTACATAGATCAGAGAAAGGCTATTTAGAATTTAAATCTCCATAGCTTGCGCAAAACTGGAAAGCATTTTTATTCTTTCAAATATTTTCCACATTCCACAAAAAAGCAGATTCGAGCTATCTATAAGACTTTTACTAAACGCGTAAGTTTGGACAATTCGCAGCAATAATAGCAATCTCTGAACGAAGAGCAAGTGCAGAATAATCTTGTTTTGAAACTACAAGTATTTGCGTGCATTCCGGAGATGTGATTGATAACTACACAAGAGAGATATAATATTGTCTCACATCTGGAAATATCATAAAAACTATGTATTATTATTATTATTATTATTATTATTATTATTATTATTATTATTATTATTATTATTATTATTATTATTGTTATTGTTGTTGTTGTTGTTGTTGTTGTTGTTGTTGTTGTTGTTGTTGTTATTATCCCAGTGAGAAGATTATTGAGTGTGTGTCACCGTGGCTCTTCTATTCTTGATACGGTCACTATGACACCCACTTCGCCTCATAATTACATTTTCAATTACCATTTTTTAAAATTCTGAAAAAGATAAAAAGGAATGTTTATTTTCACTGTGCTTTTGCTTATCCACCCCTCCTTCAACTTTTTATTTATTCATGTTCAAGTTGTCTTAAACTACAGATATTGATCTGGAAAGAAGAAAAATTCTAACTCCATGTCGTGTCAGAGCGATCTTTCACCAAGAAACGTGTATTTTCCTTAACTGTATCTTTGGAGTGATAGATCAATGACTCACTGTACCTGTTCGACTTGTGAGATATTGAAGACCATAAAGAATAATTCCTTGGAAAGTGGAACAACGTAGGTTGTAACTTTACCCTTGGTGGGTTATCTTCACCCATTCGCCCCCACACAGCGTACACACTCGCTCAGTCGAACCAAACCTGGAAAGCATTGGTTCTTGCTTTATAGTTGAGGCACAGAAGCGTCATCGAAACAACCAAATTTTGCATTTCGAGTTAAATTGTACCTTATCATTTAACTTTGAACATTTTAAGTTGTTGGGCTAGTAGTATGAACAAAACAATTATTTCTGTGAACCAGCCTGGCCAAAATATTGATAATACATAATTATGTGCAAAAGTGTGTTTACAACGGTCGATTCAGTGACTATACTGAATGAAGTCTCTCAAAAACGGCTTTATGTGATTTAAATGCTTTCTGCAACGCGTATCGTTTGAAACCGATTTGAGCTTAACCGATTAGCATTTTGAAATACATGTACACGTAAGTGATTTCGGTCCGGTTAGAAAGTTTGGCTGTTCCAGTATTCCCGTACCGGCGGGTAGAGGGGATGTGTGGAATCCGATGTAAATAGATCAGGTTACAAGGCAAGACAGGCAGGGCGTTGCTGGGGTTAAATAAAAAAAGAGATCAGATTAGAAATGAAAAGCACAGGTTTTTGTATTCATACCGTAGAACGCTCGCAGCAGGTCTGAGGAGATAGAGATCCGAGACAAAAACTTGGCATGGGAAGAGGAAAGGGAGAGAGAGAGAGAGAGAGAGAGAGAGAGAGAGAGAGAGAGAGAGAGAGAGAGAGAGAGAGAGAGAGAGACAGACAGACAGACAGACAGACAGAGAGAGAGAGACTACTCGTGCTCATGCACTTACAAAACTAACACAAACGTAACAATGCAAACAGCAAATACCTGAAATTTAAACCTGGGTGCGTGATGATTGTCGAAAGTATGATGATATGATAGTATTATGTATTGTATTAGTATTTGCATGTCAGCCATTCAAATTTTTCTCCGACAGTTTTAAAGTCTAAGGCATATTTTGATACCGATATGAGTGACATTAATTTTAGTCATGGGTAATTTTTTCTTTCATCGACAAGCTTACGTTTAACTAGAATATTATCCAGTCCATCATTTCACACTGAATGCACTCCAATCTCACCGCTATGTCCCTTGTCCTGTGTTCCACAGAGGCGAGCTGTGCCGTGTATGCGCGCGCACTCCGGGATTACTCGAACGTCTACGACCCCGGAAGTCTAGCCTTCAAGGAAGGGGACATAATCACGGTAAGTCAACGCGCTGTTTGTGGTAGTATGCAGCCCTGTCATCTGTGCTTAACCACTTGAGTGATGAGGAATTTTTTTGTTTGAAATTATATATATCCAAAGAGCATTATGGTCTATGAATTTGATATTATCTTTTTAACCCAACTCGAAGAATTTGACATATTTAAAATGTTTTAATCAAACTCCAATGAATTATGTTCTGGTTCTGTAAAACGTGGCAGAGTCGACGATGATTTGAACCAGTGAATGAAAATGGGCAACCATTCCCGGAAGTGGACAAATAATTTTGCACTTGAATTATATCCTCCAAAATAGGGGTCGAATTCAGCCCCACAGCGCTCAAATGGTTAATCTTTTTCCCCCCTTGTTTTTACCATGACTTGTGTGTGTGTTGTTGTTGTTTTAATTCGGACCACTCATTACTTAATTTTTCTTTTTTAGTTGTCCTTATTACAAATAGATCAGTGTTGGGAAAGCTGGTCTCAGAATGAAGATAGAGACAAGGAACGGTTTAACCTGGCTATGTGTGACTCCATGCATCTCCGTGTGGCTAAATTTGTCTGACTATGTGTACCACATTCCTCCGCCATTGTTCGGTTGTTTGCACAGTATTTGCTCCGATCCTCAGCGTCTCGCGTGTAGAAGGCGATAGGCGGCTATGGGAGCCATTTTATCAAAACTTTGAACGACGACATAATAGTAGATCTTGTGTTTGAAGGAAAAAAACATCAAGTTCCGGAAAAAAAACTTAGGTAAAGCAAAAGGGAAAACGGATGTATTTGCTTTTTTTTTTTTTTTTTGCATGGACACGCGCGCACTGTGGTGTACTCCTTTTAGACAACGCACTCGTCTTTAGTTCCGCTGGCGTCCTCTCCGTACATACGGATAGCATTGTACAGTCTCTTATTTTAGTCCTAATCTACTAAGAGCATACATTATGAATTGTTCTGTCACTTAAATTTTTTTTTCTTCAAAACCGTTTTTGTTGATGTTGTCTGTGTTTGTTTGTTTGCTTGTTTGTTGTTTAATCTCAGTTTGCGTAACTGTCTTTGATTATTTTTAATATTCAAACAAAGTTAAAACAGTATTATATTGTTTTTGGGTGTTTATGTGTGGAATATCTTGACTTCAAATCGACAAAGCTCTATTTGTTGTCATTATCTTTACTGCGACAAAACCATGTTTATTTTCAGATCACAATATCCCATTATGATCGGTCTTAAAATCTCACAGGCTAGGCGCGTGTGAGACAAATGGTGCCCCTTGTTTTTCGTACACGAAAAAGAAAAGTATGCGTTCTGCTACTTAAACGCTTTTCATGATTTGAATAACTCTAGAAATCTGTGGGCTCAAAAAATATTTTTTTTTAAACGGCTTGGTACGTTTTGCTCAACGTGTACTACTAGCGAAGGCAATGAAATAGCGGTATCATATTACTTTTACTGAGACAACTAACTAGCTTCAACTATTTTTCCTTGACTTGTCATTCGCTATTTAAAATACTGTCTTTCCTTGACTTGTCATTCGCTATTTAAAACTATCAGGATGAACGAAGAAAGAAAAAATAGCGCCGCAGCGCTGCTGTGTCAAGTCAACAGAAAGTCAGAAGCAGCCTTCGTGTTAACTTGGGGTAGTAATATAAATAACTATGGTGTTATAACCTTAGAACCTCGACTAGGGGTAGATTTTATTTGACAGTGCCCTTAGTTTGGGATTCTAAGTTCGGAACAGGGTCAAGCTTACGACCCCCAAGAGTCGAGACGTACCCACGGCTTTCACGAAGATTTATATTACGTTACGTAAGCGCAATAGACGGAAACAGCCAAACAGTCGTACAGCTTGAATTGGGTTGTATCTCCCGGACCGTAAACGGGGGTGAATGAACGAACACTCCGCTGACATGGGGGAGAGAGGGAGAGAGAGAGAGAGAGAGAGAGAGAGAGAGAGAGAGAGAGAGAGAGAGAAACTGCGAGCGTGACTGTCATGAAGGGATAGGGAAAAGAGAGGAGAGGGAAGAAAGAGAAGATAGAGAGAGTGAAGTTGGGGAGAGAAGAAAGAGGGAAGAATAGAGAGAGAGTGTGTTGGAGAATAGAAGATACAGAGAAAAGAGAGTGTAGGCCAAGAGGGACGAAACATGACGAGAGAGATATAGAAGGAAAGAAAGAGAGAGACTGAGAGAGAGAGAGAAAGAATGAAAGAAGGAGAGAGATAAATAGAGAGAGGAGAGAGAGAGAGAGAGAGAGAGAGAGAGAGAGAGAGAGAGAGAGAAAGAGAGAGAGAGAGAGAGATGAGAGGGAGAGAGAGAGAGAGAGAGAGAGAGAGAGAGAGAGAGAGAGAGAGAAGCAGCCCGTCTGACCAACCAGGGGGTCACAACAAGATCGGCTGTCCAAACCCGGGGTTTGTTTACATTGACGGGGTCAGAGCTGCGGTCAACAGATTATTTTATTAGCCGAGTGGACATTCTGGAGAGCTGTCACAGTCCCAGAGAGAGGTCAGAGTGCTGAGAGTGACCCCGATCTGGACGTGATGACTCTGCTTAAACAGAAGCTGGGGCTGATATAGAGAACCCAGGGAACAGCCACGGTTTACATGGTCTTGTAAGGTTAGCAGTGGGCATAGACACAACAACGGCATCAAACTTAAGTCGCTGTTCATCGTCGCTCGGAGAAAGGAAAGTTGTCTTCTGGTTTACTGTCTCGTGGGTTTCAAGACAGATCTTGTTCAGCGGGGTACCCGGGGCTTGGCCTGTCACATTAAATTGACATGAGCCTAGACAGGGAGTAAAGGAGCTGGAGTGGGATTCGAACCCTGGACCATATGCACCTATACCTGGGGTTAATTCTTTAAACGCCAACCCCACTGCGCTTGTTTCTGTAATGTTGTGTTGTTGTTTTTTTTAAATCTTTCTATTTTCTCTTTCTCTCTCTCTCTCTTTTTTTTTTGTTGGAGAACTGCTCAAGTTTAATAGAGAATTTAAAACAATTCAATTTAAGTTCATTATGGGCAGTCAGAACATAAAAAAGAGATTACGGTAGGTTTGTACATTTTCATAGCAATAATGTGTTTTGTAGGGAAAAAAAGATCCTGTCATCGTGCAAAACTCAGATCTTAAGTGTGAAGAACTTTACTGCCGAGGTTTGCGGTGGTCTAAGGATAGGGCATTCCTTTTCTACGTGAAACGGTGCTGTTTGATTCCACCTCTCACCGCCGCATTTATTCTCATAGTTGTCAGTACAGCGTGTAATGTGAGCAGCATAGCAAAGTCCCGTGTATCTCGTCATTACGGTCCTGTCGTCGTATAGGATCTGAACTAAAACCTAAGAGACGTTTCAACAGCCGAGATCTTCGTTTTCCCGAACCAAGATGTACTTTTTTTTACTGCCGCGGAAGCGATCGTATTCGTGGTATCGGATAGCAGTAGCTTGGACAAAGTTACGTCTATCTACTCTAGATCTACAATATCCATGTCTCTTCGTCAAATATTAGATCTATATCTAGGCATAAAATTACCGGGTCTTAAAAGTGGAGGTGTTTCACCTTTCTGTCCCACATCTAAGTGGCGTTAAAAATAATCTGAGAAAAACTAGATCGTTTGCGGCTATCTAGATCAAATCCATGGCGTTAGAGATAATCTGAGAAAAACTAGATCGTTTGTGGCTATCTAGATCAAACCCAACAATAGTGACCCGAAAACTGTGAAGAACCTAAGAAGTCATAAAAAAAATACCAATTTTACTACATGTCGGGGGAAACAAAGACAAACTTTGAAGACTGCATCAGCGAACAACGACCGACGAATAGGAAGAGTTTGAAAAAGTAAAGAAATGATCCTTAGAAAATTCTTCAAGTTTCAAGTTCATAGGGGCAAAAAGCATATTTAAAGAAAAAACAGTCATGTCCGCCGGAAAAGTTTACTGAATATCCGTTCGCCCTTTTTCTTTAAGTTTTTTACATGGAAGGCAACTGCAGTTCACAAGTAAGCGGGATTTTTTTTTTACGTTATCAAATTATTCAGAAATTTCTCAGCAGGTACGCGAGTGCTTTAAATTACAAGATAAACTTAAGGATCGTAATGATAATATTTGTCCACATTTTGCAAACAAGTATCTTCTTGTTCAAGCTAGAACTTTGTAGAACCTGACCCGTTAGCAAACCTTCCGCCGATGTTCTGGCCGTTTCAAAGGAGGGTATTGAGGCGTCGCTGCCTGTGTGTGGGTGTGTGTGTCTGCCTGTGTGTGTGGGTGTGTGGGTGTGTGAGGGGAAAAAAAGGGGGGGGTATGGCGAGACCACAAAGTAGTGCAGTCGGTAGACCGGTCTTTTTTAACTGCGAGAGTTGGGTTCGATTCCCGACCAAATCGGCTTGTTCTCTATTGGTTTAGTCAGTGTCAGTTCACAGTACATTTAAAATAAGAGCGTCTCACACGGAGGTCCTGGTAGTCCAGCTCTGGATGTGGTAGCACGTAAAATTGTCAGACAGTAAGCATTGAGCCATTCCACGAGATACTCTAGTTTCAGACATTGGATTATGAGAAAAAAAAAGCCCGCAAACTGAATAATTAATAAGCTTAGTGAATCAACTGATGCTCTTTTAAGAAGTCTGCAACTTCCTTTCTGGTTTTCTTTGCATTTGCGGATCATCATCGTATGGGTGTGGCTCAATTAAAACAATGGGGCAATTCTGTTACAAAGTAGGTAAATGAGACAATAACGTTTCATACTTATTTTGAAGAACACGTGATCCACATTGTGTATTGTTGAGAGAATTGCGTTATCGCCACTTGTTAATGTCCTTGATACTAATTATTATGTTGTATGTAATATGAACTGGGCGTGTTTCTAATTGTGGATATATTTACGAACACAGCGCACTAGCATTGTTTGTTTGTTTTGTTTTTCTGTATTATTATAATTATTCTGCATCAGGCCGATAATGTTTTTTTTAAAGCAGTGTTGAATGAAAGGAGCGCATTCAACACTATTTCTAAGTCATCGTGTACCGAAGGGTTGGTTTCCTAACGCCCAACGTCAGGAAATAGGCTATTTGGCGGATGGGTACTAAGTACACTTATTTCATCTTTTTAATTACTTTGCATCTGAGACCGTCGTTTACTAGAAAAATACTCTTCGGTTGGAAAAAGAAAGTATTTATAACAGTGGGACCTCTCCTGCGTTCTTCGTTCGAAAGAAGAAAAGATTCATAACTGTTTAAGAAAGTATTTATAATAACAGTTACGCATCTCCTATGTCTCAGTAAAGTCCACTACGCCCGACTCTCGCTGATTCACTCACGGTCCGATACCAACCCAACCAACCAGTCTTAAAAACGCGACAGCTAGAGTGAGACTTGAACCGCGCACTGCCTGCATTAGAGGCTGACGCTTTGAACCTAACTCCACCAGACTACCCCGCCTTCTGGTGGACTACAATACTCTATTGTTTAATGTCATGCTAGAAGTCTGGTCACCCGAGGAGTACCAGTGGCTGTGGTGCCAAAAGTCAACCTGACATCTGTGTGGCCTGGAGACTGGCATGTCAGAACCACGCCCGCGACCCCTCTGTACTGTAGATTAGATAGCATCACCCTCGCCTGATTTGTTCCTCCCAGCTTAACCTCAACCCGAGGATACCAGATAGCCTGGGCATCACCCTAACCTGCACTGTAGCTTAGATAGCCTCACCCTCGTCTGCTTTGTTCCTCCCAGCCTAATTTAATACAGGCTTAGCGAGCCCACGACGATGGCGGATGACGTAACCACAACCCTTAGCCACCGAGATTTCTTATTGTTTATTAGCTCCATACAATGCATTACGGCTTGGATAACGCTATGATGATTAGTTTGGCATTGGTGTAGATTTCCTTAACATCGCTTTCGTTGTCGCTATGGGTCTAGTTTTTGCAAGTCTCCAATAGCGTTGAGAAGGATTGATATTGGTTGGTTGGACTGCCATGTAAGAAAAAATTACTGGTAAAGAAGAGACACCCTGGCAGTTATTGTGGGTGAGTCGGGGTTGTTAGTTTAAGGGATTCAAGCACCTCTCGTCTTTGTAGAAGAGATTTTGTTATGGTTAATTAACTATTTGGAAGTTGTCATCTCTGTCCATGTCACATAAAAACTAACTGATTTACTTTTCCTCTCCTGCTCTCCTCATATCTCCACAGGAGGGGGCATATTCCACCATCACATTATACATCTTAGGCATGATCATTTATAAAAGGAAACAGAGAGAGAGAGAGAGAGAGAGAGAGAGAGAGAGAGAGAGAACGGGGGGGGGGATAGGAAGAGGGTGCATATTCACCATCAAATTCATCTTAGGCATGAGCATTTATTTCCACCATCACATTATAC
>RQTK01000233.1:0-36988 GCA_003991915.1 Elysia chlorotica | reverse complement strand
AGAGGGAGAAGGAGAAAGAGACAAAGAGAGAGAGAGAGAGAGAGAGAGAGAGAGAGAGAGAGAGAGAGAAAGGGGCGGGGTACTAAAAAGAAGAGGCAGGAAGTGTTGTGAGGAGTTCCTATATGGGCCTCTTATCCTCTCCGTCCACTCTCTAGGCTGACATGACCACTCAGGTCTGTTTGTGTGGACCATTAATATTTTTGTGGGTGAGTGGTGCACGGGCGTGTGTGTGTGAGTGTTGTCGAGAGAGAGAGAGAGAGAGAGAGAGAGAGAGAGAGAGAGGGGTGGAGTACTAAAAAGAAGAGACAGGAAGTGTTGTGAGGAATTCCTATATGCGACTCTTATCCTCTCCGTCCACTCTCTAGGCTGACATGGCTACTCAGGTCTGTTTGTATGGAGCATTTTGTGGGTGAGTGGTGTACGGGCGTGTGTGTGTGAGTGTTTGTAGAAAGAGAGAGAGAGAGAGAGAGAGAGAGAGAGAGACAGAGAGACAGAGAGAAAGAAAGAGAGAAAGGGGTGGAGTACAAAAAAGAAGAGGCAGGAGGTGTTGTGAGTTCCTCTTGTCCTCATCGTCCACTCTATAGGCTGGCATGACCACTCAGGTCTGTTTGTCTGGACCTTTTTGTGGGTGAGTAGTGCATGGGCGCGCGCGCGTGTGTGTGTGAGTGTACGGATGCGGACTGTGTGGGTTATATGTTTGTGAGTGAGTAAATGACAAAGTGTCCAAATGTGTGCGTTCATGGGTTTCGATGAGTAAATGTGTGTGTGCAAATGCGTGAGTGTGAGTGTGTGTGTGTGAGTGAATTATGTGAGTGTGCTCCACTTTATCTTGGCACTAATTATTTTAGTGTGTTGGGCTATCGATTCCTGTCACTCCGATAGAGGAAGAAGTGGGGCCTGAGATAGGATGTGTTTCCAACAGGTCGGCTAGTTGGCAATTAGGCTCTGTGTGTGTATGTGTGTAGGTTTTTGATGGATGCTTGTGCGCTTTTGTATTGTTTAAAATTGTTTTTAAGGCTAAGGCTAATTTTTAATTATATTTTTTTAATTTATGGAAACAAGAATAACAATTACATACTCCTAAATGAAATTGAGCTTTCATAAAATAAAGCCACTTTGATGAGGAACCTTCCTGGCTATATCTTTAAAGTTGCAGGTTATGAAAAATGTGTTTTCCAAAATCGTGCTTCTTTTCATACTGAAGTGAAAGAAAAAAACTATTAATGATAAAGTGCAGTAGATTCTGGTTTGATTTTGTTTTATGGACATAGGAGTTGTTGTTTTAAAGAAGAAGAAGAAGTTTTCTTTATTTCTAAACACAGATGAATAGATTGAAATTGTTGCGGGGGGAGTGGGTGGGGGACTCTAAGCACGGGCAAAAAAATCCTCAATTTGGGATGAATGGGATATAATTATGCTAAGGGTACATAACCATATGACCTCTCAGGATATATGCCTATATATTTTTCACGACCGTGTCAGTGCATTACAGTGCTGGCCCACACAATTAAGTCTTTGTGCCGCCCACAACGCGCGGCCTCCCAGCGTCCCGTCTCCCCGGTGGTCCGCGCGGCCCCATGCCGGTGCCCTCTTCATGATGTTAAAGGAAGGTAATCCACTACCCCGTTGTGCCTGCCTCGTGGGGATCGAACCGGGGACCCTTTTTACAACCGTAGGGTGGATACTGAAAAAAGAAGAGGGGGTGGGAGGTTGACATTCTCTTAGTTCCGTCTGTATCTTGTGTGTCTCTCTACTTTTTCCTTTCAATCTCTTTTCTTGTTTGCTTGAAATGTTTTTACTTCCTTACTTTCATCATCTCTCGATATAACTCTATCTATCTATCTGTCTGTCTGTCTCTCTCGGGGTTGGTGCGTGTGGGGGTGTGGGGGGGGGGGGTTAAATTGCGCAAGACATCCCTTGTTCATCTTATGACGCAGTTTGCTATAGCATAGAAGATGGAGTTTTGTGAATGTGGGCCTTTTTTTTTTACCTGTGTCCTCAGGGTATGTCTAGAAAGTTCAATTTTAGTCATTGTTCTTACCGCATTTTCAGTGAGAGCAGTACAATTATGGCACAACTATTGTTTTTATAGTTGCAATTGTTATTGAAAAGGTGGAGGTGGTGGTGGTGGTGGTAGTGTAGTAGTAGTAGTAGTAGTAGTAGTAGTAGTAGTAGTAGTAGTAGTAGTAGTAGTAGTAGTAGTAGTGATGGTAGTAGTGGTAGCAATAGAAGCAGTAGCAGTAGTAGCAGTAGTAGTAGTAGTAGTGGTAGTAGTAGTAGTAGCAGCAGTAGTAGTAGTCGAAGTAGTATTTGTTGCTGTTGTAGTTGTTGTAATTACTTGTTGTTGTTGTGGTACTATCAGCAGCAGCAGCAATAGTAGTAGTAGCAGTACTTACAGGATGGGATGTAAAAGCGAAATGCCCAATAAAGCAATAAGTAGTGTTATTCTTTATCCAAACCTTAAGGATGAGAGGAATGCAATAAAACAAATCAGAATGGTAAACAATATTGATAAAAAGGCCTCCCAGCGAACTAATTGAATATAATTATAGAACCAGGCACATAATTTAACTTTTCATTAAAGTCTACAAAGTAATGTGAAGTAGTTTTTAGTCGCGGCTTAGAACCTTCCGCATCCTAGCGCCCTGATAAGGATGCCTCGGCGGCTTTCTCAATGTATGCGTTGTCACAAGGCTGGCTGGTTATGTAAATTGAAATGCAAGGGAGTCGATGAAAAGTGTTCGCCATGATGAGGTAGTCGGCAGGGAAGGTTGGTCTGTATTTGTAAGGTTATTACCGTTTTTGTAACATCTTGAATATACCGAATCTATCTTTTTACTTGTATAATGATTTATCAGACGTCAGTCTTGAGACCCATCTTCAATAGTCTTGCTGCTGATGTGGGACATAAAGAAACAACTTAAACCAAAACTTGCATCATGCTGACTCAACCCGCTGTATTAGGAGAACCCAGCCTTTCACAGATGGAATAAAAAAGTAGAATTTCCAATCTAATCAGCCATTAAAGTGTAAAAATAGTATAGGCAACAAGTGTAAGAAACTGTGAACAAGTAAGAGTGTTTGGGGCTTTTGTTGCTGTTTTTCTTGTTGTTGTTGTTGTTGTTGTTGTTGTTGTTGTTGTTGTTGTTGTTGTTATTGTTTCTTTGTTGTGAAAGTGGGAGTGGGGGGGGTGGCGGTGGGGTAGCTTCACTGAAAATTCATTTTTGTTGAGGTGGGCGGGGAAGGGCGGGTTGGGTGTAGCGGCTCTGAAATTGATCTAGTTCTGTTTCTTACATGCGTGCTTCAGAAGCTTTCCTTCACTACGTCGCTGTGTTAGACTCAGCGTAGTCACATCACGGAAATGTAAGCCTTGTAATAGATACTTCATTTGAAAAAAAAAGAAAATTTTCAAGTTTTTATTCTACCTTTATTCATTCAAAATATTGAATTTTGTAAAAACCCTTAAATAGTGCATTTCATGAGCATCGTTTGCAAAATCCTATTCGTTGTTCGTTAAAGTCGCCAAAATTGTGGCTAAATCCAAATTGAGCAAGGACCAGCTGATAATGTATTCTGTACCGGTCTCTCACACTTACGGAAAACAAGCTTAGGATTGCAAAGTGGCCAAAGCTCTTAACATAATTGGGACTGCCGGTAGAACAGAAGGCGAACTGGCTCAAGTGTTAGAGCGTTGGTGTCCAAATCGGGAGGTCCTCGGTTCGTAACCCACGATCGGTAAAAGATTTATTTGTCCGATTTTTGTACCCTTCTGGTTGGATTGGCGTCTGTATAATGTGAACAACTGAGACAGGAGTTCTGAAGATCTCCCCACCCTGTTTCGTGTGTGGCAAGCACATAAAATTGCCTAAAGTCAGTTTTAGGACTCGTACACAATATAGCCGTAATAGCGCTGACGTTAGACGTTAAGCCACAAACTCAACTCAATCAGTGAGTGCTCTGGATTGAGAGCCAGAGATGTGGGATTCAAATCCCAGTTTGTGCCCCCTTCAGTGGTATAGGTTATGTTCGGGAGATCTGTGAAACGTAAAACTTATATATCAAAAATCACTCTTGACCTAGTTAGAATAACCGCACGCTCCGTCATAATTAGCTTATTTACGGCGTATCTCATTCAGTTTAATAAATCTCTAAAAACCCTCTCCTCTTGTAGTCTTTTGTTACCATAGCTACCTCTAAAAAGTTATGTGTTCGAGTCTTATTTAGACTTTCTGATAACATCGAAATGCGTTTTGCTCAGAACTGAATGGGGTTGGAAACGGCCAGAATCAATGTTTAGATTAAAGGTTTGATGGTTTGGCAGACTAATCCTTGAGCGCCATTCAATTAGGGGATTAGGGCCTCACGATTCATTGTCAATAGTGTCGCGGCGATATCCAACTGAAAAGAACACAAAAGGAGCGCTTGCTGTATCTACTTGTTGCTTTTGTGCTGCTAGAATTATTCATGCTACGCTTGGCTGAGAGCCACGGGTTCCAGGGTCAGACGGATGCTCCACTGTCGCCATGGTAACCGCTCGACTTAGGAGAATTTACGGGCTCTTTGGTTTTTAGTTTACATTTCTCTTGAGGTTTTGCGTGTGTAAAAATTGCAGTTGAATGTTCTGAAGAATTGTGGTTTAAAATGAAAAACGTATGCAAATTTATGGCAGAAAAATGACTCTTGATTCTGCTTATCGTCTTCTTTGTACTTTTTGGTGTTTTCATCTATGTACTCAATTTCCTCTAAAATTTCGTCAACTCCCCTCGTAATATTGTTGTTGTTATTTGTAACGCATTGTACTATAAGTTGATCTATTCATTTCCTCACCCTTTTTAGGTGCGTAACTTTTTGGGTAGCGGATTGACTAGATGTATGTACATTATCTTGTTTGTTTGCATAACGATTGTATTTCAAGCCTAAGAATTTGATTGTGAGTTTTGCTTACTGAACACAGCCCTTCTCGAAACCTCCGGCTAGTTCTAGAATAGTAATCACCTCGTCACCTCTTGTTTACCTTTGTTCTGATTGGTTGTTAATTGCTAAAGAGATGTACCGAGAATATTCTCTTATGATTTACGTAATTCTTGTTCTGGATGATTCGACGAAATTTTGTATAAATAAGAATCTTAATTAGATTTAAGAAGAGTCAAGAGTTAAGAGTCAACATTTATAGAGTCAACATTGTTTCCAGAGTCTAGTAATTGTACTATTGAAAGGAGGGGTAAGAGACATGGAGATGGGAGAGGTGGGAGGGAGGGAGAGAGAGGCGAAGGGGAGATCTAAAGATGGTTAAATTAGTAGAGCCCTCACTCTCTCTGTCGTCGGGAACCTACATCTCTGTCTCTGACTGTGTCTATAGCAGAACATAAAGTTATTAGATGTTAGTGTTGGGACCTGGCCACGATATTATTTAGTTTCTCACATTGGGTGTGAAGAAATCAACAAACCAAACCAAACACTGCAGAATCTGATAGTTTTTAAGTCGATCTTCACCAAGCTCAATCAAATAACCTTTCATAATTTCTTTTTCCTATTGCCACTGCATAAACGGATGATTCTTATGTCTATTTTTGCTTTTCTTTCTTATCTTGCGTTCTTCAATCATACAGTCGTCCATGTTTGTTCAATGTGTTCTATTGTGAGAAAAATATTGTCTTGAATTCCCCAAAGCGTTTTGATCACGTTCGAAGCACTGAACCCGCGTATTTATGTGGTTTGGCCATTCTTTCAAAAAGCGTGATGCGTTCTTTCCTGCGAAATGCCACATAAGCAAATAACAGTATTAAAACTATTACGTGTTCCATTATTAGATTTTCACCTGAATAGATCGCTTTAATACTTTAATTGTTTCTTGCTGTTGTTTCCGTTGTTGTTCTCTGTCGGTTTTGGTGTTGAATGACTTGTCTAACGACAAAATAAATCGCTGTTACTGTCACTGCAACATCTGCCACCTCATGTATTCTTGCTGCCGCCGCAGCTGCTGCTGAAAACGTGTCGGGCTTCTTGTTTAATTTTATCGCTATCTTTTTTCAATTTTCCTTAGGGGAAATATTTTAACTGTCGCTACAAGCTATGACGTTTTATAGCCTTGTATAAGATAAACCGTTCACGTTAATCTGCAATGATGTGTAGAACTCTTGGCCTTGTCAGGTGCAAAGAATCTTGACACATTAGATTGAGATAATTAGGTGAGGAGCAGTGCAAAACACTCTCTCTCTCTCTCTCTCTGTTTCTTTCTCTCTTTTTCTTTCTCTTTTTCTTTCTCTTTTTCTTTCTTTCTCTCTCTCTCTCTCTCTCTCTCTCTCTCTCTCTCTCTCTCTCTCTCTCTCTCTCTCTCTTCTCTCTCTCTCTCTTTCTCTCTCTCTTCTCTCTCTCACTCTCATCTCTCTCTCTCTCTGTGTTTCTTTCGTTGTCTTCTTGGTCTTAATCGTTCTCCATTTATGTCTTCTCGTTCCTTAATTCTATCTCTGTCCCCACGCCCAGAACTGTTGGTGCACATGGATCGACCCATCATGCCAGCTCACTGCCTCTTGGTACAGGGTGCCATTTGACAGTCGCTGATTCCCAAGTCGGACAGGTCTTCGTGTACGGTTAAACATTTCTTTTTTTTCTCTTTTTCTTCTTTTTTTCTTTCTTTCTCTCCTCTCTCTCTCTCTCTCTCTCTCTCTCTCTCTCTTCTCTCTTTCTTTCTCTCTTTCTCTCTCTCTCTCTCTCTCTCTCTCTCTCTCTCTCTCTCTCTCTCCTCTTTTTTCCCCTTTCTCTTGTAAGTCGAGTGGACAATAATGGGCCGAGGGCAGACTTTTTTTTTTATTTTTTTTAAACTCCTTAATGGAAACATTCCCCCTCTCTCTCATCCTATTCCTCCCTTGACTCTCTCTCTCTCTCTCTCTCTCTCTCTCTCTCTCTATCTCTTTTTTCTCTCTTATTTTAACGTTTTCTAGGTCTTAAGAAAGATCCTACTATTATGACGCGATCCAAGAGCAGGATGTCCGACCCAACCAGGTTGCTCGAGCGGGATTTGAACATCGGACTTCCTGCATCGCAAGCCGACGCTTCAACCCTAGAGCCACCATGGCCCATTACACACATACACGCTTCAATAAACCCCAGTATGCTCTTCTCTCTTTCGTTCCTCACACCCATCTCCACCGCCTAATAATCGCTCCACTGGGGCGCATCAATAATAAGAAAAAAAAACGTTTTTGTTTTAAATTAACAAAGGATCGATATCGCGCCTTATTAATTGCTTGGGCTATTACCGCTTGTCACTTGCATGCTTTTCCTCTTGTGGAATAGAGATCATTCGAAGACCATTAATGTAAAATGATCATGAGAACTTGCAGCAAGGAATATAATTACTCATGTCTAAGATCAATGACGAAACTAACATCTTACCTGTAGTGTAAAGCCAACGGGTTTTCTGTATCACTTATAACGGCATACTCGTCTATATGCTTGCAGACCTACCATCACTATCATAATTTAATGAGAATGCAGTGGTGAGCTTTTGTATTTGAAGAAAGAGTGACCAATATGCATTTTCTGAGACGAGATTTCTACGCTACCAGACTAGTGCAATTGATCTTGGTAAAGATGTGAATAGCTCTACCTCAAGTAGTAAGTACAATGGTGCGTATCTTAGTCCCTGATCTTAGTTTTCCTTACTATCCTTAGACTGAGGCCACACTGTAAACGTAAAGACTTTTCACGTGTATGAGTCGGCTTATCATGGCAGAGGTAACGCCACCCATGTACAAAGGTACCATTGCGATAGAAAGTGAGGTAAGACTTGCTTTACTCACATGAGAACAGAGCCCGTGCTATCACGGGGCACATAGCAAAAACAAAGACGATGGGTAAAGGAATCTTCACCGGCGTCCAATCATAGCTCTATCCTGGGGGCGCGGTGGCCCTGGGGTAGAACATCGTCTTCCGACGCAAACGGTCCGGGTTCGAACCCTGGCGATTGCACTCCCTACTGGTTGGGTCGGTGTCAGTTTAATGTGAACAGCTGAGACAGGAGTCATCGTATCCCCGCCCTGTCTCGTGTGTGGCAGCACATAAAATTGTCAGACGTCAGTATTGGGCCCCGTCCACAGTTTAGCCTATATAGTACTGATGTTGGACGTTAAACCTACTCAACAACATCAACAGCTCTATCCTAGTCTTACGGAGCCAATGAGCATCCAGAAAATCTGTTTGACAAGACAGTCTCGTAATTATGTCATCCGTAATCGTGCTGTAAACCGCCAAGCCTGTAATGTGTCTAACGAGACGGTTAAGTACCTGCGATTTCCGCCTCGCGTTATCACTTGACGGGCTGCCTAACCTTCCATCCACACTGTAGATCTATATTGTTTCTATTTCTGTCCTGGGTGTTACATGTACATGCACTCGGTTACCGGTGCTCGTCAGTTGGCCTATCCATTTATCAACTTTGTAAGGATTGACTTTTCTCCCACATCTTCCCTCTTCCTTCCAAGAAACATGTTCCTGTTCTAGTGTTTCTGGTTCGCTATTATATAATTATGTATCTCTCTCTCTCTCTCTCTCTCTCTCTCTCTCTCTCTCTCTCTCTCTCTCTCTCTCTCTCTCTCTCTCTCTCTCTCTCTCTCTCACTCTCTCTCTCTCTCGTATATTTCATCATTATGTTTTAAAGCCCACTCACTTTCCACAATGCTTATTCGAAGCCTGTAGTAGATAAAACTAGTTATGTCAGAGTTGTTCAAATTTGAACCAACATGGTAATTGCCAGTGGTCAATAGCTCCCATTGTACCGACACCAGTCTGATATAAAAGGCACGTAAAATTGTCCAACATTTAGTCTTGTGACCCCACCACGATACATACAGAAAAGTTGGACAAGATTGTATGATCCCCTATAATTATGCTATGGCGTTTAAATCTAAGTAAGCAATCAACCAACCCCCAAAAACATGAAAAATGATAATTTTAGAGCAAATGCCTTCAGGAAAATATTGTTGGCTCAGTATTAGAAAATACCCCCAAGTATCCCATTACTGTAATGCACTCAGAAATATTAAAAATCTTACGATCCACCAGCGAAATAAAAATCATGAGCTGGGATTCTTGCTACATGAGAAAATCATTATTTCTATTTTGAGGAACTGATATGTTTTTACAGATTTTAATATTTCATTTGCGAGTCATGGAAAAAACAGCTATGAAAACGATGGCTTTAGAGCATGAATACGTCGAGGTTGCACCAATGTCCAGAGTGAATTAACACCTTACGCAACAAGTGTGTTGTAGTCTGAAGGCTTTATTTATGTCTAAAATAATTGTGTAGTTATCACTGTGTGGGATGGAGGTAAACGTTACCGTAACCAACCTTGTTGATAAATCATCATTTTTTCTTTTCTTTTCTATATTTTTAATAACATTAAAATACTGATACGTGTGTCAGTTTTAAATATAAATCCTTCGTAATCGTCTTTCCAGTAAATCAATGATTTCTTTTTATTCTTAACATTTTACAGTTTAAATTGATTGAACTGGGTCTTGTTGTTTAAAATTGTAATGTTGATTAAAATCGGATTAGTCTGGGAGGAACTCTCTGTGTATGCTGGAATGGATTGTGTCTGGAGATTGATGTTAAACTCAAAGACTAAGCCAACGAAGTCCTGACTAGCTCTATTTAAGCCTGCTGTAACCATTGAAGTGGAGTATGGGCTTAAATCTAGCTTTGGGCTGTTCATAAATCTTACGCTGATTTGAGGCTCTTAACAGAGCTACCTTCCCTATGTTAAAAGAGTCTATTTTAATGTACGCATTTTCTTTCATTTATTTTCAATAATAATTATTGTGTACATATAACAGGCTAGTCAAGTTTTCAGTTATGTCTTTATCACGTTCATCATTGTACAGGACTTTCAATTCCTCGCAACCTTTCCTCGTCGCTCACCCTCAAAATCGATTTGAAAAACAATTTCTTGACCTACATTTTGCCTCAGGCTGTTTTCCTGCCCTCCATCTGCTGCAAACATGATTAGCAGGGCCCGGAACTCTTCCCTCTGTCCAGGCTGTATCTTAACATCTTTCCTTCTTTTGGGATCCTGATTTCTCCTTGAAAAGTTTGTTCTTTTTTTCCTCGAAATCGAAGTTTACGTTGTGGATATATTTTAGTTGTTATTAGAAAGCAGTAATTTTTAGTAATTCTGGAAACAGGTAAAAGTTGCTTAGATGCTGATTTAGTTTAGAATAATTTCTAGATCTTGTTCCCTCCTCCCAATCTCCTCTATTTCGTCATTCGCAGCTGCTTTGTTTTTCATAATTTGTAGCTTTTGCCTTATTTGCCCATGAAATTACATCATATTTATTTTGTTCTTGTTTTGTTTTCGAACTCCCGTTTATAAATTTTGACGCTAATTGAAGTGGGCAGTATCAACGTGCTCGCACAGTAACCAACCGGTCCGTTTTATGGGCTAGGAGGTAAAGGGGGTGTAAAATAAGCTCGCCTCTTACAATAGAGCTCCGTAATTTACAAGTTTTTTTCATGTTGTGAACCTTTCCTGGGGTAACTTGAATTGATAACAGCCAAAGCCGGCTTTGCGTGGAGCCGATGCGTTGTACATACTGAAAAGTTAGTTATGACATGTGAGCGCCTTGTTTTGTGCTTGGCGCGGCAGAATTGGGCAACCGGATAAACCCGAAGAGGTCTGGACAATGTCGGTGCGCAAGGAAAGAGATCGACATATTGGTCTGATACTAGACCGTCCCTGTGTGTGTTTGTGTGTAAACACAACGCATCCATGTATGCGAGATAGATGTTCTTGTTGTAAATATTCTATTTTCGCTTGATGTAAGTGAGAAATACAATAGTTCGTATATAATATACAATATTAAGTTGCTGCCCTCGTTAAAAACTCATACCATTACGTTGAATTCGTTTTGCTCTCATTAGTTAGTAAGTACGATTTGTTTCATCTATGACTTTCTAGCTTTGTCTACCCCACAACTAGTTGAGAAAAGAGTGTATGTGTGGGTAGAAATCGGTTTTCGACTAGGTAGTATTTGAGCTTTTTGTTTAAAAAACCGTTTTGTTTGTTTCCTTTTTAGGTTATGTATCTGAAGCTCTCATAATTTTATCTTTGTCCATACAAAGTATACTTCTTTCACTAAGATTAGTAAACACAATATTATTTATCTGCCCTCTCTCTCTCTCTCTCTCTCTCTCTCTCTCTCTCTCTATTGTTTAGGTTATGTATCTGGAGGTCTTATTTTTTTTTCTCCATACGAAGTAATTACTTCTTTCACTAAGATTAGTAAACACAATATTATTTATCTGCCCTGCTTGATATCATCAATAGTGGTCCTTTGGTAGAACATCAGTCTTCGACGCAGGAGGCCCGTGGTTCGAGCCTCGCTCTGGCGACATCGTCTCCTACTGGTTGGGTCGGTGTCAGTTTAATGTGACCGTCTGAGGTCAGAGTCATGGTATCCCCGCACTGTCTCTGTGTAGGAGCATGTAAACCTGTCAGACGTTAGTCGAGGGGCCCGTTCACAAATATAGTCTATATAGTTGTCACTTTGGACACAAAGCAACAACATTTTGCCATCATCAAATCCTAAAACGACCGAGTGAAATTTAATTGGCCACTCGAGATCCGGGAGGCTGCCTCGATTATTCTGATGGAGTAGAATTGTGCGTGCACTGTCTGTCCTCGACTTTAGAAATAATCATTTTGTTTGCGAAACCTTTATCCCGCGTTCTTTTGATTTCTGTCCTGATGTATTTCTTTATTGCTGATGTAATTCTTTATTGTTTCTTCACTGTCCCTTTTTGTTATTGATTGAGAAAGTTCTTATGGTACGATTTTTTATTTGTTCACTCTATCTATCTATCTTCTCTCTCTCTACCTATATCACCCCCTCTCTCCCTCTCCCTTTTTTCTCTATCTATTTTTCTATCTATATCTACCTTTATCGCTCCTCTCTCTCCCTCTCCTCCTTCTCTCCCCCTCCTTCTATCTCTACCTTCGTCCCTCTCCCTCTCTCATCCCCCGCCCTGCTATCCCTATAACCCCTAGAGAGCCAGCTGTAGATCCTCTTGTATCGATTATCGCGTGGCACCAGCCTCGACTCTCGGTCCCTTTGTGCGCCTGTCTCATTACCTCCCATGTCGATCTTTGCACAGTCTCTCTTTCTTTCTCTCTCACTCTCTCTCACTCTCTCTCCCTCTCTTTCCCCACAACGCTGATATCTCTTTCGCTCTCTCCCTCTCTCTCCCCACAACGCTGATATCTCTCTCGCTCTCTCTCTCCCTCTCTCTCTCACCACAACGCTGATATCTCTCTCACTCTCTCTCTCTCTCTCTCTATCTATCTCTCTCTCTCTCTCTCTCTCTCTCTCTCTCTCTCTCTCTCTCTCTCTCTCTCTCTCTCTCTCTTTCTCTCCCCTACTTGCAGAAACTGTATTTGCATCAGTTTTTATAGATGACATAATTATAATATATAAATTGTATACATGTTTGGTAAATGTAGTATGAGTTCAGATATATTCCATATCAAGTCTTCCCGACCCCTCCCACAAACTTGCATCGCATCACTTTTTATAAATCCCATATTTATCGATATGGTTTCACTGTATATCAACTTAGCCTATTTTTCACTTCCCACTTTCCTATAAACCATCACATCAGTTGTCGTTGCTTTTATCCCATGTCTTATAAAGGTAGTTCAAATTCAGAAATAACCCTCACCCCTCCTAAGACAATTGGGGTGGGGATGGGGTGAAGCAAAAGGAGGAATGGCGCATATGGTATATGTTTGATATTAGTTCGGTCGGTGTCAGCATTATGTGACTGGCTGAGACAGGAGTCCTGGTACCCACGCACTATGAGCGAAAGCACGTAATATTGTCAGACGTTGATCTTTGTATCCGTCCAGGATATCTTCTTGATACTGATGTTGGACGTTTGGAAATCCAATCACCCACTCAATCACTCACTAAGACCCACTTAATAACCCATTCACTCTCTCACTCATTCACTCACTTATCCACTCACTCATCCACTCACTAACCCACTCACTCACTCACCAACTCACTCACTTGCTAACCCACTCACTAGTCACTCACTCACCCACCACCCACTCACCCACTTACTCACTCACCCACTTACTCACTCACCCACCCCTCACTCACCCACTCACTCACTCACTCACCCACTTACTCACTTACCCACTCACCCACTCACCCACCACTCACTCACCCTCTCACCCACCCACCCACCACTCACTCACTCACTAACTCACTCACCCACTTACTCACCCACCACTCGCTCACTCACTCACTCACCCACCCCTCACTCACCCTCTCACCCACTCACCCACCACTCACTCACCCACTCACTCACTCACTCACTCACCGACTCAGCAACCCACCCACTCACTCACTCACCCACTCACCCACCCACCCACTCACTCAACCACCACTCACTCACTCACTCACCCGCTCACTCACTCATCCACTCACCCACTCACTCACCCACCACTCACTTACTCAGTCACCCTCTCACTCACCCATTCACTCACTCACCCACTCACTTACTCACTCACTCACGCACCCACTCATACGGTCACTGCCTCACTCACTCACTTGCTAACCCACTCATTGCTTACTCACTCACTCACCCACTCACTCACCCACTCACTCACCCACTCACTAACTCACTCACTCCCATAAACTATTATCACATCGATTTGTATTCCTATTATCAAAACAAAAGGACCTGCTCATTGCAGTGCAAGTTAAGAAATGCACCATGTCCCACCTTCTCACAAGCCTATGATTATAGTCGTTTTTTTCCAATGCCACGAAAGATCTTAGCGGGCATTGTTGTCCAAGTTTAGTTTGTTTGGAACACAAACGTCAACCCGATAGGGAAGAAGCCATCATTATCTGAAAGATTAGATACCCAATCTCTGTTTTGTGTAGGTCCCCACCCCACCCCTTTTTTATTTTACCGCACTCATTAGTCACGAATAATATGTATTGGTCCAGACTCATATCTAAAACACACCTAAAATTGATTTTTATGCTCCTGCCTTTTGGCTTTTTTTTTAGATAAATATTACTTGCATTAAGTCTGAAGCATAAGCTAGATAAGATAAGATGGAACTATTCATATCCCTCATGGGAGAAATCTAAATTGAATTATATTCTAATAGAAAATATATATATATATATATATTCATCTCGTCCGGCAATTTTTTTTTATCATTATGGAATCTTCCAGTGCTTTTAACCAAGTTAGTACAAACGCCCCGTGATGAATTTCCGCAAAATTATACATTTGCTGTTCGTAGCATAAGAAAGGCGTTAATACAAGATATTTACCCATAATTATACTATCCATTGAATCTTCATAACCTTGTTATAGTATATGGAAGGATCTCTTTATGGACTGTGAAAGTAGAGAGCTGCATTTTAGTATTATGTACTCTAACACCAGAAACGAACAACTTGATCTTTCAGTTGGTGTGACTGTGTGTCCGTCTAATTGTCTTTGTGGTTGATGTACCTTCTTTTCTATCATTTATCAATAGTTATATTTATCTATCCATCAGTTTGTCAATCCAGCTATCCATACTTTTTTGTATTCTGCGTGATTGTTGCGGTTTGTTTTGTTGTGCTGTTTGTTATTTCTTTACTCTTCTATGCCTCACTCTTATGTGGTTTAGTTGAATAAAATTGCGTCTGAGATCTTTCTTCTTTATGAAAGAAACTGTCGAACTATCAATTAATGCGATGCAGATGGAAACTAGTACGGAGAACACAAAATAAATGGATCAAAAGGTAGACTGTAGAGCGTTGGGTTAAAACCCGCAGTTCGGCAAATTTATTTCTTGATTTCGTCGCCTACTGGTTGGATGGTTCTCAGTGTAACGTAACCGCCTGAGGCGGTAATCCTGGTGTCCCCGCTCTGTCTCAATGTTGCAGCATGTAAAATTGTCTAGGACCTGATCGCCATATAGCGTAGATGCTGACACCGGGTATTAAGACACTAACCTCTGTTCTCTCTCAATCTATCTTCCCTATTAACTGTGGCGTTGAAGTAACTATTTATAATTATTTTTGTTCGTATGCTTATCGGTGAAAGACCTAATTTTACAACTAAAATTTAATTCAATCTAATCATCATCATAGAGTGTCGTGCCGGCTGGCGTTGGTGACCATGTCCCTCAGCGTATAAATGGGTTATATGTATGACCACCTCAGAATTCACACCAGGACCAAATTCTTACTTTATTTTTTTTATACTGAATTGGCCAAAGACCACATTTTTCGAATAAACTTTCATTTGATCTTACCATCATCATCATCATCATAGAGTTCCGTGCCGGCTGGCGATGGTGGTAATGTCCCTCCATGTATATGTGGGTCGTATGTATAACGACACGGTAACTTAAACCTCGTCATGCGACTGGGCGACTGCTAATTGTTGTGAGCTCACCACAACGTTGTACGTATGCCCCTCAGAATTCACACCAGGCCCAAATTCTCACAGCCTTGCCCTTGTTTCTCCTGTCCTCAGCTGGGCAAGTCTCCCTTCGCGTTCGGCCCGCCCCACGGCTCCACCGTGACGTCCAACGGCCCGGCCACGCCCAACGGCATCTTCGGCGGCGCCGGCGACAACAACGGCTGCGTGTCTGCGTCACCGTCCGCCTTCCAGTATGGCCCCGCCCCCGACTGGATGTCCCACCAGCACCCGCTCGCCGGGCCAGAGGGCGGAGCCAACAACATGAGGGGCGGGGCCAGTCCAGCCAGAGATAGCCCCGCCCACAGCAACCGCAACAGTGCGGCCAGCAGCGACAGTGGGCGGGGCTACAGCACAGGGGGTGGGCATGTACTGGATTCAAAGGTAATTAAAAGGCGGATGGGAGATGGGGAGATATAGATATGGAGAGAGAGAGAGAGAGAGAGAGAGAGAGAGAGAGAGAGAGAGGGGGGGGGGGGTGTTAGAGAAGTGATCAAAAACACCTAAAGAGAAATTTAGACCATCAAGCTACTCGTAAGTTACCACCTGGGCAGAGAAAGGAGTATGGGCGGAACACCCTTGGTGGGAGTAGCTTTGGGGAGTTTGGCGATTTTGATGTGTCTGTGTGTGGAGAGTCTATGTGTGTGTGTGTGGGGGGGGGGGTCATCGAATAAAGTTTAAGTATAATCGCTCTCCAGCTGTAGTGCTCTTTCTTCACCAGAAAACAAAGTCTGATTGTTTCTCCTCCTCTCCCCAGCTGCCTCACAACTACGTGAACATGCACATGAGCAACAACAACGTCAACAACAGCGGCGGTGGAGTTCATCCACACCACTACCACCACCACCAACTTCAGCTTCAGCAGCAGAAACTCCTCGTCAGCAGCACCGCCGGCGGCCTGAGTCAGCAGCAACATCATCATCACCAACACCAGCAACAACAGCACCGTCTGTCCGGGCAGAGCTACGAGTCCGGCGTGTCTTCCAGGCAGAGCTACCACAGCTCGGGGAGCTCCAGTGTGGGCAGCCTGGACCTGCTAGAGGAGCAGGGCGGGTACTCTAGCACCTCGACCTCCATCAACGTCGGGCAGCTTGTGCAGGCGGGCGTAGCGGTAAGTCTTGGGTCTCACGTTGGAGGCCGCGTAACGCAAGCCAATGCTTGTTTATGGGGCACTGCTGCCGTGCATGTATTATAAAAATTATGAGCTTTCGAAATTTCAACACAGCTTAAGCAACAATCCTAATCAGCAATAAAAAAGCACCTGTCTGGCCTGTTAATCGAACATTTCTCATAATTATTTCAATACTTCCAATATTTCCCCAATGGGCGATTGGATAGAGTATATATTTCAAATAAAACAGAAATGGTCTTAGCTCTTAAGACTGGGATTGCCAATAAGTCTGTTTAACTATCCTGCCCTCCCACTCCCCCCTTCCACCAGGACACGGAGGTTCTGCACGCCTGGCTTCACGACCTGGAGTTTGGCGAGTACTACCCGCTGTTCCTGCAGGCAGGCTACGACATGCCGACCATATCTCGGATGACGCCAGAGGTGGGTCAACTCTTCTTTCTTCCTTTCCTTTATTCCCCTGTTACTACGTCTCTCCTTCCATCTCTCTGTACTTTCTTATTTTTCCTCTTTCCCTCTTGTTTACTCATAAGGTAAAACAATTATGTCAGACTTAATGCTTTAAAACTTACATCAATCAAAGTTTGCTGTTTAAAACAATATTTCTGTAAACAGGTTAGCCTCATACCTTTATGCTTACATTTTCAAAACCCTTTGTTTTTCACACTAAGTTGTGTATTCTGTCTTTGTACACAGGACCTGACCGCCATAGGCATCACCAAACCAGCCCACCGGAAGCGGCTCAAGTCGGAAATAGCGCGTCTCAACATCCACGATGGGATACCAGAGTTCAGACCGGTGAGTCTGCTACTCTGGTGTTTGGGATTATGTTGGAATTGTGTGTGTGTGTGTGTGTGTGTGTGTGCGCGTGCGTGTTTCGAGGCGGGTTCTGAGTTGACTCTTTCATTGTAGCTTGAATGCATCACGAATGTCATCTGCCCAAAGAAGTCATAGTAAACGTTTTATATTTAACATCTTTGCATGTGCCTCTGTAGAATTATCATGTCACAAGTTCCTAAGTTAGATCCCATATAGCGACGGGTTCCAAAATTAACGTCTGACAATTATAAATGCCGCAAAATAGAGACGGGGCTTTCTGGTTTTGAAAGCATTGAATAGGTTGCCATGGATCTTAAATAAGTTTTCCCCTGTTGGTATATTATTTGTCCATTTTTCCCATTCAGCTATCATTTCGAAATCCCGAATAGTTGATTTATAAAAACGGCGTATAGATTTCAGTCTCGGTGTTTGTAGGAGCATTTTAAGTGACTTGTTTGAGGGGGTCGTCACCTGTCATATCTTCAGCGTCTTCATTTTATGCGTGCCTGGTTTAAAAAGCCTGGAAAAGGTTTTGGTGGATCTTAAATTAGTTTTTCCCCTGTCCGTCTAGCATTTGTCCATTTTTCACATTCGAAGTCATTCTGAAATCCCGAATAGTTGATTTATAACAACGGCGTCTAGATTTCTGTCTCGATGTTTATGGGGCAGTTTAAGTGACTTGTTTGAGAGGGATGTCATGTCACCTGTCATATCTTCAGTGTCTCCAACATTGTCTGCGTGCCTGGTTTAAAAAGTTTTGGTGGATCTTAAATTAGTTTTTCCCCTGTCCGTCTAGCATTTGCCCATTTTTCACATTCGAAGTCAATCTGAAATCCCGAGCAGTTGATTTATAACAACGGCGTCTAGATTTCTGTCTCGATATTTATGGGGCAGTTTAAGTGACTTGTTTGAGGGGGCGTCACCTGCCATATCTTCAGTGTCTCCCAACATTGTTGTGCGTGTGTCCGCAGAGCGACCTGATGGAGTGGCTCCACCTGCTGGGGCTGGGCGCCTACCTGGACACGCTGTGCGGCCAGGGCTACGACAGCCTCGACTACGTCACCGACATCACCTGGGAGGACCTGGAGGAGATCGGCATCAAGAAGCTCGGTGAGTTGTACACGTCTGGCCTCTGTGGCTGTAGAGTCTGAGATTTACATAATGGTAAAGGGTGGCGTTATCCCGCTCCTTGGGCGAGAGGTTTACTGGTTGCTCATTGGCTTGGTAAGTCTAAATGATAACTGGACAAGATTGGACAGGAGAGGATTGGCAAAGAGAGGATTGTATGTTGGTGCAAGTCAAAGGGAAATTATTCGTTTACAACACTTTTTTCTAGAAATATTAGCACCAAAAAATTATATATGTATCCGTGTTTGAATTAGAGTTTGGTTAGTATGAAAGCATTGTATGGTTTTGAGTATCAAATAATCTGTTTTGTCTATCTTGTTTCTTTAACACATTTTGCATTCTTGTCATAATGTAACATCAGCACGTTATTATTTGGGTTCTGACTCTGAATCTCCGTGTAGTCTCCTTTTAGTCTTACGTTTTTCTTCGTTTAATCTCCTTGAAATGTCCTATCGTCTCCGTTTTTTGTTTGTGTTTTTTTTATCTCCTTGATATTTTCTTATAGTCTCGTATTTTCTCCGTTTAGTCGAGGGTTCTTTTAAGCCATAGTCTCCGTAACTATAGCCTCCTTTAAGTATCGGTTTAATCTCCTTAAAATGTTCGTGTCGTCTCCGTTTAGTTGCCTTTTAGTCCCCATTGAGTCACCGTTTACGGCGTTTAGTCTCCGCAATAGACGTTGTTTACCTTCGAGCTTCACAGCTTCGATTACTTTGTTCTGGGTTAGCGGCGAGTACTTTGACCTTAGAAGATTTATTGTGATGAGGAGATATACTGTAGTGATCCCTCCTGGGGACTTTGAATCTGGTGGCTCTTCTCTCTGACTGCATCCCTAGTTGTACGATGTTGATGATTTCAAGGAGCTGGATTCTATCAAATTTGTTGGTCTCTTGGAAATTCATTTCATGTTTCCTTCCGTTTCTCTAACAATGGTCACCTAAGTAATATACGTGGTAAATTTTTAACAACTGAGCCATTCCTAATCTATCAACAAATTACGGTTCGAGTGAGCGAATTAGGATCATGAAGGTGTTAATATGAATCCTCTAATCCCACAGCCAGCGGGAATCATGAAGTTTCAAGATTCATAACATTTCAGAAATTGGTGCATTTGTTCGGTGAGAAGACGGGTCCCTACTAAGGCATAAATAAATATCCTGTGAACCCAGGTATTCCACTTCAGATGGCGATGCGTAATTTAAATCTATATGTGGGAAACACTGTTTAAAGTCCTGTTGGACCTTGAAAGTCAACTTTGCACGCCTCCACCCTCTCCGTGTATCTCTACCGTTTCATGAATCCCTCATTAGAACTCCAATACCTGATAATTTTTAACCTTTGGCTCCTGACAAAATTCAACACAATCAGCAGTTATTTCTTTTCTTAGTCGGACTCTATGCACCTGGCATGCTGGGCACGAACAGATCAAGAGGGAGTTACTAGTTACTATAGTGATCGCAGATTGGGGGTATAATTAATGCGCCCTTTCTGCAGGAGTATCTGCGTATCTGGGCATCTGGCATGGAACGTGCCTCAAGCGAAGATCCTGGTCCCCAGTGTTGGGGCTGGTGGTTGTTTACCTGCCGGCCTGACTCGGAGAAACAGCTGGGCTCAGGGGGGCCTAGGGCGCAGCTGTGAATAGTGAGCAGTGTGTGAAGCTTGTGGTGGGAAAGGGGGGGGGGGGAGATAAATGGGCATGGAACCATAATTCCCGCTTCAACACAGACTTTACGGTCCACACGACAATAAAGGATTACATGATCGTGACTCTTAGGCTTTTGGTTTTCTGATCGCTCATTTGCTCCATAAATCTAGGGTAGATCATCGATTGAACGCCGGTACAGATTCCGCTACCTATCGTCTTGGTTTTGTTATAGACCCCATTACCGCAAATTATCAATACTGGGTGTAGCCCGCAATGGTCTGTTCATAGTAAGCGCGCGTTTATCAGGGAAAGTGAGCCCGAGCGAAAAGGTCAGTTTGGGTGCCCTGCTGTCAGCTGGTGGGGCAGATGGTTCCGCAGACTCTCTAGTCAGGAGTTAGCAGTCAGGGCGCTGTTGTGTGGGAGGTGCAGGGAGAAACCACCGCACCGGAAACAGATACTAGGTCTAGGGCAAACTGGCAAGACGGTTTAAGAAATAGGCTCCAGCCTTGTAAACGGTGTACATGGGTATTTGTTCTGCCTCTTCACGGAGATACTCATTTGAGTTCCAACATTGGTTGCCTTGAAATTGGATAGATTTTTCGTGCAGGAAGATCGATTTTCAAAATATTTATTTTTTGTAGAATATGGGCGGTAAGCTAAGAGTGTTCTAACCAACTGTGCTTATTTTCATATTTTTAAAGTTCTTATCAAACATTTTGTGAAAATGTAATGTGGTACATTTTATTTTACTTCAAAAGTGTAAGCATCCCATGTCTGTGCTTTGAAGATTTTCCTTTTTTCTAATCTAATATAGATTTACTTGTAGTTGTAGGGGATAAACATGACTGTGTTTATTTATGGGTTATCGATGACTGGATACCTGTACATTAAACTGATAGAAAGCGGTTGCAGTTCTTTTTAAAGATATATATAAACTAGCGCTTTACTTCTGTTAAATATGTCGGCACATATCACTTATGGTTTCAGTGTGTTAGTTGCCGTATGCGTGGTCGGTTAAACCAAACACGAACTTGTCGTATGAATTCCAATATACACAGTTACTCTATATACCCCATGTGTTATTTGCTGGGATTTCATTTGGCCACTGAATGAATTTTCTCCTTCCTCTTCAAGCAATATCCACACCCTGACAGTTATGACAGTTGTTGTTCCTGTTCTCGTTTTTTGTTGTTGTTTTTTAGCTGTTGTTGTTGTATTTATTGACTCAGTGACATTTGGGTTTTGTCCTTTTGGCCAATGCTGTGCATGTAGGTGTTTTTCAGTTGCTATATCGTCTCAAAATGTATTTCTTATAGTACCTTAACATTCAAAAGAAGAAGTAGAGTAATAGAGAGGAAGTAAAGTAATATATGATTTACGAGTCGGGCAGCAGGAAAGGTGATTGCTCATAGTTTTAAAGGGAACAATTATAACAGAAAACCTGCGTGAACTTTGTATTGACTTCTCGTGAGGGTGCAGTATGTGCTTTGAACGAGATTTGATAGTTATTCTGTTAAAGGCATTTTCTTCCCAGAACGAGAGAGGGTTCGCTCATTTGCTCCATAAATCTAGGGTAGATCATCGATTGAACGCCGGTACAGATTCCGTTACCTATCGTTTCCGTTTATGCTATGGGCCTCAATACTTGATGTAAACCGCAATGGTCTGCTCCCATAGTAAGCGCGCGTTTATCAGGGAAAGTGAGCCCGAGCGAAAAGGTCAGTTTGGACGTCCTGCTGTCGGCTGGTGAGGCAGATGGTTCCGCAGACTCTCTAGTCAGGAGTTAGTAGTCAGGGCGCTGTTGTGTGGGAGGTGCAGGGAGAAACCACCGCACCGGAAACAGATACTAGGCCTAGGGCAAACTGGCAAGACGGTTTAAGAAAGCAAGAAATAGGCTCGAGCCTTGTAGACAGTGTACATGGCTACTTGTTCTGCTTCTGCTACTGAACTACTCATCTAAGTTCCAGCTTTAGTTGCCTTGAAATTGGATAGATTCTTCGTGCAGGAGATCGATTTTCAAAATTTATATTTTTTGTAGAATATGGGCGGTAAGCTAAAAGTGTTCTAACCAAATGTGCTTATTTTAATATTTTTAAAGTTCTTCAAAACATATGGTGGAAATGTAAAGTGATATATTTTATTTTACTTCAGTCGTGTAAGCATTCCTAGGTTTGTGCTTTGAATATTGTTCCGTTTTTTCTAATCTTATATATTTGTGCCTTTTAGTGCCTGATGATTTGGAGCATAGTTTATTATCTAACTGATTTGCTTGTAGGGGATAAACATGTGTTTGTAAACGATTGCATACCTGTACATTAAAGTGATTGAAAGCAGTAACTTGCAGTTCTTTTTAAAGATATATAAACTATCGCTTTACTTCTGTTAAATATGTAGGCATATATCACTTATGGTTTCATGTGTATTTGCTGCCGTGGTCATTTAAACCAAACACGAACTTGTCTTATAACAGCGTGGTGAATTCCAATATACACAATGGCTCCATATACCATGAGACTTAATTTGGCCAATGAATGAACTTTCTCCTTCCTCTTCAAGCAATAACCTCACCCTGACAGTTATGACAGTTGTTGTTACTGTTATCGTTATTTTTGTTGTTGTTGCTGACGTTGTGGTATTTATTGACCCAGCGACGTTTGGGTTTTGTCTTTTTGCCATGTGGCACCATGTGGGTGTTTTTCAGTTGCTGTATTGTCCCATAAAGAGTGTTTATTATAGTACCTAGCAACTTTAGCATTCAAAAGAAGAAGTAGAGTAATAGAGAGGAAGTAAAGAAATATATAATTTACTAATGGGGCAGCAGAAAAAGGTGATTGTTCACAGTTTTGAAAAGAATGATTATAACAGAGAACCTGCGTATAATTTAAGGATATTTGACTTATCATGAGGGTGCATTATGTGATTTGAACGAGATTTGATAGTTAATCAGTTAAATGTATTTTATTCCAAGAACGACATAAGGTATCTATCTAATGCGCTGATAAGGTCATACATAAATAACACCTTTATGCTCTGATTCGACTTTTTTCTGTCTTTGGTTATTATTTTTCTAAATTGACTTAGAGGAACACAGGTAACCTTTGAGGCAAACTTGTTATTTTTGAGCGAATGTGGTAAGCAGGTTTTTCTATTCTTTTCTAATTCATGTAGATGTATTATCTTTGGGTGACCTTACTTGCCAACATTGGCTTATAAACTGCTAGGTTTTTGCGCCAACTTTATGACCCTCTTCTGTTGTTGTTTTTTGGTTCATATCAAGTTATATGTTGCAGGCAAACCAGTAGATTAGTCACTTAGTAGATGTCTAGAAATTCAGTCATTCCCAGGTATTATTTGCTTTGATCGAAAAGAAGAATTCATTAGTACTGAATGACTTTTTAGGCACTTTGTAGAAATAACTTGGCTGTAACATAATTATCTATGACTTCTTGCTACAACGATTCATTTCCCATCTTTCCTCACGCGTCCGCTCCGACTGCGCAGGTCACCAGAAGAAGATCATGCTGGCGATCGACCGCCTCAAGCGGCTCAAGCCCAGCAACAAGCGCGTCTCCGCCATGGACGGTCGCACGGCGTCGTTGGAATTGCTGGAGCCCCCGCCCCCAGCCCCGCCCATGTCGGGTCGGTGGTCGGGCGGAGAGGGCATGGGCATCCCGCCCCACGTCTATGACATCAGCGGCAGCATGGTGGGCGGGGCCAGGCCCAAGAAGTCTCCGTCAGGGGACAGCATCAGCACCACCAGCAGCGGCAACAGCGGAAGCGGAAGTAGCGGCGCCGGAAGTGGGTCACACCCCTACCACGGCGGGGAGATGAGAGTTATCCCCCTGCCCCGGGAGGACGCGGGCGGGGGCGGGCCGGGCATGGCCGGGGGAATCCCCTACAGGCACAACTCGACGGGCAGCGCGTCGGGCATCCAACCAGACGTTGTCGCCATTCAGGTGAAGCGCGGTCTCCGGAGCAGCGTGTCTGAGGACAAGCGCGGGCAGGGCAGCCCTCACGCCAGCGGCTACTACCAGCAGCATCAGTACAGCCAGAGCCAACAGCAGCAGCAGCAGCAGCAGCAACTCATGTACCACTCGTTCCAAGGTCCGGTCAGGCGGACCTCAGAGAGCGATGTCTTCGCTGATGCCCATCCTCCCATCCGGAGCTTTGAGGCTGAAGACAGGAGGAGACCCTCAATTCCCGCAGAGTTTGAGTCCGAAAAGCACGAAGCTGAACTTAACACGGAGGGCAACAAAAACTTTTTCTTGGCGCCCAAAACTGGCAAAGGGGGCTCAGGCAGTGGACCGAACCAGTCCTCCCTGAGGGTTGAGACCGGGGAACATATATATGACACGCCTCAGATTTCACCGTCTCAAAAGTCGCCTCGCCCCGCTGTCATGCCGAAACCATCTGTTTCGTTTGCCCCGAATCCTGTGATAGCGGGGCCCCTTCACGTGAACACAAACCCTGAAGTGGGCCAACCTCAGTCAAAGCCTTCGCCCTCTGGTGTCAAGGGGGGAAAGAAGGTTCCGCCTCCCCCTCCCATCCGTACAGACTCAATACGTGGCGAGAGCACGTCCAGGGATGGTCTGCCGCCAGGCTCTCCCAGTAGGTGCCTTAGTTCTGGGCCAGCACCAGGTCAAACTGTCAGTGTCTCAGCTTCCATCCACCCGCCTCATCCAACCAACGCCTCTTCCAGCACCGCACCTGTCTCTGCTCCGCCAAAAGTTGCCGCCAAACCAACGCCTCCCCCTGTGATGCAAAAGCCTCAGACGCACCAGTCATCTGTCGCAGCCAAAATACAACAACAACATCAGCAGCAGCAGCAGCAGCAAAACAGCATCACCCAGCAACAGCATCAGCATCCCAGTCCTCATGTCCAGCCCAGTGTAGCTTCTGGTCAACCTGTCCACTCGTCTGGTCAAGCCAAACCCGGGCAGCAGCCAGCTGTCCTCATCAAGCCCAAGGCGTCCTCTGGACCTTCTGGTCTGTACGGCCAGCCAGGGATGAAGTCTCCTCTCCCGGCCAAGGCGCCGCTTGGAGCGGCCTCAGCATCAGTAGTGTCTAGCCAGAGCCAGGCGGGGAGTGTAGGGCCCAGCGCTGCACACTCACAGGTCCTGTCCTCCTGCATGAAGAGTCTGTCTGAGAAGATCGCAGGAAGGACACAGCAACAGCAGCAGCAGCAGTACAGCAACGGGCAGGACAAGGACAAAGAGGACGAGGACCAGTTCCCAGACAATGTGTCCACAGACAGTGACGACTTCCCCCCTCCCCCTCCCCCCATCGCCATGGATATAATCACCCCAAAGATCCACAACTATGGCATCCCGTTGTCCAGAAAGCCTGGCGAGTTCGGCCTTCACCCTCGCCATGACTTCTCCCACAAGTCTCAGCCTGGCATGGTCGGGTCTGCCCGAGTACTGGGCGGGCCTGGGCTGACGTCTCGGGTCGGCTATGGGGAGGTCCTTCACAGACCAGACGCTGCCACTAGCCGGACAGCCCCGCTACAGACGTCCAGCGTGCACGCGGCCTACAGGGGCCAGCCCGCCGGTCACATGACTGGACCTCAAGGTGGACCCCATGGTATCCACTCCATGCAGCCGCCGGCTCAATCCATGGGCCTGGGGTTATTGACTTCATCAGCCGCGTCACCTTCTAGAGGTTCTCCAGCCTCGACTTCAGTCAGCAGCAGTAGTACCAGCAGCGCGCGGGCTCAGGTCCAGGCAAAGGACAGTGGATCTGAACCAGCCCATCCAACATACATGGAGAATCGCAGCGACTCCACCAGCAGCTTCGAGTCCAGCTCTCAGCAGCTTCGAGTCGAGCTCCTCGTCCTCCAGCCTCGACTCGAACACTCTGCCCTTCGCCAACGAGAATGTGGGCACTATAAAGCAACGCGCCGCAGCCATCACCACGACGGCAGTGGACAGCACAACTACCACCACCACCACAACAACAACCTCCACCACAACCACAAACTCTGGGAGGAGGCCAGACCATGAATCTCACAGACCTGCGCCCAGTAATGTAGTATCAGCACCAGTAACAACTTCAGCATCGTCGAGTCCGTCATTCCCTCACCATCAGCGGCAACTCTCAGGTAAAATTTTACTTTTTTAATTACTCCTCCTAAGGTAAACTAGTTACGTAATTTTAATTTATAATCTCTTCCAGCCTTCAAGAATGACATTGTCTCTCAGGTAAAATTTTACTTTTTTTTAATTACTAGTTAAGTAGTTATTAATTTATAATCTCTTCCCACCTTGGTCTTCAAACTTTGCAGGAGCAGGAAAGCAAGAGAGAGAGGGACAGAGAGAGAGAGAGGGGGGTGAGAGAGAATAAGTAAGAGACAGGCAGACAGAGAGGTTATTCACGTGTGTTAGCTTAGCTTTGGTATAAACTTCTGTGTTGACTCCAAGTGTAATTTAAAGTTATAAGTGATTTAATTATTGAGAGCAGATGAAGGCTTATTATTTATTATTGTACTGTATTTACTTCGTTGTTGTTGTCAATGTTGTTAATCTTTTTTTTTTATGTGTTCTTTATTGTTTCACTCGTGTTGTCTAAACCACCATGTAAAACGTGTATCAGTCTTGTGACTTTATCTTATTTGGTGAATTTTTGTTCCGTCGTTGTTGTTTGTTTGTTTTTACAGGACTGCTAATACCTCATTTGGATTTTGAGAGTAACAGTTGTAAACCGTGGATGTTTCTTTATGTTTTGCTGTTTCAAACACATTCCGGAAAAGAAGTGAAAGTTTGATTACTTGCTGTACTACATAACCCTGAATAAAAACGTAGCTCAAGTTCTTTTAACACAAATAATGGGTTTATGGTTAAAGAAATGGTTAAAGAATAAACAACCCACTAATACAGGCGTTCAATGCTCTGCTGTATTAGAATGACACAGAGCTGACAACCCAAGTAGCCTCAGATGTGTAATAATAATTATAATAATAATAATAACAAATTGAATGCGTGCAAAAATACTTTTTGGCCGCAAGATTGGTAGCTCTCAACAAACAAAACAAAACAAAAAAAGGGGGGGGGGGGGCACGATCCGTCAAAATTTAGTTAGCCGATTTCGTCCTCATCGTCAGACTTTAATCAGTAATACAGCCTATAATTATTATGCTGGGGGGAGGTGGAAAAGTTCCCTTTGGGAGGGATGTCCAGTTATAAAAAAAAAGAGGGGGGGGCGGGCGACTGGAGAAGTAGTAAAGCTTCCTATGGAGAGGTCCCTGGTCATGTCCCTGTATCCCTGTACAACAACACATATTGTAAGTACATTGTCAGTGTTCTAGACGGCTATGCCCTGGTTCCAAACGTTTGATCCTTCGAAAACGTATTTAGCTAATTTTGTCCTCCTATCGGCTGGGTCGGTGCCATTATACTATGACCGACTGAGTCAGGAGTCATGGCCTCCCCGCATTGCAGCACGTAAAATTGTCAGACTTTAAGTTTAATCCATATTACAGCCTATAATTATTATGCTGACGTTGGACGTTGCACAGAAAACAAACTTTCTATTTATAACCTTAATGAAAATGAGTTGATGTCATTCCTCTCCACACTGTAAAATCCATTGTCTTTCCACAGGGGGTGGAGTTCGCCCTCCAGTGCCCAGCAAGAAACCAACCCCCAGTCCCAAACCTGTGAGGTTACAACCGGACCACACGCCAGCAGCAGCACCAACAGTAACAGCAACAGCAACGACACAGCAACACTTTTGGTCACAGGAGGAAGGGTAATGGGAGGCTTTTATAAATTTTACACATGATTTTTCTTTTAGTGCTGGACCTATACAACTTCCTTCCAGCTTCTCTGTTTTTCTGTGTGTCTGTCTGTCTTGGTCTGTCTCTGTCACTCTCTCTGTCAGTCCCTCTTATCCTCTCGCTAACTCTTTGTCCGTCTGTTCCTCCCTGTCTTTGTGACGTTTGTCTGTCTGTCTGTCTCTCTCTCTCTGTCTCTCTCTCTCTCTCTCTCTCTCTCTCTCTCTCTCTCTCTCTTTATTTATCTATATGTCAATCTATTTATCTATCTATCCCAACCTTATTTTCCTCTATTACTTTATATAAAGGCCTATGAATTTATGTATTTTTGTATCATCTTATTTATCCCATTAAGAGAAATTTGATAAACATCAGCTTTTGGTGCACATCATTTGATATTACTATTGTCCTTCTTTTTCTTAAGTGTCAAGTCGTATTGTAAAAAAAAAAAAAAACGATTCAATATGCTTAGTGCACTAAAGATCTTATAAACTGTTCCAGTAACTTTAACTTTCCGTTCAGTAACTTTAACTTTCCCTTCAGTAACTTTCACTTTCGCTGTTTTGGCCAGGTCTGAGACGATGCTTCACTCGAGCAACGTTCTCAGCGACATTGACGACATGCTGCAGGGCCTGACGGACGAGCTTGACGCAGCCCTGGAGGAGGAGCTGGGCAGCTGATCACCAGGCACGGCACGGCACGGCACAAGAAAGTTAACATTACACAGCATGGCACAGTTTGGCACCTGAACATCAGACATGGCACAGGCACGGCACGAGAAAGTTAACATTACACAGCATGGCACAGTTTTACATCTGAGCATCAGACACGGCACGAGAAAGTTAACATTACACAGCATGGCACAGTTTGGCATCTTAGCATCAGACATGGCACAGTTGGGTACAGTCCGACACGTTGGGGCATACCAATCTTTTAGAATTTATCATCATAATGAACCATGATAGTTATCTGTGCCATGTAAATATTAGAACCAAGTGTATAAATTTAGGGTAACACATTTGATGCCAAACACCTTGAACTGGTTTATAGTAACATTTGCCACAGCTGAAGGGTTAGCTCCAATATGATTTGTGATACACATTCATGTGTTTAGCGATAACACAGTAAGACCAGCGCTAGCTTTACAAGTGATATTTGCTCACTCTTTCTAACATTGTTCTGCTTCTGAGAACTTGACACTGCATGTGAGCAATGTTTTCAGCGGTGCGACGAAATTTAACAAACTCATTGGTCGGAGTGTTTCAATACTGGCTTGTAGACGGATCACAGTCTTACAGAATTTTCAGTCGATGGCTCAGATAGTAGTGCTTTGAGCTGTGCACAGTTGGGTACAGTCCGACACGTTGGGGCATACCAATATTTTTGAATTTATTATCATAATGAACCATGATAGTAACTGTGCCATGTAAATATTAGAACCAAGTGTATAAATTTAGGGTAACACATTTGATGCCAAACACCTTGACATGGTTTATAGTAACATTTGCCACAGGTGACGGGTTAGCTCCAATATGATTTGTGATACACATTCATGTGTTTAGCGATAACACAGCAATGACAGAATTTCTCAGTAGATGGCTCAGACAGTAGTGCTTTGAGCTGCTGATTAAGAGTGTTTGTGTTCAAACCTTGGTTGGGTCATCTTTGCGAAAGTAAATCTATCCTCTCCTTGACTTAACCTGGAATTTAAAACTTTGTGATTAACCTGACGGTGATGGATGATGCAATCACATCCCTTCAGAAAAGGATTTTCTGATCTAGATGCAGGTTGTCTTTGAACTACAATGAAAAGAATTGGTCTCTCATTAGCTCCCTTTGTTTTAAAATGGACCTATACTCTAACGCTGGGGCAGAGTCTCTTTTCAATGGTTTTCGTTTTCGTCGGGCCTCTGCTTTGGCAAGCCCTATTTACTGTCTCCAAATAAGACTCCTTCATTATCTCTAACTTAAGATAACTTAAAACTCTACAACAGACCAAAGAGTCCAGAACTGAGACTTTCAGCTGTGTGAATTTTTTATCTCCCAGTTCTCTGATAACTCTGTAGAGAATTTTTGTGTTGTCTAGAAACGTCACAGCTCGCAATTATCCCAAAGATTTTTTTAATTTCTCAAGCAAAGGTGCTTTGTTCCTTTCATTGATACCCTACTGTTCATTTTACAAGGCATTATTTGGTTGACAAGAGATTTCAGAACAATGTTGAACTTTTCTACATAAAAATAAGGTATAGCATTTTTGAAATGAGTTTCATACTGTTTCATTATGACACCACTTGTTTAAACAGGATATCTATTTATTCAGAGGTAAATCTGTCAAGACCTTATTACAGAATTTTGCAAGCTGTAAAGTACAACTTCCCAATGTAAAATAATTTTTTGATTTGATTTTTTTCCCCTGATGGGTGCATGTGAGGGAAAAGGGAAGTAATAATATCAAGCTTTATCCTGTGTTGAACCACCTTTGTATTTATTATGTCCCTTTGTTACATTATTATTTTTTTTTTTTTTTTAATGCTTTTCGGTGAACTGTGATAGTCCTCTTTCTTTAACAATATGGGTCAGTAGCCTCAAGTTACTTATGTACAAAACGATGAAATGTTCTTTCTTGTTTGATTTATGTACTCATTTCTTAATTGCTTAATATGAATATTGTTGTGTGTGTGAAAGACATTGTATTCATTGTCTTTTCAACTTTGATGTCATTTTTCAAGAACGGTATCTTGCCTTTTTAAATACTACTGAAAATGTAAACTAAACAGCCTTCTACAACAGAGGTAGGTAGTGCATTTGGTTGATTGTGCTGTTACATAGATGAATATCTGGACTGCCCTGAATGCTAGTGTCTCAAGAGCCAAAAATGTGTACAGTTAATCAATATGTCAAGTACTCTTGACTCTATGTTCTCTGTTTGCACCTGTCAATTTAATATTAATAGTATTCTGTTATAGATTTTCATCACAACAAAAATTAAGAGTGGCAATTGAAGGTATGAACTGCCAATTGATTTTTCCAACAATGTGAAGCATTAGAATTGGAATGCACTAAAAATCATGTCACTGTAAAATCACCCAAACTCGTGGCAGGTAAAAAATTTGAAAGTGAAAAACTTTGGAGGGTTTCAAGTGTAGAACATGTAGCAATAAAAGATAAGAAATCTACTTACAATGTGTGTGTATTTATTTCCACATGTGAATTTCTTAGCTCCCACTGCGCCAAAGATAATGACTTAATGGTTTATATTACTTGTTAAGTTTATTTGGTTTCTTAATATCCTTCTTCAATATCTACTAGGCTATAGAGTTTATGGGTCTCAGACTATTAATCTGACAATTTTACACCCAGAATTGGAAGCCAGTCACATACTGACTACGGCCGAACCAGTGCGTTCTTATTTCTTATCACCAATGATGGAAAAGTCTTGTAGTTGAGAATTCTGGTGAGTGTATTCCTCAGAAAGATGATCAGCTCATTAGTCAGAACAGTTGTGTAGCTTCTCATCATGTCTGTCTAAGCTAATGGTAAGATGCAATTATCTTATAATTTGTAACATGCAATCCCTCAGGGGGAAAGTCAAAACTTGAGGGAGGTTGGATTCATTCAGTTGTATCTTTTTTTTTTTTACTGTGTGATCTATTTTACACGATTACGTTACTGAGTTCAATGATTCTCGGTGATACTATAATTTAATACTTAGGAAGTGAAAGAAAATATTAAATCTTACCAAGTGAGTGAGTGGATTTGGGTTGAACTTAAAATACACCATGAAAGGAACTGTGCTTCTTTTTTTTTATTGACGAAATTATTTGGTTGTGATGATGAAACCATCATGTTGCCTTTGATATGGTTGTCAATAGGAAACCATCATAAATATTTGTGTGTTGTCTTAGAAACATGTGTTGAACATTAGATTAATTAGATTTTTATTAGAAGAAAAACATTAGATTTTGGTTGTGATGATGAAACCATCATGTTGCCTTTGATATGGTTGTCAATAGGAAACCATCATAAATATTTGTGTGTTGTCTTAGAAACATGTGTTGAACATTAGATTAATTAGATTTTTATTAGAAAGAAAAAAGAAATAGAGAAACAGTATGAATTTATTTGTTATTGTGAACGTAATGCTATAACTTGTTTACTGTGTATGTGTGTAAATAGAGAAATGTTGATTCGTAGATTTCAGATAATGTAACTCAGGACACCTCAAAACCTCCTGGAGCAAGACTCCTACAAGTCCTACATTTTGTGTTAGGATTTGTCGCAGCCTTGTTCTGTCCTTAGGATTTATGTGCTCTCTTTGTTCAGAACGAAATGGCATTCTTTCTCTCGAGTAGCTATTGGACCCTCGTGGCCTATCTGTACTTTGAATGTTGCACTGTGTAAATTAAAACTCAACCAAGAACTTGCTTTCCTTCATATCATTGATACCTAAGGTATCTTAGTATCTTGTGTTTTTCATAATCAAATCGACTACAAAATAGAGAAATAATATTAATGTACATATATATACATGTAAAAAGTTGGCCAACAAAACCGTTAATTTGTTTATATGTAAAGACCCATACAAATTTATTTTTATGGGGAGTTACTTTATTATTGTCTCTCTGAATGTACCCTGTAAAACTTTTATTTGGACAAGAAATGTTTACCAGTAGATGTCATTTTTCTTTGATTTTAGTTTCACATTAGTGTGGTGTTTGCCTTTACTATAGATAACCCGAGCTTTAAAATTAAATCCAGCTGCAATACAAGTGAGATTGGAGATGGAAATTTGAAGAAGTGACAAGTGGCTAACGTCTGTTGGGATAAACTTTGTGTTTTGTTTGAGTGTAACTTGATTAATTTTGTGAGTGTAACTTGATGGATTTTGTGTGAGCGTAACTTGATGGTATTTCTTTGGGTTTAAATTGATGAATTTTGTATGAATGCTTTTGATGGATTTTGTGAGAGTGTAACTTGATGAATTTTGTGTGAGTGTAACTTGATGAATTTTGTGTGAGTGTAATTATGAATGCATTTGATGGATTTTGTGAGGGTGTAACTTGATGGATTTTGTGTGAGTGTAACTTGATGAATTTTGTGTGAGTGTAATTATGAATGCATTTGATGGATTTTGTGGGGGTGTAACTTGATGGATTTTGTGAGAGTGTAACTTGATGGATTTTGTGTGAGTGTAACTTGATGGTTTTGTGTGAGTGTAGCCTTGATGTAGTTTGTGTTAGAGTAACTTAATGTTTGTTGTTATCCTTGCATTCTAGACAGAGACACCTGATTTGTTGCGCTCTGGCTTTCTTGCCAGCGTGGATTCTCTAACGTACTGTAAGTCAGTGGAGGGCTTATGTTACGTATTATTATATCACCCCCCTTGTGATTACTGTACTGTTCCCTATGTTATGTATATATCATCATAAACTTTGTGTGATTTCTCTCTGTCCCGGCATGCCTCAGTCCGCTGAGATGGTGGTCCCACATTCACAAGGGGGGAGGGGGGGAAAGGTCTAGTTCATTCATTTTTTTTTTGTTAACAGGAAAAACGCTGGTTGCTATGGCAACTTACTCGAATTAAACATATTTTTAAACATGAACTCAGCATTCTCTTTTTTTTTATCATTCCTGTTGATTTGTTTTTGTTAAATATGTTGTTTTGTTTGAAGTTTTTTGGGTTGTTTGTGTTTTTTTATGTTGATGTTGTTGTTCTTGTTCTTGTTGTTGCAACGAATTTCATGTTTTTTTCTATGTTGATTTATTTATTTATTTACTTTGATATTGCCTATCCTGTAGTGAACTCAACAGGTGCCAGGAAAACATTACTCATTTCCTCTAATCAGGAGGAGCTGGGTTCAAACCCCAGTCTAAAACAAGCCTGGTTACTGAGCAACCATTGGTGTAGGCGATGTAGCAAGTGGGTGAAAGCACACAGCCTTGCGGCGCACCCGTGTTTGTGGTACATTGTAATATTTGATTGATTTAACACCGAGACCATTAAGCTTATATTAACATAGATTATGATGGTGCATGTGCACTACAGCTTTATCTTCATCCTGGACCTGACTATTTATTCAGTGTTACATTTACAAACATTAGTATTATATATAGAGTGGTGTATGAAAAAAGGCTTTATTTGAAAATGGTCGAAACATTATCGCGCTTTGTGGAAATAGAACCCTAGACATGTAGATGCTTTGGCACCAAATCACCCGATCAATCAAACAGGAAGGTTTATATACTTTTGGACCACATGCACTTCGCTCCCTCTCAAGAAGCTTTTAGGCTTTAAGATTTCCAAGAACTCCTGTGCTACGGTAGGGGAGGTTTTATGGTAATACACTGTAGTCTTAAACTATCTGTTTAATGATTCCAAGCCTATGTTGTTCTAAAAAAATCTAATAACGAGAAAGTAAAGTTGGGTAGGCCTTCCTCTATTCGCTTAAATGTTGCTTTATCCTATTGTTTATAGTATGCCTTGATAAGTTGGTTGGTTGGTATTTAAACTCCAACGTTAGCAACCAGACTGTATTCGCGAAATAATACCTAGACCTACGTCTGACAATTGTGTGTGTTGTCTTACAGAGACAGGGCGAAGATTTTAAAGATTTTTGTATCAGCGGGTCACAGCCGGTAAAGGACGGAATCTGCCCCCTTATACCTTCATACCTTTATCATCATAATCTTCAATGTATATTAAAATTTTAACAAGGTATGGGTTTAAAACTTTCTCTCACTTCGTGTGTCACAGTGTTTTTAGATTGTTTTTAAACCACCTAAATCATAGACTTATGGTAGCCTATGGCCTTATCATAGATTATATAAAACCTCTCCCCATGCCTTCTTTAAACCTGTAACCAAATCTAAGGGAAGGTATCACTTCTAAAACTGTTTTATTCTGTTCCTTATTAATCTCCCTTGTTAAAATGGTGGTGAGGCAGGAGTGGCAGCTTATTCAGTCAAATGCAATTGTGCTTCTCTCCAAATCTGAGCGAGCTGTAAGTTCAAGATTCAGATTTTTCCATAGATTTAAATAAAATCATTCATACCATTTTTGTTACGGGCTTAGATACTTCAAATGATGTGAAAGATCCAAAAAGAAGGAGATTTAATTGTTTTTCATAGCAAAGTTGCTCACAGTGGAGCCTTATAAATGAGTGCTCGTAAACTAGGCCTAAAAACTGCCGTAGTTAAGCTAATACTAAATTTTTTACGCAGCCTAGACTAGGCCGGTATTCATGACAAATTTTTGTCGTAGAATACCTGTTATGATATTACAATGTACATGTATAATCGTACTTATAGTATTTGGCCTCACTTTATTGTTAATTTGGCCTCTGTTGAAAGTAATAAAAAACCTGTCTCTTGTGTTCCCGACATGGCGATCTCCTGTTGTCTAACTCGTGCGTTGTCTTAATAAAATCTTTATAGTCATAGACCCAAGACTATAACATGGTGTCAGAACGTGGTTGCAGCATCAATTTGGTAAAAACTACTTAAGAGTGCTTGAAACCTACCACCCCGTCGACGTCCCAGGGTACGAAAGACGAATGCGAGTCGCCGCAATGAAAATCTAAGATCGGTCACGCCCGATCAGCCGATGCAAGGGAGATCACTCACGAAAATAAAAAACTACAAGAGTTAAAATAGTTGTTTCCCTTGGACCACAACACTCGCAGTTACAAGAACTACGAGATCTACCGTCAGCTAAAGTACTACAACAAGAGTAAAGCTGGCCTCACTTTATTGTTAATTTGGCCTCTGTTGAAAGTAATAAAAAAACCTGTCTCTTGTGTTCCCGACATGGCGATCTCCTGTTGTCTAACTCGTGCGTTGTCTTATTAAAATCTTTATAGTCATAGACCCAAGACTATAACAATACCTACGTCTAAAAAAGGAGGGAAAGTCTAAACATGTAGACGCCATTTTCAAATTTAGTAGAACTTCATGAAAAAATGTAAAAATAAAGTAGGCCCTACCCAAAACTCAAATCTATTACTAATTTTTTTATTTCTATTGACTACTTGGCGGAATATTATTTAAAATTTTCATTTGCCCTACGTTTCTATTGTAGATCTAAATTATGAAAAAATAAAAGTGCGTAAATGCAGCATAAGGTGTGCATAAACTGTAAAATTAAACCATTATACAACTCAAATATGACTAAAACAACACAGCAGTCAATATAAATGATTTTTATAGGCTTTAGATAGACTTGCGACCAAATTTTAGCCCTTAGTCCTGCCTGTGGTAAACTTGCGTCAAAATTTAGTACTAGGAAACTCCCATGCATAGGTCGTAGACTAAATTTAAATTTCAGACTAAATTAATTACGTCCGACTTTTAGGCCTACGCCTTCACATGAATACGGCCAGATTTTATAAAACGCATACACGTGCAGAATTTTTCTTCCCTGGCACTGAGGACGTAAGGAAATTAAGGGTTTTCAAAATAATTACCTTCAGGGAGAAATTGCGTACTTCTAACTCGCAATTAATATTCATTTACAGTCAAATCTATCAGATCAATTGATCAATCATTCATAGATCTAAATTAGCTAGTGCTTAGTTTCCACCAATGTTCAATTTGTTCATCTCATATTTCTGATGTAATAAGCAGTTCACGCAGTCACCTGTTACGACTGCTGAGAATCGCTAGTGAGTCAATGAGTGAATTATTCCACGCACGTGCTGAGCAGGCGAGGACAATGTGTCCCAAATCTGACAACCATACGCACATAACAAAAAACCGCTAATTAATTTGTACACATTTTCTTAATTACAGTTGATAGATAAACTATAACGCCATAGACCTAATCTATTTCCGAGACGCCAATTCTTTTTTTTTTTTTCAACATTTCACTTAGTCTATATGATCGGAGGGGCACCAAAGAATCTGATGTTTGGGCAACCTTTTATCTACATCCTTCTCTGTTTTCAAACTTCCGAGGGGCTTCACCCAACTTTAAACCTGTCCATTCTGTTAATTTGTCTTCCC
>RQTK01000232.1:576095-594114 GCA_003991915.1 Elysia chlorotica | reverse complement strand
GGTGTCCCCTCCAAATGTTAGGGACAAGCTCAGGGTTCGAATCAGTTTATCTCTTCGACTGCATATTAATTTGTAATCTAAATGTAATATCGACTTGTGTCACATTTATAACGTTTATTAACGAGTACGAACATCAATTAATAAAATGTAAATGATTGAACAAGTCAGTTGGTGGCTTGGATCAAGAAATCTATTTTGTTACAGTATAAATGAGGAAACAATTAATGGATGTGTAATACAATATAATGTCAATAATTCTAACAATTATATATATTTATTCTGACTGCATTAAAAACGATTTACTATTATATCTTCTTTTATAAATGACATAAATACACGACACAACTCAAACATACCTGGACTGATACCCAGACTTACAAACTGCTCCGCTACATACCGACGACACAGGGACAAGAGAGAGAGCGACTACGTGAGTACTGCCGCTTTTATGGGCGAGTACATGTTTACAACACAGACAGAGAACCAATCATAAATCACCGACAACAACGACGAACCAATTGAATGTTATGAGCAGAAAAATGCTGACGTGACATTTAAGCAAGGTAGTTATTCATGAATTAGTAAAATTAACACAGATTAGATTTAAGTCATAAAACATAACATAATACGATTAGAACAATAACAACAACAACGATAATGATGATAATGATGATTAGAGTAAAACGAGAAGAGAATGAGACAAGGACGAGGAAGACGAGGAGGACGAGCAGGGGGACAAGGAGGAAGTTTCCTCTTTCAACTGAAAATTTTTGCAGCCATTTGGTTGTTTCTCTGCTTGTGCTTTTCTCTTGTTTCATTTTAAGTATTGTAATTTGTTTGTCCAAAATGGGCGATGGTTCGTACTTTTCGTTCGATGTTCTCCGATTTCAGCGTACTTTTTAATTGAGGGAGTTCCTTTAGCCTTTTGCTTTACTTAGCTAATCTACAAGGCAGTAGGTCTGGTCGCCATATCTGGGTTTTTCGCCTTTGGGCAACGAAAGAGTACAACGGAACAGCCAAAACAAGACTAAACGGGGCTCTGAACAGATCGGATCTATGAACAAAGGACTGGCTCATGTAAGCAAATGCACAAAAGACCACCCAAACTATCTTCACCCTATCTACAAACAAACAAAAAGTTAATCTTTACACTAGAAAGGCATCAGAGAAAAAATCAACCCAAGTATCTTGATGTAACCTTTAACCCAAAGATGATCTGGAAATCACACATATAAATCCTGCCAATAGAAAGGTGTGACGATAACCTGCCTTATCCGCAATCTAGCTGGACTCAAACGCGGAGCGAATGCAAATATTTAGAAAGGCTAAACAAAATGAGATCAAAGAATTTGAAACGAACAGTAAGACAGTGGAAAAATACACGACAATGTTAAAAAATGACGAATAGCCAAGATAGTAAAAAACAATAGCCACGACGGTGTTAAAGAAAAGCCACGATGATGTTAAAGAATGGGTGACTAACACGATTGAAAATAAATAGTACTCTATAAGTTACCATTATTTTATTATGAACCTGCATACATGGTAAAAACAAATAAAATTGACAAACTAAGGTCCTTTATACAAAATATTGAAAAACTGTATTTTTTAAAACTATTTTTAAGACACAAAGATATTCAACTATATTCAGTTGAAGCTTCAGATGCTTTTAAACTAATTATTAAGAAAACTTTCTTGAGAAAAGAATGCCGATCAATCTTTTTTGTGTGTAATGTTTGTGGTGAAAATCACTCAAATTATGTTAATAAAAAAGTTCAATAGTCACCTTCTATATCGCAAGACTTTTAAATGAACACACTGTGGTAACATATTTCCGGGAAGATCAATACATTTTCCACTGCGCTTGTTCTTTTTTTATTTATGATAAAGAGATGTGATTTGGAGAATAAAAAGAGAAAAATGATTTTAAAAAGATTTAACATTTTTTTCTGAAAAGATTAACCAAACGATTTAAACTGAGTCATATGTGAATTTTACTAGATGTAATGAGAGGAAGAGGGAAAGAGACAGAGATAGAGAGATGGGAAATGGGAAATAAGAAAAACAGGAAGACACGTAGACAAGCTGAAAGACGGAAAGAAAGTCAGAAAAAAAGAGTTGGAGTGCCACATTTCGATATTGGATGCGATGAATAATAGAGAAAAAGATGTAAAAAGAACGTATGAGAACGCAGAGAAAGCTATGGTCGTGGGTAACGTATAGAAAATGTTAGAATTGTGGAAGACAAAAAAAAGGGAGTGAGGGGATTGAAGAAAGATGGTATGGGACAGGCAACGAACTATTTTAATAATAAAGACATTAGAGAAATTACATTCATAACAAATTTTGAAAAATAAACACAAAAACAAACAAAACGCGATATCGGTGATGTCGTGCCACATACGCACAACAGTGCATAGTTCACACACACACACACACACACACACACCGACCCGGTGGCAACAGTTATAGGAAGAAAGGTACACGCACATGGAATGCACACATGAGACAAAAGGGCACCAAAGGAGAGAGAGAGAGAGAGAGAGAGAGAGAGAGAGAGAGAGAGAGAGAGAGAGAGAAGGGGTAGAGAAACATACAGAAAAGCATAAAAAACTGACACTAGACAAACAAGCAAACAGATCGACAAATATACAAACAGACAGACAGACAGACATAGACAGAGAGAATTGAAAGATACCTGGAATGATGTAAAAATAGTTTCCTCAGGTTCACAACTACTGAGAGTTAACTAGCTTCTAATTTGCAGAGCAATTGTTATCAAAGTGAGGCGCTGGTCCCAGCTAGAGAAAATAGGTACAGTGTGAAGGAATTGACCAATAAACGCCAACTCACTGTCTTCTGTAAACAGCCTTGGTGAATCTAAATGAATATATAGTCATATTTATATATAAATATTGGGACGACCGTCATCATAATTATCCCTATTCTTATTGTACTTCAAACTCGCCATTGACATTTTTCACACACTTATTCTAAGCAATCATCCATGCATTCTTGCTTTGGCCTTTTTCAAATCATGTTATAAATATAGAAAAAATAAGTGGCCGCTCTAATGTTTTTGAATACTTCAACAGTGTTAGGACGTCTTTCATTTTGGACAAACCATTCCTCACAACCTATGACGATCTTTGTTAGAATGACGTATACATCACTAACGACAACCAATATTATGCTGCTATTTACACATATTTATGAGTTTCGTTTAAAAAAGAAGGTGATTATAGAAAAAAAACTAGAGATTAATTTTTTTAAATGTATAAAAAATTCATCTAACAACATAATATAGTCGAATTCTCAAAACGTATAGTAGTGAACTGAGGCTAACTTAATAGCCATACCGCTGGCAATAAGTAACACTATTTAATTATATGCTCATTTACAAATTGTACATAGTGATGTGGATTGTCATGATACCGCATAATTGCAGTTTACCCTTCGTAGCGATTTAGTCTCCGAATCGGGGTCCAAGGGTCTGAACTCACGATTGGACACATTTTTCTTGGATTTTCTCCCCTTCCTCGTCGAATCGGTATCAGTATAATGTAGCCGGCAAAGGCAGGTATCCCCGTACCATTTCGTGAGTAGTAGCACGTACAATTGTCAATTGGTATTATTAAAACTCGTCAAGCAGTCATCTTACATGGAAACCTTGATTATATAATACTAGAATAGAGCTTATCTTCTACAAAGAAAAGGGGTATAATGGTTAACAGTTTTGCGTAAGGCTATTTGCTGAGAAACGGTAGATACGGCCTCACTTATGGTTTGGCACACAATTCAGATTCTATTTCCATGCTTTGGAAGAGTGAAATGGCAGCGTAAGGAAAGGCACCATAATTCGTTGAGTTGAGTCTAAATTTTAACAGCAATTATGGACAAGGAGGCAGCAACTGTCTTCGATTCCATACTGCTGGGCTGCTCAAATGGGTCTCTCCATGCATCCATTAAGAAGGTTGTCATAATGATTTTAGGAACTCAATTTGGTGTGATATATATTTTAGTGCTCACTTACGTGTACGTCGGTATACCACCTACAGAGGACCCGGCAATTCGACGGGGACCACTTGTTCTGTATGTATGCACGCAGTGGATCAGGTACAACATTTTTGTGAAAGGATATTGATTTTTATGCTGAGCTACATGCATTTTACTAGTTAAATACTGGTTTCATTAGGTTATACATATCTTAAGATATACCAAAAGAAAACCATACAGGATTTTGTGCAAACAATTAACAATCATATTTATTTAAAAAAAAAAAAATACAGTCTGTTCGTATTGGATGGCAACAATCTTATGTTTAATCATAAATTCAGTCAAACTATTTTACATAAACTAAAAAAATGAAGTGAGACTGATAAGATTATGAAGACTATTTTGAGCTAAATAATATAATGATAGCAACAATAATAATTGAATAAATTATAATGATAATAAAATTTATTTCTTTAGCGCTCTATCCCAAATATAGTTAGGTTCGGGGCGCTTTACAATAGAAATTCATTATAAATAAAATGTTAACGTAATCATAGGTATGTCTAACTTGAAATGCTAGCATTCCTAAAACAGTATATAGATGCAGTACTAAAGAAACAATAAATATACATAATATGCATTTAAATAACGATTATAAAAACATCACATAGTGTTGTATGCCACATTTAAATATGGGTATCACTAAACCAATAAATCAATGTTATATATAAAAAATCAATAAACGTTTTAATTCCATTCCATTTCCTTCTCATTTTAATATGCAGACAGATAAGATTTGAAAAAATTAAACAAAATCTGATTTCAAAATGACTGTCGCAAAAACAATGTTTGTAATTTAGATTTAAATGTCGAAAAAGAATCTGAAAATATCAAGTCTGCTGGGAGATTGTTCCAAATTTCATCACTCTGTTATGACAAGGATCGTTGGCCATACGCTTTAGAATTAACTACTGGTTTTGCCATCAGATTCGAGATTGCTGATCTAAAGTCGCTGGCGGGAAAATGTGTTTTCATTAATTCTTTCAAGTAAATAGGAAATTCGGGTCACCAAGACATCGATAAGTTATAGATGCCAGTGCAGTTCTTTTACTCCTTTACTAATACAATCATGATTGTACAGTGGTCTCCGCCTGAGAACCCACTTTGTCTTTAAACCCGCTACCCTTTGAAACATGATGATGGTGATGATCTTATCATCCTAATACTCCGTTTACTACTCATTATAATAATGATAATAATAATAATAACTACTACTACTACTACTACTACTACTACTACTACTACTACTACTACTACTACTCTACTACTACTACTACTACTACTACTACTACTACTACTACTACTACTACTACTACTACCACTACTACTACTCCTACTACTACTGCTACTATTACTACTACTATTACATTGTTTTACTACTTGATACAAGAACAACGACTATATAAACCTTCTTCATATGCCAACGACATAATGAAACAAATTCATGTTATGATCACTGTTAAAATTTATTGTCCAAGATGACTGGGGGTGGGGGCTGTCTCTCTAGGATCAGATCTGAGGCTTTTTCTGCAATCATGATTGTTGGGACGTGAGTATTGGCTGACACCAGCCAGGGCATGATAGAGGCGTCCACGACCCTGAGACCAGAGATACCTTGCACCCTGGAGGAAGGAAAGACGGGGTTCGTGGTTTTACTTGGTTTGATGAAGTCTATCTTTGTTAGGAACTAGGCTAATGGTTTAGTGCCTGACAGTTAACATGGCTCCATGCACAAAAGACAGAAGAGACAGAGAGGGGGCGGGGTAGGAAAAGAGACATAGAAAGAAAGAGAATAAGAGAGATAGGCATACCCAGAGAAAAACAGAGCTAGATCTAAATATATTGACAGAGAGACAGAGAGACGTCTATCCCATATATACGTTGTTCAAAAGAGTCCTGCAAGAGAGCTTAGACGAATACCAACCAAGGGAGCAGGCTGGGTTTGAAAAATGGCCGAGACACAACAGACCATCCCCAATCGATTTATTAGATTATCAAAAATTGCAACGGATTGAACAAACCTTCGTCAATGCGTTTATAGACTATGAACAATACTCTGATTAAATCGAACACAAAGCAATCTTTCAGCCACTTCATTAAAGTAGGATAAATAAACATATTTATAGGTATTTTATATCTATTTTTGAAGGAATCCTCTATTTTTGCTGTAAGCAATTTTGGTGATATGGAGTCTTCTTGCCTAATTCCTTTTATTTATTGCTGTTATTTCAATATATAACTATTTTCGTGGCATCGTATTGTTTTATGTCGGGTTTGCGTTAATGTTTATGTACAGCACTGGAAGATTCTTCCACAAGTAAAGCGCACAGTCTAGGTGCACAGTACAAGCTACATGACATTTTTTCCAGAGAGAAAAAACCCTGACCTAGATGGATGTTTGAATCAGTCTGTGCTTAAATTAAAAAAGCATACGTCAATGCTTTACTTTAAAATCTCGATTTTTAAAACCCTTTAAAATCCTATTCTTATGCTTACAGCTTTTATACATCAAGACTGGCCTGAATGTTGTCTCCAATGTATCTTACATTTTGAGACACTATTTAGACCTAGTTCACTCTGTAGCTTTGAATTTGGAAATGTCGTTGAGCAAGACCGTCTTTCACATGGCGAACTGTCCATACAGACGGGAATTCGAGCAACATGAAAACGTTAGTATTAGATACAATTTGTAGCCAGTTATTTCTTACTTGAGCTTGGTATCGACCACCGCAGTCTTGTCTCCCATCGGCCCCATCTTGCAGGTCCCCACTGGGTGGTAAATTGTGAGAGGTCTTCGCCGAATAGCACAAGCCCAGTATTCGTGGGAATCGAACTCGTGGTGCTTGCACGCTTTGATCGGCACGGTATCCAGTAACTTGGCGCCGACGGCCTGCATTGGTTGACTGTTGATCAACCGCTTGCATTCATTCACGCCTGGGGTATGGGTGAGGGGTGGAAATAATAAATAGCAGAAAGAAAATAGAAGAAGAAGAAATAAGAAGATGAAAGTTTGTAAAAATAAGGAGAAGAAGAAGAAGAAGAAGAAGAAGAAGAAGTAAGAAGAAGAAGAAGAAGAAGAAGAAGAAGAAGAAGAAGAAGAAGAAGAAGAAGAAGAAGAAGAAGAAGAAGAAGAAGAAGAAGAAGAAGAAGAAGAAGAAGAAGAAGAAGAAGAAGAAGAGAGACAGAGGTAGACAGTGAGAGAAAAAATAGAATAAATTAAAGACGGACAGAGGATATATATATATATATTACAGAGAGAGAGAGAGAGAGAGAGAGAGAGAGAGAGAGAGAGAGAGAGAGAGAGAGAGAGAGATGATCAATGACACAGCCAAGAGTAACCAGGGTCAATGTAAATTGCTTACTCAAGCATGCGAAAAAAAACAACAACTATAAGACTAACAAACAAACAAAAACTATATGGAAATGTTAATCTCTACAGAGAATCCTCTTAAAATGCTATTTTACTTCTACCAAAATTACTTATGTACCCAAAAAAAAAAAGGGACAGCCACAAACCTAGATATAGCTTGAGACCAGCAGATAAGACAAGTGGACATATTTTAGAGTGATGACATGGACGGGGATCGAACCCACACCTTCTACTCGGCACCAATTCGCCTTCCAAGTAGTAGTAGTAGTAGTAGTAGTAGTAGTAGTAGTAGTAGTAGTAGTAGTAGTAGTAGTAGTAGTAGTAGTAGTAGTAGTAGTAGTAGTAGTAGTAGTAGTAGTAGTAGTAGTAGTAATAGTAGTAGTAGAAATTGTAAAAAAAAATACATAAACCACCATCACAACCACCTCACCATAACAACAACTACCACAAGAACCACAACCAAAAAATACACAATCAGACACTGCCGTACCTTTGATTATCGTGTCCAGGTCGTAATCCTTGTCCAGGTAGTTGGCGAAGATGCGCGGGTAGTCGAAGGGGTCAGTGGAGACCAGGGTGAGGTTTCCTCGGCTCTCAGGCCTCAGCACTGCGGGCATGCAGTCAAAGCCGTACTGGGCGGAGTCCCTGTAGCTCAACTCGGCGTCCATCTGCATAATGGTTTAGGGTGCATGATACTAATTCTTTATTTAGTACCGTAGGCCATAGGACCAAATTTAAAAAAAAAACAGTCCGTAAGACTATTCTAAATAAAAATAAAATTTAAGACTGTATCCTCGTGTTGCGTCTAGAATCTTGAAGGGCTTTGCCTGATTTCAATATAACAAGACACAGTTTTTTATTATATTGTTGTTGTTGTTGTTGTTGTTGTTGTTGTTGTTGTTGTTGTTGTTCTCCTTCTTCTTCTTGTTCTTGTTGTTGTTTTTACTAGGGCCAGCGGCTAGGCCAAAATTAGGAAAGCTATGTGGGTCCTAATTACGTTGGCTGAGAGTCCTGCGTGTGCACACGTCTTTATGTTATATCTATGGTTGGAGGTTTATTCTTTCATTCGGTTTTTATAGTTTTTAATGCAGATTTTAAAATGAAGAGAAAAAATACATCCACTTCTATTTTTTTTATTTCTGATTAGCAGTTGGAACTGCTCAATTAAATATCCGAATCCTTTAATTAATGAATTAATAAATGGTCAGTCAATCAGTCAATCAATCAATCATTATTTGAACTAACACATCAACCAGCCAATCGATAAATCAATCAATAAATAAATCCCTCAATCGATTTATCAAGCACTCACTCAGACAAGCATTTAATCACTTTTTCAATCAACTCTCCAACCAAATAACCAATAGAGATTTTACGCTTTGGATAAAAATACTGTTGCGGCAAAACTATTCTTCACTTGTCAAAAAAGAATATATAGCACAAAATTGATGATATAGGTCTGGGTTTGATGCAACCTTTCTGAACAATTGAACTATGAAGGTAGTGATCTTTTCGTCACAGCAATAGTATTTGAAACGGCAAGGCAGTATTCGCGTCATCCAGTCAATAGTTTGCTTACCTCTGGTGCCCTGTTCAATATCTTTGTAAACGCTGTTTTTGGGACAATGTTTTTTATAATTAGTTGCATATCAGGCCATCCTTTTTTCATACTCTCCGCGTCAGAACATTTGAAAGCGACGTTTTCAGACGCAAATGGGATGTTAAAAACACCTGTGAAATATATATATATAGAGAGGTTAACCAGATATTTTTAGGTAAAACTTTCAAAAGTAAACATTGTCTAAGTCTTGTAAACCTGCAGAGCTATAGTCTGTTTTGCAATACCAGTATCTTTATGGAAATTAGAAACTCTAGAACATTGGTTCAATACATTGTCAATTAAAAAGTTATCACTTTACTAGAGAAACAAAAAATGTACACATATTTCGTTTTTTTTTCTCATTGTCAGTAACAGTTTGAAATGGTACCAGTGTGTTTTACCCGCTTCAATTGTTATGAATAGCTATTGGAACATTCGTGTTTGGCTTCGAAGTATGAGTTTTGCTCATTGCATAATGAAATAAGATTTGAAGTGACATTTTAGAAACTACCTATATTGGAATCATAAAATCACACTGGACAACTTTCAGGTCAGGTTCTTAAGGAAGCTTAGAAAAGTATTTTTTAGATATCATTGGCTACTCCTCTCTCCCTCAGAACCTCAGTTTTTCGATCAATTCTATGCGCAGTTGGGAAGCTCCAAACTCCTGCCTTTTAGTAAATACACTACCAATACTGACAAGGCTATCTGGCGCCCTGCTCTTCCTCTTTCGATCTCCGATCGGAACTCCTTGTCCCTACAGATTTTGTCTGTTTTTTTTTTTTTTAACTTGAGCAGCTGGAATACAAGTCTTTGTATCGCCACTCTGTGTGACAGGATGTAAACTACTCAGTCGTAAGTCTTATGCTCCGCCTATGATTCAGCCACGTTGATGACATGGGTTTTAAGAAGGAAAGAAAGAAACAGAACCCAAATTTCCCGTACCTGTGCCGAACACCCTATAGAGGAGCGTAGACCACCAGGATGTGTAGTCCTCCAAGGTCCAGGTCAGCGGTTCCTCTACACTGGCAGCCACGTCAAAGTAGACATGGTCTTGGAGGTTCTCTCCTACAGGCAAGTCCGCCTTCACCGGGATCTGGAACCCGAGGAAAACATTAGCACAACGTTACTAATCCTTAAGTGAGAGTTATGTTCGTTTGTTTTATGCCACTAGGGGTTTAAAGCATGAGACGTCATAAAAGAGGTTTTTTTACAATAACGTGCTCGTGGCGGAATTGAAGGTTTAAGTTGAGGGAATTTGTATCGAGTCCTGTCATGGCTCTATCCTTAACTTACGGAGCCACCCAAAAACTCAATACCTAGGGGGTGTGATTGTCATCCGTCATCGTCATAATAGCTCGCACTAACTGTAAAACCAGCTGGAGGCGAATGATAGAAGCTAAACCGAGTGTGGTTTCGTGGGGAACCTGGTATGCAGCTCGTCATACATCAACAGAGCTTCTGAACTGAAGGATTGATGTCCAAGCTTTATGTGTCGGAATTTTAAGCAGAAAAAAACAGGACACCGGTTCCGAACCAGCCACCCCTTTCTTGCCTGTCCAGAGCACTATCTGCATGAGTTATCTGTGAAACAAATTTACAAACCCTCATGGCAAACAATCAGACCATTGGTTGTGTCTTGTTTACTGAGTGAATTGAGCCTCTCTGGATCGGGTTTGTGTCAATGCTTCCTGAAAATTTCATTCACACACTCTTGTTACGAAATACCATGTTAATCAAAACTGGTCATTAGAAAACAATAAGTTTGCCTGAGGTATAGACAAAGATTATTGAACCTGCCTATCAGCACTGTTTCATTCTTTATGGAGAGCACTTGCTCTTTGAAGAGACTATTTTGATTATTGTCAATTGCTTGTGCCAGGATAAAGTCCTAGTGATTCCCGAATCATTTTGTCCCACTCAATCGGGTCCTATGTGAAACAACCATATTAGAACAGAACAGATCGAAGAATTTAAAATATAACGTGGGTGCGAAGTTTTGCTGGATTCTCCGTTTAGGAAATATCTACGAGTAGCAAGCCTTTAGTAGTCCTTTAAATTTAGACCCCAAGATAAGTGGATTTTTCAGACGCTTAAACATCGCTTAGTCTGGAATCTCAGATTGTGCTTTATGCTTAGACCATGGACTAATGGCATTTTAATATTGTTAAAAATAACTATTAGTTCGGGGTCTAACAATATGGCGCTGTTATACTTATGAGCGTAACGCACGTGCAGTTCCTCCAGCTGTCTGCGCGGGCCGACCCCAGAGAGGAGCAGGGTCTGGGCGGACCCGATGGCTCCTGCCGAGAGAATCACCTCTTTCCTGGCCCCGACAAACTGTTTCCTGCCGTCCTTTATCACCTCCACGCCGACAGCCCGTTTATTCTGTATCACTACCTGGGAAAGGAAACAATTACATGCAAGTCCAATTACATGCACAGTATACTGAATACAGCCGTTACTGTGATGACGTGCCGTCTATACATACTCCAATTCTGGAGCGCCGTACACGATATAGCCGCTCTGTTAATACAAACTCCAACTCGAAGAGTCGTATAATCGATAACATGTTAATGTGACAGTACAGCTTGGTAACAATGTGCAAGGCGCACAAAATTGGTACAGTGCAGCTTTAAAAAGATAAATCGATACAGAGCACGTAACGTTTTCGCCTCAACCCTTCATCAGACACAAAAACAGTAAAAGTTAAAAAAAAAAAAAAAGAAAAACAAAAGGCCTGTAGATTCTCATACTCCTACGGAATTAATGTTATCTTGATAAGTCTACCAGAAGATGTGAGTACACTATAGGTAGTCCAGGATTTATAGAACGGTTACTTTTTCATTAGACGTTTGAACACATTTTCTTGCAAGCATATTGGGGTAATCTCACCAAACTGTTTACCCATCAGGTGTAACATATTCTCATCGCAAGGCGCAAAAATGTTGAAATATTTAGGCACACAATATCAGCTATGCATATGCGTTAATGGTTGGATTTTGAAATACAACAAAAACTATGCATCTTTACTGGTAGTTAAATGTTGAAATAAAAATGAATACCAGCTATGCATCTGTACTGGTGGCTGAATGTTAAAATAAAATACAAGCTATGCATCCATAGTGGTGGTTGAATGCTGAAATACTTAAGCACACAATACCAGCTATGCATCGATACTAGTGGTTGAACATTGCATGTTACATAAGCACACAATACGTTAGAAGAGGAACTCGCCTTCTGGACATGTGCGTTGATGGCGACGTGCAGGTTTGGCCGGCCGATGGCAGGGTGCAGGTACGCTTTGCTCGCGCTCAGTCGCATGCTGGCCGCCCGGTTGTTCTGTACATAGAATACACCTCCTGTGTCAGGTTTGGGTGGGGGGGGGAGTGTTAAAAAAGGAAGGGGGGGGGTCAGGATATAACGTCAATCTTACTACAACTGATAATTTGTTTTGTATATAAGATACACCTCATATTTCAGGAAGGATGAGATGGGATGGGGACAATTAGAGGCAGGGATGAAAATATAACGTAGATCTTATTAAAACATGCCCATAATTATGATCTGCTGTTGGATTGGTTGCGGTTCTTTGCGGGGGAATGAGGGGGGGGGCATAGAAATAACGTAGATCGTATTGAAACATGCCCTGTTGCCCTGCACCTAGAATCAACATTCTGTGTTCGGAAGGGTGGGGGTGGTTTGCGTGTTTTAATGGAGGGAGGGAGGGAGGAAATAACGCAGAGGTAATTAAATCATGTCCTTATGTTTTGTTGTTGGGTTGGGGCTATTAGGGAGAGGGGGAGGGCTACATAGAAATAACGGAGAGCAATATGTTATGTTTTGTTGTTGGAACGGGATTGTTAGTGGGTATTAGGGGGAGGGTAGATAGAAATAAGGTAGAGCTTATTGAAAAGATGCTCAGTTTTCCTCTACACTAAATACACCACAATCATGTGTTCGGAAATGTGGTGTGGGACATGGACTTACGCTTAGTTTGTTGAAACATGAATATTTCATAACTTTTTTACCGTGTACTTTGGTACCGCTGGAGTTAAAGCGTTGGTTTCCGACGTAAGAGGTCCAGGGTTCAAATCCCCCTCAAGTCAAGTTACTGTTTGGGCCGGTGTCAATATAATGTGATCAGCTAAGATCTGGGTATCCCGTTCTGGGGTCCTGTCGGCGTATAAAACCTTTCTTGAGACTTATAAAACTTTAAAGGAGAAGATAGCGTTATTATTTATTTGTTAAAATGGGAAGACCACACGAAATTTGAGGAAGGTGAGGTAAAACCATTAGGTCAGAGGCGGAAAAACCTGAACAGAAGTAAAAAAAAAAACGGCCCGGGATAGAACAAAGGAAATGCCTTGTTATTGGTTTGTACCTTGTGACAGGGCCAAAAATACATAAGTGAATTGAGCCTCTCTGGGATCGGGTTTGTGTCAATGCTTCCTGAAAATTTCATTCACACACTCTTGTTACGAAATACCATGTTAATCAAAATCAAAAAGCAAACAAACAAACAACCAAAAACCCAAAGCAAAACTATCTTTCTAGTGCCGTACCAGCTGCCTCAGCAGTATAATTATACTGAAGCCCTCACACTTCACCCCGCAGCATTTAATTTTTCTGCTGAAAATGGAGTGGCAAAACTCCTGTCTGGTTTCGGTCGCATAATTATATCACTGAAAGAAAATAGAAGGGTTCTAAACCGGACATTGCATTTTTTTTCCAATTTTGGGTTTTGCACAGGGTACCTTCCGATTGAGAGTACTAACTTTATATCAAATTGTGTCAGTATCGCCCATTATAATTATATAAATGAACCCTGTGTCTGTTGTTTTTTATAGTTTAAAACATCTCTTTATTCAATACAACTAGTCAGAGACAAAATGTACCAGGAGCTGATAAACTCTCCCAACAACCCGACTATGATGGTGCATGAAGACTTGTCTTGACTTATTGTCTCAGGTCTCAACGATCCCTTGCCGTCCAGCGAACCACATCCAGCCTTCACTGGGCCTTGTCTCGTACTCTCTTCTCCGCTGTTAGAAGAGAGACTCCACAGAGGTCTCGGGTGTTGTCGGGCCATATCTTGGACGGACGGCCCCACAGTCTAGTTTTGGTAAAGAAACTTCCTACTAAACTCGTCACGCTCAACGGAGCAGTGGAGGCATTGCGATTACTGGTCCTATTGCGAAGACGAGAGAGATAAGTGAGGGAATCTGTACCAGCATCCAATCATAGCGATAGCCTACACTTAAGAGCAAATGTCATATCTGAAAACCATATGACCAAGTGGCGTGATTATGTCCTCCGCTATCGGCATGTGAATCGCAAAGCCTGTATATATTCTCAGATCGTCCAGGCGACACTAATCTGGCTGAGCACCGGATCGACCTGACTTCCGACGTACCTGTACGTCAGACGCCGTATGCTGTACCATTCGCCCTGAGGTCTTCACTCAGGAAAGAGCTACAGCAGATGGAGGACCTAGGGATAATACGGAAGAGCAACTCACCATACGCGTCGCCTGTGGTCGTGGTGAAGAAGAAGGACGGGAGTAATCGCATCTGTATTGATTTCCGTCGCCTCAACAGTATTACAGTCACTGACCCTCAACCAGTTCCTTCGCCAGCCGAATCTTTCCTTGGTATGAGCGAAGACAAGTACTTTTCCAAGCTCGACTTGACCAAGGGTTATCACCAGATACGTGTGAGACCTTCAGATGTCCACAAGACTGCTTTCGTGACAATGGGTCAACACTATGAGTTCCTGCGGATGCCGTTTGGGATGGTTAACTCCGGCATGACCATGACAAGAGCAGTGCGACGACTTCTGGAGGGAATGGACAACGTGGTTGATTACATCGATGATCTGCTGGTGCATACCAAGACGTGGGAGGAACACTTGCAAGTCCTGGAGGAACTCTTCAAGAGGTTGAAAGCAGCCAACTTAGTCGCGAGACCGACAAAGTGTGAACTGGGAGCAACACAGGTCGACTTCCTAGGACACTGCCTTGGACGGGGGACAGTTGGACTTCAGGACTGCAACGTTGAGAAAGTGAAAGACGCCCCGAGACCGACCACCAAGAAAGAGATTAGATCCTTTTTAGGCTTAGTTGGTTATTATCAACCATTCATACCTAACTTTGCTGCTATTGCCGCCCCTCTGTCAGATCTAACTCGTAAAGGTCAGCCTAACAAAATTGTGTGGGGAGAGCCTCAGGAGAGAGCCTACGCAACGTTGAAAAAAGCTGTAATTAGCAAACCCATACTGGTGCTCCCTGACGTTAATAAAGAGTTTGTTCTGAGAACAGATGCATCTGATATAGGGTTAGGCGCCACCTTGTTACAGAACAGGGATGGGCACATTTTTCCTGTCGCTTATGCAAGTAGGAAGCTTCTAGATAGGGAGAAGAAATATTCTGTGATGGAGAGAGAATGTCTCGGAATTGTTTGGGGTATAAAGAAATTTGCTTTGTATCTTTATGGTAAGCAGTTCACGCTTCAGACAGACCACCGACCCCTTGAATTTCTAAAGATTTCTAAATTTGATAACCCTCGTATCATGCGTTGGGTATTGGCTATGCAAAGTTTTGTTTTCAGAGTAGAACACATTAAAGGCAAGGATAATGTGGGAGCTGATTTTCTTAGCAGAGTTCCTGTATAATATTTTGAATACTTATTATTAAATGTAATGTTTAGATTGCATTGTTGGCATTGTTGTGAAGTGGGCAACTTCTGATATGCCTGTACCTATTGTAATGTTTTATTTTCCGAAGTAATACTTTTATTGTTTGAATTGCCAGTATGTAATACTAATCGTAAAGCATGACTGCCGGTACGCCCACTTCAAGTAAAGGTCTCATGATTTATCTACTTTATTGATGATATTTGTATCAAGTGGAAGGCAATATACAATGCTTTGGATGTGAGAATAAATTTTTAGGAAAAATTATTTTAAGTGGGGGGATGTGTAACGCATTGTACTATAAGTTGATCTATTCATTTCCTCACCCTTTTTAGGTGCGTAACTTTTGGGTAGCGGATTGACTAGATGTATGTACATTATCTTGTTTGTTTGCATAACGATTGTATTTCAAGCCTAAGAATTTGATTGTGAGTTTTGCTTACTGAACACAGCCCTTCTCGAAACCTCCGGCTAGTTCTAGAATAGTAATCACCTCGTCACCTCTTGTTTACCTTTGTTCTGATTGGTTGTTAATTGCTAAAGAGATGTACCGAGAATATTCTCTTATGATTTACGTAATTCTTGTTCTGGATGATTCGACGAAATTTTGTATAAATAAGAATCTTAATTAGATTTAGGAGTCAAGAGTCAACATTTATAGAGTCAACATTGTTTCCAGAGTCTAGTAATTGTACTATTGAGCCGTCCTACAAACATTGTAGAGTATAGCCCTTTTGTTGGATTAAACAGTTTGAAATTGTTACTTGCGGACTTCGGATTTATTTTCTACGGACGAGTCGTGTGATTGGCTGTGAATATTTTTAATACCCCTAGACAAACAGAGCCTAACAGATTACCACCATCACCAGCAAAGTTACAACACTCGTGCGTCGCTCAAATACCGGAGATCTGCTTGATCTACAAAATAACCTAAAGATCTTATGATTAATCTTGATAATTATATAAAATTAGTGTGCACTAACCCCATCTTTCAAGCCTTCGTACAAGCCATCCTGGCGCTCGGTGACGTAGTCCCAGTCAATGTCTGACTTCATGGTATGTGCACCAAGCCCAGGCACGTCGATGATCGGATTTTCCCAGTCGCTGGCCCCTGCCTCCAGGAGAAGGACGCTGACGTCACTGTTCTCGGACAGACGGGCAGCCAAGACGCTACCAGCAGCGCCCCCTCCGACTGTGGACAGGGGGAGAGAACTTAGTGAGATACAGGGGCGCACTGTGTGGTGTGCAGTGTTTCTTTGACTTTGTCGATAAACAAAGTGCGCGTGTGTGTGTGTCTAAGAAAGTGAAAAAAGGCAGAGAAACAGACAGAGACGAGAGAGAGAGAGAGAGAGAGAGAGAGAGAGAGAGAGAGAGAGAGAGAGAGAGAGAGAGAGAGAGAGAGAGAGAGAGAGAGAGAGAGAGAGAGAGAGAGAGAGAGAGAGAGAGAGAGAGAGAGAGAGAGAGAGAGAGAGGGGGGGAGAGGCAGAGCAACAGACACCCACCAAAAAAAAAACAAAAAAACAATTAAAAAAAAACAACAGAAAAAAACAACAAAACAACAACTCTAAACAAAAAGCAAACAAACAAACAACCAAAAACCCAAAGCAAAACTATCTTTCTAGTGCCGTACCAGCTGCCTCAGCAGTATAATTATACTGAAGGCTTCACACTTCACCCCGCAGCATTTAATTTTTCTGCTGAAAATGAGTGGCAAAACTCCTGTCTGTTTCGGTCGCATAATTATATCACTGAAAGAAATAGAAGGGTTCTAAACCGGACATTGCATTTTTTTCCAATTTTGGGTTTTGCACAGGGTACCTTCCGATTGAGAGACTAACTTTATATCAAATTGTGTCAGTATCGCCCATTATAATTATAGAGGAAGCTAAACTACTTATACAATGAGTACAAATGTATACATATAATTATCTCCTAGATCTCCACTCGATATAGTGCTGACTTGATGAGAGTAGAGTGCTTCTTATTTCCAAACTCAAGTGGCTGTGTTTCTCAGGTGAGCCCAGAACAGTAAGTTGGATGATAACCATTCTCTTCATGGTTTCACAGCTTTCCCAGACCATCTCCACTGGAGCTCATTCAACTTTGACCATCTTTATGTAACTGATAGGCCAGCCCTGTTTAAAGACCCTGTCCCATCAGCGGGTGATTGGTGCTCCACTGTACTGTGATAAGGAGTACTGACCAGGGTAAAAACAATGCCAAGCAAGTGATATCGATATATATGGTCATGTTTTGTCTTTTTTCAATTTTTAAATAATAATAATAATAATAATAATAAT
>RQTK01000232.1:528869-570018 GCA_003991915.1 Elysia chlorotica | reverse complement strand
GACTTTGCAAGGGAGGTAACATTGAATGAAATGATGAATATTGGCTGATTCGAGTTACGGTCCTTTTCCAAGAAAAGGTCGCCGACTTGGTTAATTACAAAGAAAAGAAGGAAACAAACTATTTTTAACATATAATCGGAACGTCTGGTTTACAGGCATATCAAAACAAATTAAAAGTAATGTATTATGGAACAGAGAAATAAATTTATGAATAGTGTTGGTTTCGGTGGACTATATCTACAAGGTAGATAGACACCAAAGTACTTTCTTCCCAGCCTGAGTAGAGAATACGCCTCATTTTTAATGTTAAAATATCACCGGTTTCTAGTTTTTCAACTGAGATTGGATCTAACAGCAGTTTCACTGGAAACAATAACTTTGTCTCTCCACTAAGCCTTCAAGGGCTCGATATTTATGATGTTTCACAAGCATAGGGACTTAAAAAAAACAAATTTAGATCTGTATCATTTATATCCTTCATGTCAATTATTTTGCAACAAGTAGTAGCTAAACACATTTTTCAACATCGTTGCTGGAAAGAAGATATGGTTCCTTGCTGTTCTTGATTTATCCTTTATATTTGACACGGAACACTACAATTCTAATAAAGTTTGGTATACCTGGAAAGCCGCTGTCCTGATTCCGTTCATATCTTTGTAATCGTTTTAAGCAGTGAAAATTGGTTCTGATCTGTCTGTCTGGATGCCCCTTAGGTTATGTTAGCCTAAGGGTTCTGTGTGAGGCCCTTTAGTTTTTACTCTTTACACAAAGCCACTTGCCAATATTCTTAAGAAAATTAACATAATTTACTTTATCATTCTCACGCTGATGACAATCAAATTTATATTGTTTGCGATTCGACTTGTTTTGATAACTCTATTATTTACATTCGGAATTGTATTAAGGAACAAAAAGAATGGATGAAATCTAACACACAAAAAAAATAATGACAAAAAAATGAAGTTATTAAGTTTGGAGCATTGTGAAGTTTAGATTTGGGTTGTTTTGTTGGTGGGGTTTTTTTTTTTAGTGAAAAGCATTGGGATTTCCAGTTGAACTCCAACTTACTTATTTAAAAAAAAACGGGACAATTACCTATCCGTCAACCACTTGTAAAGTTTTACTCATTGATTTGATTTGATTGATGTTTATTGGTTCGTTGGGGTTCTCACCCTAAACAAACATGACAAAAACTACAATTTTACAATGTCCAAGAAAAAGATAACAAAATGGTAACATCACTTTCGATTAGCTCACTCAGTACTTTCATCCAATTTATGAGGCTTTTTCATAGCATAAACGAGGTTTCAATATGATAATTTGTGCTGATATTTTTTGAGAATAGGTAATTTAGTCTAAATTTTACCACATATCAGGGAGAATATAATTTATCTAAAATTACAATGCATACTATCAAGATAATAACGAAATAAGAAGTACACAGCTTTATTATATTATACAAGACTGATATACACAGTCTAAAAATGACATCTGCGACACTATACCTAATAGGCTGAGAATTTCACTTATATCAAAGATTTTTTTTAGTTTCAAGGCATGCTGTAAATATATGGCAACATTTGAATAAAGATAACTATTTGACATTTTGGAGGGATGTACGTGGTTCGAAGCTCCTCGTATTCTTTACAAATCATTAATATGTGGTATTCATCTTCTTTATCTGTGTTACATAATGAACATATTTTAAGTGTAATACCTTTTGAATATCTGAATTTATGACAGTTTATCTCTGATACACCAAGTCGAAATCCTACTAAAGCATTTTTTAAGTTTGATGGTAACCAGTAATTCAATAGGTATGCTTCAATACAGTTCCAGGATTATAATGAAGACTAGAATACATGTATCGTGCTTTCATTCTCTGATAATTTGGCAGACCAAGTTTGTTTAAACACGTCACCGTCTTATTTTAAAAACATTGCAGAAAGAAGTTTCGTTACCAACACATTCAAACATCCAGACATGACAAAATCCATTTGAACATAGCATATTTTTCATATCAGTTACCCAAGATTTACTTTTCTTTTCATTCAAATTTTAAGCAATCCTAGAATCTTTCATTTTTTAGAAGTCTTAACCAAGCACGAATTTTAATAATAATAATATGCACTGGAAACCTAGCTGTCTCTCCATAGAGAGCAGTATTAAAGCAATGAATCGATACATTTAAAACGCGTTTCATTGTGGTAGTATGGACTTGCTCTATTTCTGTGTACTCGCGATTACCCCATTGCTAACAAGCATAGGAAAGAGTAGGTTGTACTTTAGAATCGAAGAGTTTAAAAAGTATTTTTAGATCCTGAGAGAGGGGGAGAGAGAGGGGGGGGGGCAAAGAGACAAAAAGAGAGAGAGAGACAGAATGCGGTAGCACAAGAAGACAAAAAGGTCGAATTTGAATTGTTGGAGAGAGAGAAAGAAAAAGAGAGAGATGGAGACAGACACACAGGAAGAGATAGAGACTGAGACAGAGAGACAAAGATAGAGAGACAGTGAGAAAGACAGAGACAGGGAGGGCAGGGCATAAGAAGAAATTAAGAAGGTCGAATGGAAACGATTAGAAACGTAGAGAGGGAGAGAGAGAGAGAGAGAGAGAGAGAGAGAGAGAGAGAGAGAGAGAGAGAGAGAGAGAGAGAGAGAGAGAGAGAGAGAGAGAGAGAGAGAGAGAGACAGAGAGAGAGAGACAGACAGACAGACAGACAGACAGAAAGACAGAGACAGAGACAGATAGGGAGAGGGAGAGGGAGAGATAGAGAGAGAGGGGCAGACAGACGAACAGAGGGATATACAGACATACACTAAAAAGAGTATTTTTAGAGTGCTGACAAAATCAACTTTTTACGTTCTAATGACAGCTAAGACAGGTGCTCTAGGGCAGCCGTTTAAATTGCACTGTGGACAAGTATTCTATGTGCATTGGGGACATTCACACTAAGATGAAGCTTTTGAAACGACCTTTCTCACTTAAATGTACATACTTTTTTTTTAGAAAGCATTCCTTTCTGATTGACTTAAATAATTACTTAGAATATCTAAGCACCCTATATTTTAGCCTTTTATTAATCGGATTTTCTTGCACTCTTTAAGTAAAAAGTTGAAGTAGGACAATAAAACAGAAAGTGTGTTTTGCGTGCGAGAAAATCTAAATATGGAATTATCCACACAACATTTTAAAGATACTACGACAGCAAGGTCTTGAATAAAATAATGTCTCTTTACTAATTTTTATACGTTTAAAACATACACGCACAAGCTGTACATTTCCCTGAGAAGCCAGCTGGCTCAGGTTGTAGAGCGTTAGTCTCCAAATCGGGAAGTCTGCGGATAGAATCCCGAGACCGGCAGATTTACTTGTCGGATGTTGTCCAATATAGCTGGTTGGGTCAGTGTCGGTTTAGAGTGATCGGCTAAGATAAGAGTCATGGTTTTCCCACCCTGCCTCGCGTGTCAGAGCACATAAAATTGTCAGACGTCAGTCTTTATGCCTATCCACAATATAGCCTATATAGTGCTGACGTTGCTAGTTAAACCAGCTCTACACAACTCTGTACATTTTCTTTAGTCTCAAAATAGTCCAATTGTCACACAGTTCACTGAAAACTAAGATAGAGAGCCATTATAGACACCACAGTGCACAGAATGTGTCAGATTGTCATTGTTTACTGAGCTCTGAGACGGGGACCATTTTAGATACCATACTTCAGGATTGAGTTGAGTTGAGTTTAATTAACGTCCAAGCTCAAAACTATGAAGGGTTTTTGGACGGGCTCCAAGACTGAAGTCTGAGAATTTTATGTGCTGCCACACACGAGATAATGCGGGGAAACCATGACTCCTGTCTCAACCGGTCACATTATACAGGCACCGACCCAACCAGTTGAGAACGAAATCGGACAAATAAATTTTTTTATCGAAGGTTGGATTCGAACACAGCTTACTGGGCTCTAGTAGAGTGACGTATGACTGGCTTGATATTCCACATGTACTGTTGTAGTTGATTCAAATAAACTTTGCGCTAAAGATTTGGTTTCGCTCAGCTGCTTCTCTGGCTCTGGCACTTCGACGTTGGGTAAAGAGTGCTCCGATTTGGATTTGGCCTTGCATATCTCTGTCAAAGACTCAGGCTGCTGGTCTTTCGGGGGCGATTTAGGGTTTGAGGAGAGTGAAGATGTGGACGAATCATCTGACACAGATTTCATCTCTTGCGAGTTACCACTGGTAAAACTAAGGTTAAGTCTGTTCTGAAAGTTTGATTCTTTTGGTACATATTTTCCCGCTGACGGATCCCGTGGGCTCTCCGTAAATTTGGCAACTCTGAAAGTGTTTTTTTGTGTTGTTTTTTGTTTGTTTTTGTTTGTTTGTTTTTTTTTTGTTTGTTTTTGAGGGGGTAAGGGGGGTCGGGAAGGTAGTTGCTAGTGTGTGTGCTGTGTAGTGTTTTTTTTTGTGTGGGTGGGGGGGGGGGGGGGGGGAGAGAGAAAAATGATAACTAGAATTATTGAATGATTATGGTAACCAGCCAGTAGGGTGGGTGCGAAAAAAGAGCCCCATTTTTGAGGTAGGCAAATCTAATCTTCGTGGCATTTTTTTTAACATCTATCCTTTGAGCAACATAATGGGAAAGCTGCTATAAAAATGCACTTTATTATTATTATTACTTTTATTATTATTATTATTATTATTATTATTATTATTATTATTATTATTATTATTATTATCGATATGAGTACAACGTTGGGACTTACAGCGGCTTACAGCCGTCTTAAGATACGCAAATAAGAAGCTTTCCGACTATCTTTAAGCTACCGCGACGTGATACATGCGACGCTGGTATTCAATTACAGCGGCTTATGGTAACTTATATTTCAGAAAAATGTCCTCTGTTAATATTTTTATTTTATTTCGCGTAGTACAAATAATCACTAAATATTTTGGTCTTTCCTAGTATGCAAACACATAGGATTCTGCATTGCCAACTCACGTGAAAACAGAGACCGTGATAACGATGCACGCAGTGGCAAAGATGGTCAAGAAGATAACGCTGATAGTGGCGCCTGGGTCAGAGGTACCTGCTGCCAGAGCTACGTTCGCCGACTGTTTCACTTGAGATTCTGGTGTAATCATCAATACTAGTTGGTGAAACGTGGCGATAAAAATAGGACAAAACAGGAATATTAATATCAGAAAGAAAGCCAGAAGAAAGAAAAAATTGAGCACTCTTGTGAAACTTATCCTTCAGTCAATAGAGGGCCATATAATAAAGTGGAGGAATAGATTCTTTAGTCCTTAAAGGACCATGCAAGACAATAGAGTGGAGGAATAGATCCTTTAGTCTATAGAGGACCATGCAAGACAATAGAGTGGAGGAATAGATCCTTTAGTCTATAGAGGATCATGTAAGACAATAGAGTAGAGGAATAGATCCTTTAATCTATAGAGGATCATGTAAGACAATAGAGTAGAGGAATAGATCCTTCAGTCAATAGAGGGCCATGCAAGGCAATAGAGTAGAGGAGAAGATCCTTCAGTCAATAGAGGGCCATGCAAGACAATAGAGTGGAGGAATAGATCCTTTAGTCTATAGAGGGCCATGCAAGACAATAGAGTGGAGGAATAGATCCTTCAGTATGTAGAGGGTCATGCAAGACAATAGAGTGGAGGAATAGATCCTTTAGTCTATAGAGGATCAAGTAAGACAACAGAGTGGAGGAATAGATCCTTTAGTCTAGAGAGAGAGAGAGAGAGAGAGAGAGAGAGAGAGAGAGAGAGAGAGAGAGAGAGAGAGAGAGAGAGAGAGAAAGAGAGAAAGAGAGAAAAAGAAAGAGAACGGTGTGAGGATTGGTTTTCTAAAAATGTACGTGCTTTTGTCATTAAGCAATGTGTAAACAAAGTTGCTTCATATCTTCTACCCCATATATCTTTTTTCCACCATGAATTTAGGTAAAAACGTTCCCATTTGTCCTTACAACCAAGAAACCTTTAGAGGCGTTACTGGTATCCTGAATGTCATGTGTTACAAACCAGGCAAGGAGATCAATCTACTTATTTTAGTCGCCCTGTCCGTTAGAAAACAGAATTATGTAATCGATTTCAACTTGCACTGACCGGTAGGTAAGTGTTGTTGCTTAGCCTCTAATGTCGGAACTATATCTATATTGTAGACGAGTCACAAGACTAATGTCTGACAGGTTGACGTGCTTCCATACTGGGACAGTGCGGGGATACCATGACTCAGTCTCCGACGGGCATGTTAAACGGACCCCGACCCAACTAGTCGGAGACGAAATAGTCTAAGCGAGCTTTAACTACGGACCTCCTGCGTCAAAAGGCGATGATCGACCCCAGGACTACCGCGCCCTCTTCACGCGGTGGTCCAGCGGTAGAACATCGTCTTCCGACGCAAAAGGTCCCGAGTTCGAATCCTGGCTGTTGCGTTCCCTACTGGTTGGGTCGGTGTCAGTATAATGTGACCGGCTGAGACAGGAGTCATGGTATCCCCGCCCTGTCTCGTGTGTGGCAGCACATAAAATTGTCAGACGTCCGTCTTGGGGCCCGTCCACAATATAGCCTATATAGTGCTGCTGTTGGACGTTAAACCAACCCAACTCCAACCCAACCCACTTACTGGAGTCACACCTGGGGCCTGTAAAGCCGTAGTCACAGCCGCCCTTGCAGGTCCCGTTCCGACTGTCGCAGGCCTTGCTCTTCTCCCAGCAGTGGTCGGAGCATGGGAGCGAGCAGTTGGGTCCATAGCTGCGGTCCTCACAGGCTGTGTGAGTGAAGGTGAGTTGTGTTAATGGCACGTTAGAGAAGTTGTGGATATGGTGTCCTCAAGCTGTTAATACATTGCACTAGCAGCAACCGTCTGAAAGCTGTGTGGGAAAACAGTGCTATGTATGCATGTGTAGTATATTAGAAGCTAAATATTAAGCAGACCCTATTCAAGATGTTTGAGATAACGAACAGGAATGGGGTCCAGTTTAAAATGATAACGGGGTATTCTTGCGGCTCAGATTTGTGGTTTTTCGTTCTTGTCACGGTGTTCACCACCATGCACTTGGTTGTTGTCTTTACAAATTTCCTTCCCTTTTGTGTTTCTACCACCATAAACGCAGATATATTTTCCGTCATTTGCTTCTTCTTCCTAAATGAACCCCCCCCCCCTTTTTTTCTACGCTTGAGACTCACTTGTTTGACTCTATGATAAATTGGAGTTTTAGGGATATCATCAAACACAGTAAAAGTTTGGGTCCCAAGCACTGCACATGAGTCTTACAAGCTCGATCGAGTACGGGTCGGTGTCAGTATAACGTGACCGGCTGAGACAGGAGTCATGGTATCCCCGCCCAGTCTCGTGTGTGGCAGCACATAAAATTGTCAGACGTCCGTCTTGGGGCCCGTCCACAATATAGCCTATATAGTGCTGCTGTTGGACGTTAAACCAACCCAACCAACCAACCTCGATCGAGTAGACCTGCAAGCCGACTTCAGGTTTCACAATATACACCAAATAACCGGTGTTTAGTCTAAACACGATTAGAGACACTAAATCTACCAGACATCTCACAAAAATGGGAGACACTAAATCTAGCAGACATCTGACATAAAATCGAAGACACTAAATCTAGCAGACATTTGACATAAAATGGGAGACACTAAATCTAGCAGACATCTAAAAAAAAATCCAAGACAATAAATATAGAAGACATATGACAAAAAATAAAAGACAATAAATCTAGCAGACATCTGACATAAAATCAAAGACACTAAATCTAGCAGACATCTGACATAAAATCAGAGACACTAAATCTAGCAGACATCTGACATAAAATCGGAGACACTAAATCTCTGACATAAAATCCGAGACACTAAATCTGCAGACATCTAGCAGACATTTGACAAAAAGCCGAGGCACTAAACCTAGCAGACATCTGACATAAAATCGGAGACACTAAATCTAGCAGACATCTGACATAAAATTGGAGACACTAAATCTTGCAGACATCTGGGTGGTCAAAAAGATGGTTGGAGTATAATAATGTTACAATAATTATAAACAAGTCCAGTTAAAACAAGATCCTGAATAAAAAACGTCAACATCAGATTCGACGTCAATGTATTTTTTTTCCTCACCTTTCAAAACATTTAGACGCGTAAATGTCAATTGATAAAAACTAATAGAAAGTTGAAAAAGTTACTCGATATTCTAAATTCTGGTTGTTTTGAAAGAATACCTGGGTAGTATTCACAAACAAACGCGTGTTTTTCGCTGCACTGGACGTCATCCCAAGTGAAGCCTCCACTGAAACTGGTCACGGCGACACAATCTTCACTGCCAAAGTCGTCAGGCTGGCCGGGCATCCAATCAGTGTAGGTGACCTAAACACAGGGAGATACTTTTCACTGCGTACATCACACGGTTAAAGCGAGATAGTTTTATCTGAATTGAAACAGGGAGATACTTTTCACTGTGTACATCACACGGGTTCTGCACATGAGTCTTACAAGCTCGATCGAGTACGGGTCGGTGTCAGTATAACGTGACCGGCTGAGACAGGAGTCATGGTATCCCCGCCCAGTCTCGTGTGTGGCATCACATAAAAAATTGTAAGACGTCCGTCTTGGGGCCCGTCCACAATATAGCCTACATAGTGCTGCTGTTTGACGTTAAACCAACCCAACCAACCAACCTCGATCGAGTACACCTGCAAGCCGATCACAGGTTTCACAATATATACCAAATAACCGGTGTATAGGCTAAACAACGATTAGAGACACTGAATCTACCAGACATCTCACAAAAGTGCGAGACACTAAATCTAGCAGACATTTGACATAAAATCGGAGACACTAAATTTTGCAGACATTTGACAAAAATCCAAGACAGTAAATTTAGCAGACATCTGACAACAATCCGAGACACTAAATCTAGAAGACATCTGACAAAAATCCAAGAAAGTAAATTTAGCAGACATCTGACATAAAATCCGAGACACTACACCTAGCAGACATCTGACATAAAATTGGAGACACTAAATCTTGCAGACATCTGACATAAATCCGAGACACTAAATTTTGCAGACGTCTGACATAAAATCCGAGACACTAAATTTTGCATACATCTAGCAGACATCTGACAAAAAATCCGAGACACTAAATCTTGCAGACATTTGACATAAAATCAGAGACACTAAATCTAGCAGACATCTGACATAAAACTGGAGACACTAAATCTAGTTGATATCTGGGTGGTCTAAAAGATGTTTGGAGTTTAATAATGTTTAATAATTATTATAATCAAATCTGGTTAAAACAAGATCCTCAATAAAAACGTCAACATCAGATTCGACGTCAATGTATTTTTTTTCCTCACCTTTCAAAACATATAGGCGAGTAAATGTCAATTGATAAAAACTAATAAAAAGATAAAAAAAAGTTACTCGATATTCTAAATTCTGCATTCTGTTGTTTTGAAACCATACCTGGGTAGTATTCACAAACAAACGCGTGTTTTTCGCTGCACTGGACGTCATCCCAAGTGAAGCCTCCACTGAAACTGGTCACGGCGACACAATCCTCACTGCCAAAGTCGTCAGGCTGGCCAGGCATCCAATCAGTGTAGGTGACCTAATCACAGGGAGATACTTTTCACTGCGTACATCACACGGTTAAAGTGAGATAGTTTTATCTGAATTGAAACAGGGAGATACTTTTCACGGTGTACATCACACGGTTAAAGCGTTATAGTTTTATATGAATTGAAACAGGGAGATACTTTTCACGGTGTACATCACACGGTTAAAGCGAGATAATTTTGTCTGAATTGAAACTCACACCTTTAAAGGGAGACAGGGGGATAGTTTTTACTGCTACCCGCCTTATAATCTTGAAACACGAAGATGTGATGATGATGATGATGATGATGATGATGATGATGATGATGATGATGATGATGATGATGATGATGATGATGATGATGATGATGATGATGATGATGATGATGATGATGATGACGATGATGAGGACGATAACTATTTGTGTTTGTACCCCTGTTAGCAATGCTTCCGAAAATAATAGGTATGATCACCAAAACAAAACAACAAATAATTGCATTTAGAACTAAAGTGAGACATCATAAATATGATTATAATGCACTATTTGGACAGTTTACATTCGTAGCTTAGAAGGCTTGTAGGCTAAACAAAAAAACACTCGCTGAATATCATTCTTTCATACATAACTAAGGTACTATTTAATATAAAAACATCACTGTTATCGAGGCTTCCAAAAATATCAGGCAGTGTCACCGAAATAAACAAAGTGAGCTATATCATAAAACTAGTATAGTTAACGTTAACGTTAGGAGTTTATATTCTTAGCTTAGTATCACTCTGTCCTATTTATGATACTAACTTAAAGTAGATAGATCACCATTACCCTTGTTATACAAAAACGTGTTCACTTCAGTCAATTCGGTGAATTTTGCTGTTGTTTTGGTAGCCTCGACTGAGAGTGAGAGTGAGACCACTGACCATGTCTGTCTGGTCCAGCCACCTGAACTGCCCCTCAGTCTTCTGGTCAGTGAGGCCGATCCAGTACAGCCCTTCGTGTCCTTCTGTGCTCTCTGGGAAGAATGAACCGAACGAGCTAGGGCTTGTGAGACAGTAAATAAAGAGGATAAATTATTGTTGCTTAGCGTCCAGTGTCAGCACTGTATAGGCTATTGTAGTAACTAGGAAAAATTACAGTTATAGTAGCAATCGTCATTTCAACACAAAAGATTACTAAGTGCGATATAACTATATAATCGATCTATAAGTTGTCTTCCTTTTTACTAAACTTATCATTTAGAAATTACTTAACTAGACGTGGACTCGTGAAATTCGTGGGGATAAGGGGTGGCTAAAGTATAGCAGGTGATTTTGTCGTGTGTTAAAAAGCTAAACTATTTTTACTTAAGCATTTATTTTTAAATCAGGCAACAAGTGTTTGTTTTTTTTACTTAAGAATTTGTTTTTAAATCAAGCACCAAGTGTTTTTTTCTTCAAAGCTGTAAACCACGTAACTGAGAGCGTTGATAAAGCGCTCAATATCAATTTGTTTCATCGTAGATCTACAGTTTTATCGGTTTTGTTATCGAGGCTTCCAAAATAGCAGACAGTGTCACCAAAATAAACAAAGTGAGCAATCATTAAACTAGTATAAAGTACTGTTAAAACAGTTGATATACTTAGCTTAGTATCCCTCTGTCCTATTTATGATAATAATTTAAAATAGATAGATCACCATTACCCTTGTTATACAAAAACGTGTTCACTTCAGTCAATTCGGTGAATTTTGCTGTTGTTTTGGTAGCCTCGACTGAGAGTGAGAGTGAGACCACTGACCATGTCTGTCTGGTCCAGCCACCTGAACTGCCCCTCAGTCTTCTGGTCAGTGAGGCCGATCCAGTACAGCCCTTCGTTTCCTTCTGTGCTCTCTGGGAAGAATGAACCGAACGAGCTAGGGCTTGTGAGACAGTAAATAAAGAGGATAAATTATTGTTGCTTAGCGTCCAGTGTCAGCATTGTATAGGCTATATTGTCATAACTAGGATAAATTACTGCTGTAGTGGCAATCGTCATTTCAACAGAAAAGATTACTAAGTGCGATATAACTATATAATCGATCTATAAGTTGTCTTCCTTTTTACTAAACTTAACATTTAAAATTTACTTAACTAGACGTGGATTCTTGAAATTCGTAGGGATAGGGGGTGGCTATGACTGAAAGCATAGTAGTGATTTTGTAGTGTGTTAAAAAGCTAAACTATTTTTACTTAAGCATTTATTTTTAAATCAGGCAACAAGTGTTTGTTTTTTTTACTTAAGAATTTGTTTTTAAATCAAGCACCAAGTGTTTTTTTCTTCAAAGCTGTAAACCACGTAACTGAGAGCGTTGATAAAGCGCTCAATATCAATTTGTTTCATCGTAGATCTACAGTTTTATCGGTTTTATCGGTTTTCTATGTCTGCTTGTTCGTAACCCTTATTACATTTTCTCCTTGTTTTATTTTTCTTGCCTTTCAAACAAACTCTAGATTTATAATGTGTGATAGAGCATGGATTTCTTAGGGAGGGAGAAATAGTCAAGATGTCTTTTGCCCTTGAACATGTTTAGTTTTTTGGTTCTGAACTTTTCTTGGTTATGGTCCCTAAATTATTAAATGTGTCTAAATGTCGAAATTTTGAAGAAATAGTAACTTATTTTTACAATCATCCGAGCACAATTCAATTGACGTTGCACACGTCAAAGTTTGTGCTTCATAAAAATGTCAGTTTAATTTTGATCAAAATCATTGTTTCTAAGCTCACAAGGAAAGTTCAAATTAATCGGTTTAAGTAATTTGAATGAGACAAAAGGAGAGAGCGGCACAAAATGTTGTATGATGCTGTAGAGACGTTTCATATAGACTTAATAATTTTTTTTAAATTATATGTTAAGCAACCAAGCAAACAAGGATAAAGCATCGATGTAAGTTTTGTAACGATTGTTCAGACTTATCTATCACCCACACATTGGATCTATGGTTAGTTGTCTTTTTTTATTTGTTGTTGAGTTCAACGTCCTATATCAGCACTATATAAGCTATATTGTGGACGGACCCCAAGACTGACGTCTCACAATTTTATATGCTGCCATACACGAGACAGGGCGGGAATGAACATTAAACTGATACCGTCCTTACCAGTTACAGGGGACGAAACCAGACAAATAAATTTACCAATTGTAGGATTTGAACCGCGGACCTCCCGCTCTGGACACCAACACTCTACCTTTTAAGCCAGATAGCTCCCCCCCCTTTCCATGCCTTGACTATGGTTATGTTTTGAAGGGTCACGAGACACACACACACAAATAAAAATAAATAATTCAGTTCTAGTGCGCGAGTTAAACAGTAATTATGCCTAGTTATAACGAATTTATTTAACCTTTGTCAAAAGCTGCAAATATTGTAGAACAATCGTGTTTTAATTTCAGTTCTTTTGTTTGTATTTTTAAGTACAATAGATGCGATTTACAGTGGGTCTGAATAATGATATATTAACGATCGATTTTGTCATAACTTGGCTACATTTAGATCTAGAGGGGTTTTGTTGTAATTTGAGTGCCCACCGAGACTTCTTGTAATTGAAGACCAAGTCATGCAGATAAAAAGTGTGCAGTAGCCTATTGAGCTATATCAATGGGCTATTAATAATACTCATGGCAATTTGTTGAGTTGTCGTCTAGCCTAAATATTTCGTGCTCCTTTTTTTGATAACATGCTATTAACCAATGTTGCCCTCTAATGCAGAACTTTTTTTTTACTAGGCCGTCTGAAATAATTTACTGTGAGTGTGACAACGCGACCAGTCATGACCAAGACAGTGACGTCACCGCGCTGACTTAGCATTGGACCCTCACGACAATGTGAAGCGCGGTAAACATTGAGCTCATCTAGGGTTTTATCACTATGCGCGTTTGGTTTTGCTGATACGAACAAAAACTATTATGACGATAGCAAGCCCGTGTTTACCGCGCTCCGAGATCACGTGAGTTCTAGTTGCATCTTAGTCCATCATTTCCTGTCTTAGTCAACTTCTACTGTCTTTGGCCTGGCTGTGCGACCAGCCGTGACCAAAGCCTACCCCATATGAGGCTGTTCATCTCGTCATTCAGGATGGTGACCAGCTGACCATAACTCCATCTGCACCGCAGCCTAGCCTCCGTCCAGCTCACCCTGGCGTCCTTTCGGACCTCCACACAGAACTCGCCGCGCCTGCTCACACTAGGGGTCGGCGGACATCTCCCTGCGGGGTGAGTTGAGTTGAGTTTGTTTTTACATCACGTCGGTACAGTTACATTTGCATTGTGGCCATGGGTTCAATTACGTTGAGTTTGTTTTTAGGCTATATAGTGCCCATGAATTGAGTTGAGTTGAGTTTGTTTTTACGGCACGTCAGAAAAGTAACGGCTATACAGTGCCCATGAATTGAGTTGAGTTTGTTTTTACGGCACATCAGCACAGTAACGGCTATATTGTGTCCATGAATTGAGTTGAGTTGCTTTTGTTTTAACTGCACGTCAGAAAAGTAACGGCTATAATGTGCTCATGATATTGAGTTAAGTTGATTTTGTTTTAAGGCACGCCAGCACAGTAACTTCTGTATTGCTCACATGGTGTCCTCAAAAGTTAATACATTACACAAGTAGCAAGGTGACTCCTGTATCTCTCTGAATAGTGAAGGCATAAAAAATGTGTATAAAGAAGTCGGTTAAAAGTGAAGAGTATAAAGAACTAGTCGTCTCCTAAATCTAATGAAAGTTTTAGACGGCAAAGGGACTTTAAACGAGAATAGTCAAAACGCGTTTGGTACTGATATAGCTAGACGGGAGCAAGGTGGCTCAAGCGCCGACTACCAAAAAAACAAAACAATAACCGGCAAAGTCGTTGGTTGGGTTGGTTTAACGTCCAACAGCAACACTATATAGGCTATATTGTGGACGGGCCCCAAGACGTACGTCTGACAATTTATGTGCTGCCACACACGAGACAGGGCGGGGATACCATGATTCCTGTCTCAGCCGGCCACATTATACTGACACCGACCCAACCAGTAGGGAACGCAACAGCCAGGATTCGAACTCGGAACATTTTGCGTAGGAAGCCGATGTTCTACCCCTAGACCACCGTGCGCCCCAGGCAAAATCACCGAATCCTTATTTATTTATAAGACGAGCAATAGTGATCTATTTATTTGAAATTAGTATCATAGTTAGTGCAGAAGGATACACAGTGAGTATTTTTCTGTTCAGCCTACCAGTCAACTAGACTAAGAATGTAAAGTGTTCTATCTGTGCCTAACATTTTGGGATGCGCGGTGGCCCTGGGGTAGAACATCGGCTTCCAACGCAAAAGGTCCGTGGTTGTAAGACAGGAATCATGGTATACCCGCCCTGTCTCGTGTGTGGCAGCATATAAAATCGTCCACAATATAGCATATATAGTGCCGGTGTTGGACGTTAAACCAACAGCAATGCCTAATATTGTGATGGTATATTTTACTTTGGTTCTAAATGCAAAATTAATGCTTGTTTGTTTCGGCGATCCTGCCTGTTGGTTTTTTTAACGTCGCTGAAGCTGGATTCGAGGCTTCCAAAATTAGTAGGTAAAGTCACCGACGTAGACAAACTTTTGCACTTAAGAGTCCAAGTGAATTATACCATCATGGTGACTTGTAATAGTAAACGCAGTTGGATAATTTCTCTCTGTTGCAGTGTAGGCTGAATAAGTTGAACAAAAAACTCTCTTTGAGTACCAAGCTGAGCTAACTGTGGTTATGTTTTATTAGAGATAGATCACTGTTACCATTATTACGCTAAAATGTGTTCATTCGAATCTATTCGGTGATTTGGCCAGTTCTTATGGAGACCTATATTGGATCCAAACTCTAAAGCATCCGAGTCAGATGCTTTTAACCATTGGTATCCCACCCCACGGGCTCCAATTTGTCCACGTTGGATTTAAATCCTTTGTTGCGTCTCTCGCCCTATCTGTAAGTCTTAAATTCGAGACGCAAGTGATAGAGCGTTAGACTTTCAATGGGGAGGTATGCGATTCGAAGCCCACAATCGATCAAAAGTTGTTTGTCCTGTTCGCCCCCTTCTCGTTGAGTCGGTGTCAGTAAAAGATGACCGTCTGACACAGAAAAAATGGAAGCCCAGTACTGTATCTGTGTGGCAGCATTTGAAATATTTAGACGTTAGTCTTGGGACTCAGCCACAGTATATAGAGAGAGCTGAAGTTGTACGTTAAGGAATCAACTAACAATCTAAGTCTTGGGCTTTGTGCTTGCTCTTTTATCTCTTAAAAACTTGAAGTGGTTTATTAACGGACAACATTTTCTGAAAGTTACCTGGATATTCACAAATAAAAAAAAACTTTTTTGAGCAGAGTTGGTCATCCCAGAACATAGTGTCCCTGCGCCGATTAAGGATGACACAGTTTTGTGCGAAGGCGTTGTTCGGCAGTCCAGATTCCCAATTAAAATACGTCACCTGAAAAAAGAACATGTCACTAGTTACACACACACATTATTTAGATGCAGCAAAAAGGGCAATAACCACTGAAAAGGCAGTTAAAATAAATGCTAGTCAACAAAACAAAAGCTAGGCTATCAGAAAAAAAAAGTTTTTTAAAAGTTAAGGCGCTTGCTAAATTTGCGTTTTGATACTTTTCATGGACTATCGTCACCCAACCTCACACAATTAGACGAGGTAATTGTCCTTTAACTATCCCCTTTAGGGCTAAGTCGTTGTCATAATGTCATGAACTTTAACCTGTGTAAGAATGTCTAAACTTTCACCTGTGTAAGAATGTCTGTAAACTTTCACCTGTGTAAGAATGTCTGTGAATCATTAACAGAGAAAAAAAGTTATCAATTGTTCACCTATGTTATGTTGAATGTGAGCTCTAACCTGTGTAATAATATCTGTGAACTCTAACATGTGCAACGTTAGATGTAATTTCACACCTGTGTAATGTTGAATGTGAACTCTCACCTGTGTAATATTGAATCTGAACTATCACCTGTGCATTGTTGCATGTAAACGCCCCCCCCCCTCTGTAATAGTGTATTTGAACTTTCACCTGTGTAATGTTGTCTGTGAAATATATACTGCGTAAACCTGTCAATGCACTTTTGACTTTATAATGTTGTCAGTGATATCTGACCTGCGTTTTCTAGTCCATAAACTCTTCGCCCTTGAATGTCGTGTGTGGAGTATCTACTGTATTATGCTGTCTATGGACAGCTGTGGAATGTTATCTTTGACATCTTACCTGTGTAGTATTATCTGTGAACTCTCACCTTTGTTATGTTGTCTGTGAAAGCTCACCTGTGTAATGTTGTCATTTAAATTCTTATTTTGAAACTTTGGTTTTGAATTCTAACCCTTGAAATGTTTTTGAAAAGTTTTAATTTTTGTTTATGAACTCTTACCTCTTTTAAGTATCGGTGAAGTAGCTACAGTGTTATGTTGTTTATGAACGCTCACCTATTTAATGTTGTAAATGAACTCTCACAAGTATAATGGTGTCTGTGTGCTCTTACATATCTAATCTTCACTGCAATAGGTCACCTATGTATTGATGTCTGTGAACTCTCACCTGTGTAATGTTGTCAGTAAACTCTCACCTGTGTAATGTTGTCTGTGAACTTTCACCTGTGTAATGTTGTCAGTAAACTCTCACCTGTGTAATGTTGTCTGTGAACTTTCACTTGTGTAATGTTGTCTGTGAACTTTCACTTGTGTAATGTTTTCTGTGAACTTTCACCTGTGTAATGGTGTCTGTGAACTCTCATCTGTGTAATGTTGTCAGTGAACTTTCACCAGTGTAATGTTGTCAGTGAACTTTCACCAGTGTAATGTTGTCAGTGAACTCTCACCTGTGTAATGTTGTCAGTGAACTCTCACCTGTGTAATGTTTTCAGCGAACTCTCACTTGTGTAATGTTGTCAGTGAACTCTCACCTGTGTAATATTGTCAGTGAACTATCACCTATAATGTTGTATGTCAATTCTTACCTGTGTTATGTTGTCTATGTACTCGAAGTGGCCTTCATTTGCTATATCGTTTATGCCAATCCAGTACATTTTGATTTCGATTGCAACAACTTGATCTGTGATACATCGACACACAAAGGATTAAAATATTACGGGTTTTCTACTCTGCCATTAGATCTGAGTGACTTTGGGTGACAAAGTTTTAAAAATTAATGTATTAACTATATGTGTTCATTTTATGCCTCTATAAAAGGGAGAGTGTTATTTTGTTTTCTTAGTTTGCCAGATATCGATTAACAAAGTTGTATTCTCGCCAAATGTTTCTTAGACATCGAAATATACAAATAGTGGATATTTTGCCCCGTTATAAATCGCTTTTCAGTTTTTACCACTGTGTATAGGGCACATTGTGTAGCAATATAAAAACATTAGCAGACACGTTATCTTATGACAAGGAGTGTGTGGGGACATATACAAATTTTGTGTATTCATCCGCGAGCCTTTAAGCGTGAAATGAGGAAGCAATAATTAATCAGTTTTGATCTCTCTCTCTCTCTCTCTCTCTCTCTCTCTCTCTCTCTCTCTCTCTCTCTCTCTCTCTCTCTCTCTCTCTCCCACTCTCTATTTAAATTGCAGGCGTCATTTGTAAAAACGTAAAGCTTATTTCTGTCCCCCAGACACAAAAACCATTATAATCCAAAATTACCGTAAACGAACTGATCCATTGGCTTGTTCCAAATAACGACCAGATCCGCCTGGTAACGCTGGCATGTAACCCTTGCAGCGTGCCAGGACTGGGGATCCTTATAGACTTTCACACAGGTCTCCGACTCAGGGCTGAACGTCCAAAGTCTGGGGCACACGATCTCTAAATGGATGAATGTTTAAACTACAGAAAGCTGGGGCATAATTGTATATGTCAGAATCACCAGACTTGTAAAACATCTTCGTTTTCAGACAGGGAAAATTTATCATAATATATGTGCAGTTGCAGTAGCTATAGTTATAAGTCCAACAGTACAATTATACAATAGTGAGTGAGGGAGTGAGTGACTGAGTTTGTTTGTACGGCACGTCATCAGCACTATAGCGGCTATATTGTGCGTAATAACGTAATTAATAATAATCATAGAATTAGAAAGGATTATGATGATAATGGTACTACTACTACTACTACTACTACTACTACTACTACTACTACTACTACTACTACTACTACTACTACTACTACTACTACTACTACTACTACTACTACTACTACTACTACTACTACTCCTACTACTACTACTACTACCACTACTACTACTTTTACTACTACTATCTATCTGTATATCTATTTATCTCTATATGTCTGCCTCTCCTCAAATCTACTAGTACTACTTGTACTAGTAGTAGTAGTACTAATAGTATTAGCAGTAGTAGTAGTAGTAGTAGTAGTAGTAGTAGTAGTAGTAGTAGTAGTAGTAGTAGTAGTAGTAGTAGTAGTAGTAGTAGTAGTAGTAGTAGTAGTAGTAGTAGTAGTAGTAGTAGTAGTAGTAGTAGTAGTAGTAGTAGTAGTAGTAGTAGTGGCAGTGGTAGTTGTTATGGTAGTGGCAGTTGTTTAGCAGCAGCAGCATAAGTAAAAGTACGGTATAGTAAAATATCATCTCATCTTTACATTACCTCTGCATTTGGTGCCTTTAATACCAAATAGATAAATAAAAACAATATGACCCGCTGATAAAAACGTGTAAATTTCCAATACTTTCATAGGTATTAGATCTATCTTTTGGTCCCAAAGATTTTGATTGTCGAGATACTTCTCCAACCAAACGACTGGTTGGATTTTGATATAGAATCTAGATCTAGATCTAAATCTTGATAATTATCTAGATCTAAAAATCAGCTTCCTCCTTTGCTAAAAAATCTTCCGAAATTTCTAAGATAAAATTTATGCAACATATATTTTCTTGTTAACTTTTAAAACCAGTTGCCCGACATTCTCCCATATAATAATGGATATATCGAAATCACAATAACTTTGATAACTAAGTCTATAGCCTCTAATTCCTGACTGATTAGAAAAACAAAAATTGCTAAGTGTTTATGTTTCCGGTTCAATGGTTATTATTGGCAGGAATAGGATTTGGATCTATAGTATTACGCGACAGGTATTTTTTTTTAATTTTTATGATAAGGAATGTTGATTGAAAACTGAAAATTGGCATTACATTCCTTGTGAGCTTTTTCGTATTGTAAAGCTTTTTATAACATTGACAACTACATTGTTGTTTAGTTCAGGCTTGAAATTTAAGATGTCATACTTTTTAGAATATAAAATGTTTTCACGAACAAATTAAAATGCCAACTCTTTAATTCTGTGTAAAAAAAATTATAGGACATCTTTGTAAACTTTTGTTTTGTTTTGTTTGAAATAAATCAATAGAAAGCAATGTATTGTCCGCTTTATTTAATAGCACTTTCAGTTTCACTGAATTAACTGTTCAGTAGGCAGGAAAAAAAATTGAGCGTTGGTTTCCAAATCGGCAGGTCCGCGGTTCGAATCCTACGATCAGTGAAAATTGTATTAAATGATAATGATCGGATGAGAGAGGAGTCTAAGTCTCCCCACCATGACATTTGTTTGATAGAATTTAAAATTGTCATTATACTCATATATCAATCTTGGGGCTTGTCCGCAACATAGCTTATATAAAGGTGAAGTTGAACTTTAGACAAAAACAAAAAACAAAACAACAACAAAACTAAAATCGCCACGTTTTTGGTCTCTGAGGTAGGAGTTCGTTACCGGATAGCAGTCTAATTGGATGTTGTTTGTGTCAGTGCAGTTGGACGAATTTTTTAGTGTACCCTGAAATTTGCTAATATACTGTCACTCCACAGTCTACTGGGAAAAAATTATACGCTCTTGTTTTTGTGTGTGGTTATTTTATAGGGATAGTTTCGGCGAATTGCTTTGAACCTCACGTAGGATCTATTCAATTGTTTTTCAGTGTGCTTACTTCTAAAGGGGGGCGTGGTAGTCCTGGGGTAGAACATTGGCTCCTGACGTAGGACTCACTAGGGCTAGGAGTAGGAGATCCGTGGCTTGAGCCCCGCTCGCGCTAGTCGTCCCCTACTGATTGGATCGGTGTCAGTTTAAACTTTAATAATTAATGTGACCGGATGAGCTGAGGAAGAGTTATGGTATCCCTGCACTGGGCTTATGTGACAGCACCTAAACTTGTCAAGCGTTAGAGTTATGACCCGTCCACAATATATCCTACACAGTGCAGACGTTGGAAGCTAAACAACAACACAGCTTACTTTTATTAGATCCTGGGGAGATTTTTTTTTCTTTTTCTTGCACCTTGGCCACCCCATCGTCCATAGGACAACCAGAGAGTGTTCTCTGAGGGGTTTCACTTTGAGAGTTTGCGGATATGAATTATGAGGTTTTTTAACGACTTAAGAATACGATAGATAATTAGGGCGGTTGCTTCCTTCTTTAAACCTTTAAAAAATCATGGCTTAACACTTGGTCAACAGCCTTAATTTCAATAAAGGAATAGAGTGAGCACGCGTTACCCCAGCTGTCGCATCAAAATCACTGTGAGATCTATTTTGTAAAACGCCTTACTAAATCTAGTATATCTCTGGTAGTGGTATTACTGGTAGAAGTTAGAACGTTTCCGAACTGTGCGGGGGGCGCCGTGGTCCTGGGGTAGAACATCGGCTTCCAACGCAAATGTGCGGGTTCGAGTCCTGTCGATTGCGTTACCTACTGGTTGGTTCGGTGTTAGTATAAAACTATAAGTATAATGTGACCGACTGAGGCAGGAGTCATGGCATCCCCGCCCTGTCTCGTGTGTGGCAGAACATAAAATTTTAAGACGTTAGTCCTGGGGCTCCTCCACAATATAGTCTATATAGTGCTGATGTTGGACGTTAAACCATCTAAACAACAATAACAACAACAACCCAACTGTGATCTGTGGCTTTTTTAATGTGCACTCCGGGTTGTCTTTATAATTTTCAACTGGTATTTTTCAAAAATAATTCAATTTTAATATTTGTTGTTTTGTTTGGTGATATATCGTCTTTATCTTACCCTATGCCCTATGCAATCACGTAAGTTACGTTGTATGAAATTTCGTATTATTGTACTGTAGTAGTTTTCAAATAAAATCCTAACTCCTGAAAATATATTAATTTTTATTAATGGAAGATGTTATTCCTCTATGTCAACTTATTACTATTAATGCAATTTAATCCAGGGTTTTCTTAATTATTATACATTCAAAGCTTTGGTTAAAAGCTGACGGGGAAAGAAGTCAAGAGAAGCTCGGGCTAGAATTAAATCCAAGCAGCTAGATCGGTGGAGAATCAAAATTTAAATTAATAATTAATAATAATGCAAGCAGTGGGTGAGTTTGTTTTTAGTGCACGTCAGTACGGTAACGCCTATATTTGTGCCTTTGATGTCCTAGTAAAACAGAGTCGCCGTATAGGATCCCCCAGGGGAACCTAGGAGACGTTAAACCCGGAGAGAGGGGGAGAATTCTCTCCCTCCCTCTATAGAGAACTCTTCTAGTAAAACAGAAAATCATCACACGAGTAGCGGCGGTGCGGGGAGGTAACTTGACGCGTACTTCCCACTTTAAGCCTAAGTCTAACTCTTCATTAAAATTATGTTCACCCTTAGTTTTTTCAAATATAATAAAGTTTTCAAATGGCGGTACCCGGCTGATTATTATCTGCGCTTTGCGCAAAATTTTCGCTGTGGAACCTCTCACTATTTAAAATTCACTAGTTTAATTGTGAGTGTCGTGTGAGCTCCCGTAGTTCCCTTGGTTATTACTTTTACCTATTTTTCACTGGCGACCAGTAGGCCCGCGGTTCGAATTTCAGCTGCTGCCATGGTTTTGAGCGCCTCTAAATTTGCTCTGACACATTCTATTTGTGGTATCGATAATGGCGGACTTTTGATTATTCTTTGTGCAGAGGTGACGAGATTCTACGCATCATATGATATCATTTTAAGGTGTAAACATATGATGACCATAAGTATAAGCAAACATAGAAAACGGACTCTATAAACTGTGGATCGAGACGATATAAATTGAATATGACAGTTATATTTTAGGTTAGTCATATTGCCCTTATTGATGCTACTACTAAATATCCATATCTAACCTAGTTCTAGATTATAATATAACAGTAACAGTAATATTGCTGTTCTTGTACTTTTTACATGTACACACCGCTCCGGAAGTTGTGCATGGTCGCCGAAAATAGACCAACACTCTTAACCACGTCACCACTATAAATAGACTGGTCTACTTCTATAGGATAGATAGTGGTTTTGGAGAAAGAGCAGACAGACAGACAGATTGACAGCAAGCGAGTGTGAGAGACAGAGTTAGAGTTTCATTTGCTAAACATATCAATTATTTTTATGTGCTTGTGTGTGTTTGTCCACATTCCCCTTCCCCGCCCGCATTGAACACATGTTCAAATAAACATTTGAATCAAACAGATCATGCCAATACAATTAAAAAATAATAACAAAAACAAAAAGACAGATAGGATAGCTAGCAGGTATTTTATTCAATTTTAATAGAAAAATTACAACTTAAAAACGGGGAGTAGATCTACAGCTGGCAGGCATTTTATTCGATTTTAATAATCGAACCCCCCCCCCCCCAATTTGGTCGTCCATAGGGACCACGAAACTCAAGGAGTGCTCTATGGTGTAACAACAACGATTTCTACTCTAAGTAGATCTAGATCTACGTGTACCACTACCATTGGACTGGGAGTGCTTCCTCTGTTTATTATGGAAGCATCCTTGCAGCCGCTGCCGTAATAGGAGCTCACAAAGCCAGAGTACACCATCAGAGACAGCCAGATGTCCACGTCTAGCGCCCGCCACGCCAGGTTCAGGGTCGAGTCTCATGTGCATTGGGTAGCGTCACTTCCGCTGTTGCTAGGATACCACCAGGCAGCAGCCAACTTAGCGGTGCAGTTTATGAAGTCATCTCGGACGTATTTGTTGCCATGGTTTTTGCTGTTGGGTGTGGTGAAGTCAGCTTTGCCCAATGCCCGCAGATAGTTCATAAGAACCCCGCCTGACGAGTGAGTGTCCTGGTGCAGGCGGTATCAATAGGGAAAGAAATAGCAGACTAATGACTATTGAACCTTCATGGAACAATAGAAAACGTTACACTGTAGCAATCTCTTTCTTATTACGTCTTATCATGTTGTATATTTTTTAGTTTTTCGTTTCGTAATTTAGTTTCTTTTGTTTACTTTTGTAAAATAAAAGAGAAAGTAGAATCCAAAAAAACGTTAAAGGACATGATTTTGGCAAGCAATAAAATAAAAGCTCTTACAAATTATACAAATAAAACTTCGTTTATTCTTTATTGTCGGACGCTTTATTGGTGACCCCGACGTTCAACACAACGTATACAAGATTATTAATGAATCTAAATTTAGATCTATTACACAACTTGAGACTACCGGTTTCCTGACTACACAGCCAACCAAACTCCTAAAGGCTAAGTATTTTACAACTCTAGTCTCTACATCCTCTGCAAAGCTAAAACAGTAGGCCCATAGCTATACCAGACATTTAGATCTACATTTCTCCTTCTATTGATCCCACCCAAAAACATTGCCAATCCTTAACTACTTTTTATCATGGAGATCGATGCTATTAAATCACTAGCAGAGGCCATTAGGGAACAAACTCTTAGCGCAACAACACAGGCTACGCCAGCTTCGACTCCAGTAGCGGCAGTGGCTTTCAAGGCACCACAATTTTGGCAAACAAACGCCAAAGCATGGTTTATTCGTCTAGTAGCTTCGTTTTCCACACACACGTCAACGATTATCCAAGACTTGACCAGGTTTCATCACGTTATCCAACTCCTGGATTCAATGACCGCATGTCGTGTCTAGCCGTTTTGGAAAATCCACCGGCAACTGATAAATGTCAAACTCTCAAGTCCACCCTACTAGAGGCGTACGAGGCAACACAGCTTCAAAAAGACCAAGAACTTTTAAACCTGAACGGTCTGGGAGATCGAAAACCTTCAGAACTTCTGCAATACATGAGAAGTTTGAATAAAGATCCAGCTACACTCCCTGTTCCTTAACCAGCTACCCACAGATGTCCGTCGCATTTTGGCCCAGACTCCAGAGGCGGACCTCGACACCCTTGCGAAGACAGCAGATGGCATTGTTGCGGTAGACATCTCCATTCAAAGTAGCGTTTCGACAGAAAAAACAGAAACTGACACCTCTCATCGAGAGGTAAACGTCCTCCAAAGAAACCATCGATCCCGACAGAAATCCAAATCTGCATCTCACACACTCTCTACATTTTCACTATGCAAATATCACTCTAGATTCGGGAACAAAGCGAGATCCTGCGAACATTTTATTGACGGCCGACCTTGCGCAATGTCTCCTCGACCCAGCCAGGGAAACGACAGAGCCAGTGCAAAATAGAGGGCACCACTGGCTTGAACAACGCCCCTTCAATCTGTGCGATCAACTCTAGCTCTATCTCGGTGACTAATATTATTTCTGGCCGTTCGTTTTTAGTATACACTGGGGCTGAAGAACCTGTTTTCCCAGCATAATAATTATGGCGATAGCAAAAAGTCAGGCGGTCCGAATCTCGTAGCAGCAAATGGTTCAGCTATCTCGACTTATGGTAAACGTGCCATTTCTCTCAAACTCAACAAGACCGCCCTTTTCACACAAAAGTTCTGGATCGCTGACGTTACTCAACCAATACTTGGGGCAGATTTTTTCACAACCCATCGTTTAGCAATAGATCTTAGTAACAAGAGACTTGTCTCCTTGGATGGGGGCATTATCATAAATGCTAGACCTATGCATGCGCCGCGCCCAGGTATACATAAGGTACATTCAAAATATGAAGTCATACTAGAAGAATTTCCTGAACGTTTAATTCCGACTTTTAAAAACAATAAACATGGCGTTGTGCACCACATCCCAACTTCAGGCCCCCCTGTACATGTCCGTGTCCGTCGCCTTGATAAAGACAAACTATCAGCTGCCAAAGCTGAATTTGAAGAACTCAAGCGGCTTGGTATCGTCCGTCGCTCATCATCCGCTTATTTTTTATTGTAGGACGCTTTAACATTATGAAAAATACTATACAGAACACATTTAAAATTTTAACTCGAAGACGCGCCACGAAATCTAAAGAATAGCACGGGAATGGGAATCGTTTGATCATAAATCTTCTTATTACTAAAATTGTTGGTTCGATTTAAAGAATATAACTATACAGCACTTTGAAATACCGTTGTGTATAAATATCAAAGTTAATTTTTGATATATAAGTTTACACCGATGTCTTTAAGAAACCGCTGTAGGCGCTTATCAAAGTTAATTTTTGATATATAAGTTTACACCGATGTCTTTAAGAAACCGCTGTATGCGCTGCAGACTAACATCAGACGGTTGTCTCTCACTAATGGTTTGGACGTGAGGGGCAGATTTCTTTCCCGGTGGAACTTTGGACAGTCAACCACAATGTGGCTAATGAATTACTGGAAGTTGCAGGTAATGAGTAAACGACATAGTGGAATCTCTTCAACTTCTTTAGAAAATGCGTAGGTAAGATGAGGATGTTCCAGCAGAACTCGATGGAGAGCCAGAAATACTTATAGTATACCCAGTGACCTTAAGCCACTGATTACTCGTACTAATATTTCGAAGTTTCGAACCACCCAAGTAAATGCAGGTATGTATTCAAATAAACGTAATTTGAACAATACAGCTATTGGAACTCTTCTTTGGGATACTGTAACATAATCCTATGAAAACCAAACAGCTGCCCAACCAAGAGGCTGCCAAATGTCCACCCACCTAACCCTTCCGTGTCTGTTCAAGCGTCTTCACACTCCCGAGCCAAAAGTTATGATCCAGGGAACTGTGGCCCTCCCTGAAGTCTCTCCAAGGTCGATTGAAGGTCACGGTCCCGGCTCAGCGGCACTGTGGATTATACATAAAACAAGGGTCTACAGCGCTAAGGGTCTCTAGCTGTTACCTTAATTAAATATTGTGATCAATGGTAAGTGTCAGAATCACGTCCTAATTTTCTAGCGCAATGGTATTGGTGTTTATAAAGCTTATTTTTTGCTTTCTATTGAGTAAAAATTGCTAAGTAATAGTACCAAACTTTTCTCAATCTTTTGATCGGTAGGCGTAGTTAAAGGGTGAGTGAGTGAGTGGGTTTGCTTTTAACGGCACGTCAGCACGGCAACGGCTATATTGTGACCATGATGTCCTAAAACAGTTAATACTCGTAGCAACGGTGGCTCCTTATATCTCTGAGTGGTGAAAGGTTGGTTAAAATTGACAAATTCAATTTTAATTGAACAGATTAATTTATACCAAAAAACACAAAAAACAACAGCAATAAAACTCCAAACAGCACACCCTCCGTGAAGAAAGCAATTGAAAAAAAAAACCAAAACAAAACAAAATATCCAACTAAAATGTACATGCAACCTCCAAATATCTAGAAAAGCCTGGGTATCAAATATTGAAACTCTTGAGCTTGAGAAAACTCTGACTAAAATGTGTTTCTAAAATCAATAACTTTTATATTATTATGAACGAGAGAGTGGGTGAGTGAGTTTGTTCTTACGGCACGTCATCACGATAACGGCTACATTGTGCTCATGATGATCTAAGAAGTTAACACATTATACTAGTAGCATCAGTAACTCCTGCATCTTTCTGAGTGGTAAAAGCACACAAATTGTGCATAAAAAGATTGATGAAAAGTAAAGGGTAAAGGGTTAGTGGTTTAAAAGATCAATGCATAGGATTATCACAATTAAATTTGCATCATAAACACCAATGTCCCTCAGTCGGAAACCTCAGAAGGCGCTGGGGACTAAGATAAGTAAATATGCTCTCTAGTGGCTTGAAGCAAGGTACGACCAAAACCAATAGCATTTCAAATCCTAGAAAATAGCATATTGACAGTTGAAAAGTTAATTGAACAATGAACATTAATTAGATTTTTTTTCATTTTATAGCCTTCAATAATGTCATTTAAAATAAAACAGAATTACGAAAGTCAGTATCCTGTCACCTTCTTTTCCACCACAAGCATCATTACCCTGTGCCTACCAAAGAATTCTATCTTTATGAAGATCACCATTTAAAAGCTTACCACTTTGAGCAAGTCGGTATTTAGTAATAACAAACTCAGTTTATATTCATCATAGATAGTAAAAAATGACTACAAAGAGTTCGAAGGAATGCCTGAAGTGGAAGAAGAAAAGGCAATTCAGCGGTACAAAGTCCAGCATGGTAGTATCTTTGCACAGGACAGAGCCGCCGTTGTGGTAGAGCTCGACTCAAACATTAATCGTCGAACCTACGCCAAGGCCACCAGTATTGGGACAAAGACTGCCCAAACAGCGCCATCGGAGGGCAGCGGCAGGGCTAACACCACTGCCAAAGCCCACGGAGAAAAGCCCTACCGTGCAGATTCTTCGGTCAAACCGAAAAAGTCATCCGTGGCAGCAGAACCAAGAGTTAAGGTCAACCCTAGGGCATCAACTACATCTGAGCAGCTAAGCCCCTTTTCTTCGTTTCAATCTAGTTTTATTCTCCTCCGAAAAAAATAACGACCCCGTTCTCGTGAAGATAACGCATATGTCTCAATCTAAAGTGTTTAGATCCTCTTGACCTGGTATGACGAAACCGACAGCATTCCAAAGCCTGGAAAGAACAGGTCAACAGTTCAAAAGACAGCTATCCATACCATAGAGACAAACTTAGTGCTCATTGTGGGCTCCCCGCCTTGAATTTCGCCCATCTCCACAGACTTACTCAATCACTTGAAAATTACAAAACATAATTTATGAACCACAATAATGCAACAGATTAGGGACATGCTGACCACCACTTTTTAAAAAGCAATGTTCTATAAGACCTTTGATATTATACAACAATGCAATATACACCTCCCCCAAAGACCAAACTGTATTATTAGATCAATCGCTTAACTCTTCCTTTTTGTAAAAGTAACGTGTTTCGGGAAAAAAAACAACGGTGTGCACTTCGGCCCTTGAGACCGGTAATTCTACAAAAATCACCATAGACTTACCCAGTCACTTAAAAAATAAAGACAATGGACTCAGGAATAATCTAGAAGTATAATCTAGATCTGAATTATTTGACCAAGAAGCATGACTCAACTGTATGATAAGTGAAATTAATTTGTGAAAGATCTAGATCTAGATTACGTCTATTACGATGGCAGGTGATAAAAAGAAACGTCGTTTCAGACGATCCAGATGCTAAGCACCAACACTCAATCCAAATCAAATCACCTCAAACAAACAATCACAAACATCACTTGATCAACCATCCATATCTAGGCCTACTAATATTGGTCGAAATCAAGATTTAGATCTACGACAAAGTGGAAACATACATAGATCTACCTTTCCACAAATTAGACCCAGCTTGATTTATGTTACAGGATGTTTTTTTTAAGAAAGATAGCTTGTTTCGTTTCTAAAAAGGATTTCCAGTCTTTATAATTTTGTCGTTGTTGACAAGATAGTGTGCCCGAGTCTTCGTGAAGTATATTCAACAGATGACTTGGAACAGGAGCATATTTTATAGAATCAACGCCACATCAGGTGCTCGTTTGGGATGATTTATTTTGTAATTACATTAGATCTAGATCTAGAGTTAAACTTTAACGGCTTAGATCACAGAAAACGGATTTTTTTCAGATATGAGAATGCTGGACTAGATAAAAAAAACTTTTTTTTCGCGCCATTCTCCTGAAACAACTACCTCCAGACCTCCGCCGTGTTCTGGCCATGTTATCCTAAGAGAGTTAATAATAATACATTATACTGTGACTGCTTTATCTAAGCATAAAAATTGTGCATAAAAAGATTGGTTAAAAGACTATTGGGCACCTTGTTCGTCGTTAGGTGCGTTCCGTAAGGGTGGAGGTTGGATCCTGGTGATTGAGGTGAACCAGCCTGCGGGCTGTCATTCACCAACACATCTCTTTGGCCCACTCCTTCTCCCAAGACGGGTGGGCGGTGTGGCCCACACCGCTCAATCGGCTGGTCAGTTTTGGCTAGGGTCAATCCTAGCTCTCTCTCTCTCTCTCTCTCTCTCTCTCTCTCTCTCTCTCTCTCTCTCTCTCTCTATGCTAGGAGTATAACTCCGGGGTAGCGCTGGATTTTCGCGCAGTGTCCCCTTGTTGGGCTCGGTGGCGGGTGGGGCGCCCCGGAACAGAACCTCTTATTTTTCCTACATGGAATCTTTACTTACTATTGAAACTTTCCCAACTCCCAACTTTTCTAAGAAGCCTTGTCCGGATGGAGAGGGTGTTCCATCTGGTGCAAGCAAACGGAAGGCAGTGGATGCCCCAACACTTTTGGGCTCCATTGCCAAACAAAGCTGGTCACCTTTCCAGGTGATCAGCGACGCAGAGAAAAAGGTGGCCAAGCTCAGTGTCTTTTTTATCAGCAAAGCACTGAAAGGAATTGTGGGTGACGCCAAGAGCGTCACGAAGCTCCGTTCTGGTGAGCTCTTGGTGGAGTGCTCTAGTGAGGCATAAGTGAAACGTCTCGGCAAGGTCGACACCTTTGTCAATATCCCTGTCACCGTGAAGGCTCATCATAGCTTAAACAGCTCCAGGGTGTACTTAGATCTCGTGACCTTGAAACGACGAGCGAGGTGGCGGAACTCGATGGAGTCACCCACGCCCGACGCATTTTCGTGCAGAAGGGGGTGACAAAATCAGGACTAATACCTTCGTCCTAACCTTCGACTCGACGTCGCCACCGACATCGCTAAAAGTGGGGTACTTAACTCTCAAAGTTACCCCATACATCACGAGACCGATGCGCTGTTTCAGATGCCATCGTTTTGGCCATAGTTTGCCTCTTCGACCGCCTTCACCAGAGAAAGCGAGTCAGAGAGTATTAAAATGTGTCTTTTCTTGAGGTCAAGACTGTGTCGAGTGCCATGCACAGGGCCACTGCCTCTGCAGTATGCAACTCCGACAAAGGTCTCATCTTTAGACCCGTCAGTGAAAAGTAGATAGTGGTCGGAACGATTTCTATGATTTGTTCAAACTTTTCTCTATATACTTCTGGAGAGGTTTTGTCCTTCTGGATAGCTGCCAGGTAAAGAATGTTTCCTGGTCTTTCCAGAGTCCAAGGAGGAATTAGCGAAAATTTGTTTTCTTCAATAGAGTTAGTATCGAAGTCGATTTCAAGAAGGAGTTGCTGAACAAGGATTCTGAAAGAGGGAATCGCGTGCGGTGAAGTTTGGAATTTTTCTACATAATTTGGATGGCAAACAGGGTGAAAAGCAGGATTGTCAAGATGAGATTTTAAATTAACAGCATTTATAACTATAGTTTGTCTCTTCTTTCTGACAACAATGGTTCGTCTAGCATTCCCACAGCAATGGCTGCTTGATCAACGAATCAATTTCAATTCCTAAAATCTAATTAATGCTTTATGCGTCATAAAAATATATGAACCAGCCTAAAACATTCATAAAATTCCAAGGTACCTAAATTTCAAGTTTGTACCTTGAGTAGTTATAGCGGAGAAGACGATGATATTTTCACCAGTTCACAAATATATAACAAGATGAATATGTACTTTTGAACAGCTCGTGGTTTCTCTTTGCTCTTTTATATAATATCAGAACAAGATGATTTTTATACCACGAATCTTCTCATGATCAACACAGGTTATTTTCAGGAAACATTATTTAAAATTATTTTGGCGCTTGATTATGAGGATGTAAGAACGAAACTGAAAGGAGTGGAAATTGCAATAAGTGTCCACTTTAAGTAAGTAAAGATTTATCATACTGCACATTTTTTTTTTATCAAAGTAGGCCTGGCCTTAAATTCCGTCTTCACTAATTTATGTAGTTAGTGGGTAAAAATAGCTATAATTATTCACTATATTTGCAGATACTTTCATGGTTTTATTGAAACAACGGAAGGCCTGATTTAATTGTAGTAGTTAAAAACTAAAAAAAATGTTGAAGCCAAATTTACAATCCTAATCATTGGACAAAAGTATAGTACTCTTTTTCAAACAAAAAAAAAACAAGCGTGAGGAGACAAACTGGAGAAGTTCAAGTTGTTTCTTATAAAGTTATGTATGATTGGCTTCGCATTTGATAAAGGTATCTGCACCTTAGTAGGTTCTAGTTCAAGCCCGATCTTGACGAGCTCATGAGCCATTTTATTTCTTTCAATATTATGACTTGGCATCCAGGAGATAGTGATTTTCTTACCATTTTACTGAAGTTCGTGAATTTTTCTCAATATGTGAAGAATTTTCGGATTTTTCAAGTTGCTTCCCCGACCGCCTTTATCAGGAAAAGCGAGTCAGAGAAGATAAAAAAAAAAATTAAAATTGTATCTTTTCTTGACGTGGAGACAGTGTCGAGTGCCATGTACCGACCGTGCAACCGCCTCCGCAGTGTATCGTATCCCTCGCGCTCACCCACAGCATTTATCTGCTGGGGGGAATGGCAGGCATTTTCGTTGACGGGCATTTTAAGGATATGAGAATGACAAACAAAAATGTCCACATAATTATTCTTCACGTTTTGGAATTAATTTTAAACATGTTTTAATTTTCCATTTTGGTCTTTCAGTTTATTTTGCTTTTTGAACGGAAGTTGATTATCTAGATATTCAATTAAAAGCTCTCACGCACAAAACTATATGCAGTCTTATTTGCAAGAACGCTTTATCAGTTTAAGAGTTTTGAATAACCCACCGACTTTTGCATCTCTTTGTAGAAATGAGTTCACTCCTCCAAGTGGAGTCTATTGTTTCTGGTTCAACGAAGAAGTAACAGAACATTGTCAATCTTCAACCTGACAACGCACATGACAAACCTCGATTTACGCTGGAAGGAGTTGCCTACCAAGCAACAGTGCAACGGCAAGACACCAAAAAAATTGATACATATATTGGACTTAAGGAAACTAGTTCAAAACGAGATTTAACCAACTAAAATATAGTTTTGGATTAGAGAAGAATAGATTAGAGACGACCCTCAGTGAGCACGTATGGAAATTAAAAGACAAGAATATAAAGTACAACATCTCTTGGCATATCAGCAAATCCCATATTCTCAGTCATCCAAAATGTGCGCACTATGTCTAAGCGAACAGTTTTGAATTTTAACGAAAAATTCCAAGCCTGAATTAAAGAAAAGAAAAACTGTCTACGTGCATGCAAAAAAGAAAGCATCTTCTAAACAGCACAAGAAAGACGATCGAGACAAAGTTTTATGATGAGGGGGGTGCAAATGCGCCTCTCGAAACACATGTGTAAAGACTTCAATAACTATATATGTAAGAATCTGTGGCGGACTCTCAAACCAAATTGTCCCGTTCCTTCATTGCTTTTGTGTTTTCCGTCACATCAAGACTTTATGTTTACTGGTTGTCATGTTTACTGAGTTGAAAAAACCCATCAATGTCTAGATCTATCACTTGACTTCGTCAACTGTTTGTAAAGTGCTACATTGGTGACCCCGACGTGATTTAAAATAGGTCTATATCTAGATCCAAATCACACGCAACCACATCTATCGACACAGTATGTCTATTGAAACTGTAGCACTTAAACTCCCCACGTTTTGGGCCACTTGCCCATCGGCATGGTTCGCCCAAACAGAGGCCCAATTCGCACTGCGTGGAATTACAGCAGATAAGACAAAATACTACCACGTGGTGGCAGCTCTTGACCCAGACACAGCGTCAAGATCGCTGGCGTTTATTTCCTCACCCCCTCCAACCTGTAAGTACAACACCATAAAGTCATTTTTACCGATGCTTACGGGTTATCCGAAGCGGAAAAAGCAGCCATGCTACTAGACATTAAGGAACTGGGGGATCGTAAACCTTCTGAAGTGATGGATAAAATGCTTGCTCTGTTAGGACACCATAGGCCGTGCTTTCTTTTTCACAATATTTTATCTCGGCTGTTGCCAGAAGCGATCCGGGCCCCACTGGCTAATTCCTCCAACATCTCCGACTACAGAGCCTTGGCGAAGGAGGCTGATAACCTTTATAACTCCCTGACAACGAATGTAAAATCCTTCCGTGGTGAGGAAATAACCGTCACGAACTCCCTGACACCGATGTACTACAGTGCAACAGCCAATGAAGTCGCATGCAGATCTGTCGGAAATCGACTCTATTTGTTGGTTCCACCGCAAGTTCGGATCAAATGCCAGACGATGCACCAACCCTTGCAAACATTTTCAAACTTTCAAACGAAAAGGAAACCAGGGAAACGGGAGAGCGGACCAGCACTAGACTGCCAATCTGTTGGTCCGCTATGTTTCGCGGCAACAAGACCCACATCAGAACCGAAAATTTCACAACTGAGACGGACGACACTCGATGACAACCTACGGCTCAGACTCACCACAGACAAGTCACGCAAGGGGCGACAAGTGCGACTGCCTGTGCGCTTCCAGTAACTCAGTGAGATGTCTGTGCTGGGGGGAGGTGTGTGGCGGACTCTCAAACCAAATTGTCCCGTTCCTTCATTGCTTTTGTGTTTTACGTCACATCAAGACTTCCTGTTTACTTGTTGTCATGTTTACTGCGTTGAAATAAAACCATCAATGTCTAGATCTATCACTTGACTGCGTCAACTGTTTGTAAAGTGCTACAAATCAATCATTTTTTATGCCCTAACGCATTGTACTATAAGTTGATCTATTCATTTCCTCACCCTTTTTGGTGCGTAACTTTTGAGTAGCGGATCGGCTAGATCTATGTACATTATCTTGTTTGGTTTAGTATGTAATACTACTCGTAAAGCATGACTGCCGGTACGCCCACTTCAAGTAAAGGTCTCATGATTTATCTATTTTATTGATGATATTTGTATCAAGTGGAAAGCAGTATACAATGCTTTGGATGTGAGAATAAATTTTTTGGAAAAATTATCTTAAGTGTGGGGATGTGTAACGCATTGTACTATAAGTTGATCTATTCATTTCCTCACCCTTTTGGTGCGTAACTTTTAAGTAGCGGATCGGCTAGATCTATGTACATTATCTTGTTTGGTTGCATAACGTTTGTATTTCAAGCCTAAGAATTATTGAACACAGCCCGCACTTGTATGGTCAAGATTCTTCTCGAATCTCCGACTTAGTTCTAGCATAGTAATGACCTCGTCGCCCCTTGTTTACCTTTGTTTTGATTGGTTGCTACCTTTGTTTTGATTGGTTGCTAATTGCTAATGGCGTGTACCGAGAATTTTCTCTTATGATTTATGTAATTCCTTTTCTGGATGATTCGACGAGATTTTGTATAAATAAGAATCTAAATTTTATTTAGGCAGTCAACATTGAGTCTCCAGTATGTCAACAACATTGAGTCTACAGTGAGTCAACATCATAGAGTTTATAGTGAGTTGACATTGAGTCTATAGTGAATGATTAACGAGTCAACCTACTGATATTGTACAGTCTAGCTCTTATGTTGGATTAAACAGTTTGCAATTGTTACTTGCGAACTTCGGACTTATTTTCTACGGACGAGTCGTGTGATTGGCTGTGTATATTTTTTAATACCACTAGACAAGCAGAGCCTAACAGATTACCATCATCATCACAAATCTGTTACATTTACCATGTTGATGGATACTGATGCCGCCTAATGCCTGTTGAACCATTTAGGAAAAATCAAGAGCCTAAACATTGGCGAAATATCTATTAAATTTGGTAAAAAACGGCATGAATTTGATCATATCCAGTATTTAAAAAAAGCTAAAAAAATGACGCAGTCAGCAAATAAGCCTAAGCATCGGCAGAGACAGATAATTTTATATTTGTAATGTGCATTTGTTGTTATTTTCGTTTTGCTTCAGAATACATTTTTGGATTTTAAAAAATTCCCTTAGGCTTGCCTTGAAAACTAGTGACAAAAAGGAGATTATTTGAAGCTAAAAGAATTAATCTCATTTTATATTTGTAACGTTGGAGAGTGCATTTGTTGTTATTTTCGTTTTGCTTCAGGATACTTTGATTGGATTTTTAAAATTTCCCTTAGGCTTGCCTTAAAACCTAGTGACAAAAAGGAGAGTATTTGAAGCCAAAAGAAATAATCTCACCAAAAAGAAAGATCGCCTTCTGACACCAAAGGAAACGAGTCTCCAGAGTTTTCTATGTGCTCTGATTGTGTATTTGAGTGGGAAAGTCCGTATCAAAGCACAGACAATATGCACAATATGTTTAACCACCATTTGCCAATGAACGCACAAACATCTAGGGACACGCGATAACAATAATCATGTATCCCTCAAAGTCGCTTTAGTTTAATATTAAACTAGAATTCACACATACACAGTATGGGAACTAAGAGAACATATTGAAATCTTTGCTTGAAAATGATGTAAAATACAAAGAAAATTTTAGATTCGTCACTGTGTTTAAAGATTTAATGTCATTCCAGAAATACTGGCAGCTGACTCTTTATTTTATAGACCAGTCACTATGAACATCGGTTTTAATAAAGTTTCAACCAATTGAATATATCGATGGAACAAAGTGAAAACAACATTTCAAAGTGTTGTCTTGAGAGTTAAGTTTGACATGACAGAATGTCCTGTACCCGAAAATCGGTTCGTTGTTGAGAATCTTTCTTCTCAATTCCCATAGATAACGCCCGTGTGGTAACGGGGCCCTGATTCGGAGGGGTTTAAAAATGGTTACCACCTTCTGCCTATCGCGTAAGGCCGTGAGGTGCTTCTCGTAAGGGTGGAGGTTGGATCCTGGTGAATAAGGTGAACCAGCCTGCGGGCTGTCTTTCAACAACACATCTCTTGGCCCACTCCTTCTACCAAGACGGGGGGCGGGGCCCATACCGCCCAATCGGCTGGTCATTTTTTGCTATGGTCAATCCAAGCACACACTCTCTCTCACACTATATGCTAGGAGTATAATTCCGGGATAGCCCTGACACAAATGGCGCTGGATTTCCGCGCAGTGTCCCCATGTTGGGCTCGGTGGCGGGTGGGGCGCCCCGGAACAGAACCTCTTATTTCTTCTACATGGAATCCTTATTATCTATCGAAACCTTCCCCACTCCCAACTTTTTAAAAAAGCCTTGTCCGAATGAAGCGGGTGTTCCATCTGGCGCAAGCAAACGGAAAGCAGTGGATGCCCCGACACTTTTGGGCTCCATTGCCAAAAAAGGTGGTCACCTTCCCAGAGAAAAAGGTGGCCAAGCTTATGTTTGTTATTTTATAACACATACTTCACCTTCAAATCCATAAGCTCTATGGCAGGAGTTAAACATGCACTCATTGAGGATTTTTATGTCCAACAAGAAGCAGCATACAACACAATCCTGGTGAATTTAGAAAATGTCATTTTGTCAATGGGAGTAACATCTTTACCTAATCTTATAACGCCACAGCCTGATTGACATTCTACTGAAAGGACTGGCCAGGAATACAGAAGGAAGGTCAGTTATGATATAACAGAAGAACAACAGGCAACAAACGAAAAGATAAAGCTCTTGACGCAAGAACAAGCCTATGTTTAGTTGAATGAAATATTGGAATTGAATCAAGAAGGTTTGTGGTTTTTGAATAGCCCTGGTAGCTGCCGTAAGACCTTTTTTAAGTGTACTTTTATCACTTAGAGCCCAAGGGAAAATTGCAATTGCTACAGCCAGTGTTAGTCTTGCGGCTACACTACTACCAGGTGGACGTTCTCTCCACAGAACATTTACTCTGCCCCTCAAGTTTGTGCAAACTGATACAAACTGATACTCTTATATATGCCTTGTTAAAAAGGGCACTGTACTAGCACGCGTCTTGCAAGATAATCGATGAAGCGCCATGCACTGGATTTAGTGGTCCAAATTTTTAAGCAAAAACTGCACAAGCTTATGGACCTTTTGAAAAATAGTGCCTTTAGAGGACTGTTATTTGCATTCTGTACTTCATAGAATTTCAGAACAAAGTCCCCCAAAGTGCTTGGATGAGGCTGTGGAAAAATTGGAATGGCTCAGACATATAGGTGTCGCAAAGGGACCATGTAAGTATTAGGTAGAGGAAGGTTATGACAATAGAACACTGTCGCCTAAGTATAGCCATTGGGGAGATTAACCTTGAAAAATTGATTAGGGGGGGGACTAACAAAAAAAGGTCGATGAGGACAAGGACGTGGAAAATAGGACGGGTTCAGTAAGAGGTGAGAGAATGTAAGGGGAGTCAAATAAGTTACGGGGGTGAATTACAAAAAAAGATGATTTGGAGGTGTTGTCAGATTTGGATCTGACTTGTCGAAAAGGGATTGGTGTGTAGAAAGTGAGCCCTTATTTCTACAAAAAGTGGCAGAGCATTACTGGAGCCAGCTATGGCAGTGGAAGAGGAGGATGAAGGAAGGAGCAGGAGGGTTTAAAAGCCTCATGGTTTGGGATATTTTGTGGGTTTTGCATTTATTTCGGATAATGTTTCAGGTTTTAATTTGTGGTCATAGTCTTTTTAACAGGAAGGGGAAGAACGTGGTGAATTCAATCGGAAAAAATGGTGTACTTGTGAGCACCAGTGCGGACAACCAAGATTGACGCAAGACACTCAAACAGCAAGAGCATGCACCGAAATGAATTTCTTGTTTCTACCGACCCGTGTATAAGGGAACTATGTTACGCGGTTTAAAAAAATCAGCTAATTCATAGATCAAAAATTTGATTATAAAGCTTAAAGTAACTTACTTTTAACAAGTTTATTTGATCTAACTTATTTTAGTTCTAGTCTCGAATTCGCTACACTGGTGTCAGAAGTGGGCTCATAGTCAATGGTTTGGGTTTCTTACCGAAGATGATGGTGTTATTCCATTGAATGGATCGGAATCACATCGTGTCAGAAGTTTCTAGTAAGGGGGATTCGGGCTTCTCGGGTTCTTCTTAGATTGAACTTATTTCAAGGGAGGACATGAAACTAACTGAGATGAGGAAGCTTTGGTTGGTCCAGCTCAAAATTGTAATGGTTATGTGTTGAAATTGGGCTTTGGCTTGGTCCGGCTGAATGCTCCTGGCAAGTAACAAATCCCGCTAGGGGGCGCTTCCACGAACCTCGGATTGGCTGTCTAGATTTTCGACAGTTGAGGATTCGTAGATGTAAGAGTAAGGTTCGTCCTTCTTGGATCTCCGAGATTGAGACCCCTCATAGACATTTTCTTCTTGTATTATCATTATATATCTTGTTGATAATGCCAAATACTTGTACATATACTTGTACGATCTTTATCGATTAGATTTTATTCTATTTTTAATTTGGCAACCTAAACATACCAATCAGGTATAATCTCTAAACTAAACTCTAATGTCATTGTAGTTGATATGACGCAGCATGTTTATGGCAGTTTGATCGATTTCCAGAAATAAAGATCCTAAACCAATTGAAGAATATTTGTATCAGTTGTCTTATAATCTTGTTTGTATAAATGTACGCCTAAATTAAACAAGCATAATTAACATATCTGATTTACAACACTGGTGTCAGAAGTTTATTTCTGTTCCCAGCCTTTCATTTATCGTTCTTCTTTTAATTTAGCTTCATGATCTACATTTAGACTGACTTATTTCTTATCGACCTAGTTTTAAGGTCGTGGCATTGTAGTTAGCGTGCTTGGTCTAGATTTACCATAATTTTTAGTAGATCGGCGATTTAGATTTCTTTGACCTATTTCCAATACTAGATGTATATTTATATTACGATTTTGCTGAGTCTAGGTTTCCAGTGGATCTGAGATATAGGTTTGATCTTCTCCATATCACTTCTAAATTACTTAGAAGTGCAGGTTTGGTCTTGATCGGTTTTTAACAGAAACAGATTCTACTTATCTGATTCCTAAAGGGGCAGATAATTCTTTCTCGTGTGTCGGTGAGAACTCGCCATTATAATTAGGGCCAGTGGTTAAGTTAGTTGGGGAGGTTAGGGGAGTAGATCCTGATGTGGTCTTGGATGCTACACATCACATTGCTAGGACATTCTGTAGAGCGCTCCTGGGTTGAATAATGGGGTGTCGATTGGGTGGATTTAATTTAGGTAGATGGATGGCACATGTGTTTGTTAATTTTGAGTGATAGCAAGTAGATAATTTGAGATTGAAGGTGACACATAGAGCAGAGCATCAACGAGTATAATCGTCATCAGTAGGGATATTAGATACTTCTGAAATAGGGGAGGGGGTGGCTACATTGACTCCTCTGGAAGTGCATGATTGGGTGGTAGAGAATAAACATACGAAGACAGGGTCCAGCTGGACAGTAGTAGGGGGATGGCTTGAAGACGCTCATCTCCCGGAGGAAAGGCTCTTCACCTGAATAGCTTCCGGAAGGGTAAGGGCTACTGTTATCCCTGCGCTCGGTAAGTACTTTTTCATTCTTCTCGGGGAAGGGGTGCTGGTGCCGTGAAAGAGGGAGGAGTGTAGTGGAATTGGGTTTTGTATTGGTCCGGCTGAGTGGTCAGGGCAAATAACGGTCCCCGATAGGGGGCACTGTCGCGAACCTCGGATTGATCACGTAGAATTTCGGCAGTTGATGTGCCGTCTATCTAAGAGTAAGGTTCGTCCTTCTTGGATATCCGATTCGGATACCCTTGACATTTATACCATTAACCTCTATTCTAATTACTCACATATAGTTTACTTTAATATTTTCGGGAAAGTGCTTGCGGTCAAGCGAGGATTTGACGGGAATCATGGTTGGTTACGAGGATGATAGATGTAGATCCAACATTAAGGGACAGGTAAGTATATTTTCGGGAAAGTGCTTGGGATCAAGGGGGGGGGGGGGGGGGGTTATGATGGAAATCAGTGTCAGTGACGAGGGCGGAAGATGTAGACCTACAGTGGTCAATGTTGTTCCAAAACAACTCAAGCCGTCCAGTTTTGTTAGGGGTTTCGAAAATAATGTTTATAAGAATCTAAAAAAACCCGTTGAAGAACATGATTTTGGCAAGCAATAAAAATAAAAGCTCTTACAAATTATAGGGCCTACAAACAAAACTTCGTTTCGGCAGTGTGATGCGTTCAAGGACCCACTACCCCATCGAAATTAAATACGAAATACAATAGTGATCATGAAAATGTGCATCCAAACCCAGTCCAATAGGCCTCTGATGCCCCGAACCTCCCGCTGCCACTGCCGCTGCCTGGGTACCATCCGCCTTCAGAAGCTTCTCATTACACTCTACCATTCCTGAAACCCCAGACAGCCCCACACCCTCCTCCTTACAGTATACTTAACCCTCTCATCCTATCATCCTCGCTGCGCCCCCTTTCCCACAAACGTTTTCATTCCGCTTCCCCCCTTTTGGATGTATTAAAACCCCTGAACACTCTCTCTACCTTCTCTCACAGTCACATCACATGTACTCCTCCCTCTTTCATAGCCGCTGACATTCACTTTCACACGACTCGGACAATCATAATAATACATAGTGTTTCTAT
>RQTK01000232.1:491895-506025 GCA_003991915.1 Elysia chlorotica | reverse complement strand
CCTCTCTCTTTTTATTCGGTTTTCTTATCTCCTTCGCTTCATTTCTGTCTTTTTTTTCTCTGTCACGGTCTATCTGTAACTTTCTCCTCTCTGTTACTTTCGATGTACCTGTCTCTAAGGTTATCTCTAACTCGCAGCTCGCTTTTTATCCTCATTCTTCCTCTTTCTCTCTCTCCCTATCTCTCTCTCTCTCTCTCTCTCTCTCTCTCTCTCTATCTCTCCTTTTTTTGTATGCATTCTAAGTTTCTCCTCAGTTATGGAGGTGAAAAGGCATTTTTCTCTAGTCTTTGTATAGTGTGCAGGTACGTCTGTGATTGCGTTTCTTTGCATCATGTGTGACCGCCTCGAATGTATTCTGATTATTAATGGTCGCTAGTCACTACACTGTCAACACAGGCCGTTTCAGAGTTGACTCTAGGCTCGCTGATTTGACCCTATGCGCGTGCGAGGCTAGCGTAAGTTTTTGTGATTCCCATGTTTCGGCTTCCATGGTAACAACGGTGAACCAAACATGTAAACTCAAGTGGGGAACCAGATATTTCAGCTAGTTGAGACTACAAAAAACGAGCAAAACAGTGCCCCTGACTCTGTATGAAATTCTCCCAGAGACCTAGGGCATGTAAGCCTAATACGTGAATACAATTATAAATATTTAAATTTTTCCATGAAAATCCATTCGATCATAGCTGACAATCCCGCGGCCTCTGTTCTTATCATTGGTGCGAGCTCTATTATTCTGGGTTGTTCGAAGTCCCAACGGCTTTGCTTCATTGTACAGCTATTAATTTGTAGGTGCCAAAATAATGGTAAAGCGCTGAACTACCAATCTGGGGGAACCCGGCTCGAATACAGGACCTAGCAAATATATTTGTCGGATTTTGTATACAAGAGGTTGGGTAGGTGTTCTGTGGGTGACACCGTGTAAAACTTATGAGACATTAATCAAAGGCCCCACCATGATATAGTCTAGTTTCTGACATTAACTTTTAAGAAACCAACCGACTCGTGCAAAGATGCAACCATTTGTTCTCGGGTGCATGGTATGGGTTAAGTACCGATTCCAAATAATATATCTGTTTAGACAATTACCCACAGGCTCTGATTGTAACAATCTGTGACAGTCTCTTCTGTTTTCTGTGGATTCACCTAAAACTTAGTACTAGAATTACTATCTTGAAATGAATGTATTCAGATTTAAACTGTTCCCTATGCGCAGTCAGTGAATTATAATTAATTACACGTAATTATTCACCCCTCCCCCCAGGTCCCCCTTTTTTCATGGATAGAATTAGTATCTTGAAATGAATGTATTCATATTTAAAGTGTTCCCTATGCGCAGTCAATAAATTAAAATTTGATAACAGTCATGTACCTTCTCCGAGAAGTACCAGAGTCCGCCCAGCACGTCTCTTCTCTCAAAGCAGACGATGTCCGTGAAGCCGGCGTCTGCGAGCACTTTGCACGCAGTTATCCCGGATGAACCTCCGCCAAGAACCGCTACTCTCCCAGACATTATGGCGTCGGTTGTAGGGCAAGCTCAACCTGGGGTCCGGAACTAAAAATAGACAACAGTTATGATTACTGTAAGGGGTTTAGGACATACTCACCTAGAGCTAGAACACCTGGACAGGGTTATCGTAGACTGGAACTAAAAATTAACATTATGTTCATGTATAAGGGGGAGGAAGAAATTGGCGAATGTTCTTTACAACTAGAATACTAGATCAACCTGGAGATATTTGATGTATTCCGAGACTGAAAAATAGATATAAAGATTATAATTGTATCGGGGTTAAGGTATGTCCCTCCTAAATAAGTCGTGGTAACGTTATGCCTCGCACATAGGGTTGGTTAATGTTCTGATCTGGTAAACGGAAGCTTGGCAGTTCGAATATCAGCGTCACTAAATTATACTCTTAAAGAAACTTCGAACTCACAAAAAAATTATTACTTCAATGAGAAGTAGTGTTGTTTGGGGAAAAAAACTGTATTTAAATATTAGTACTGATACACATTTAGATAGACTCTTCTTTTTAAAGGCTAAGCCAGCAATTCGACAGATTATTGTAACAACACCAGTGATAGCCATCAGTCTTTTTAAGCTTATCACATTTGGATAGACTTGATAGAGATCCCAAACTGCTCAGTGATTAGTGCTGTGGGCAGACAATTAATAGCTGGTCCGAGGTTCTATTTTCACCACCCTGGTATTCCGTCTCTGGGTATGATTCTTCGATAAACATAGGGGACGTATCCATTATGATAGCGTGTTAATGTTTTGATGGAATAGACTAGAAAGATAACGCCTAACGGTGATGTGACCCAACTCCTGTTGTCTGACGCAGTCGCTAAACAGATCCATGGTAAATGCATCACTATAGATCCCTAGGGGACAAAGTTAAGCCTAATCAATTGTCTTATTATTTTTCATTGTAGTGTAGCTGGTCTTCAAAGTCAATCAAAGAAGATTACACGGGTGTAGACTCGTTTACGTTTCAACGAAAATCTTTCATTAAAAAATACGTAAAAAATGGAATGAAGCTTTGTAATTGCCGGTGTATGTAGTCGACTTTTCCTTAGCTGAATACTTGAGGTAGAATGCACAACCAAGACGTAGCTTACGTCTGGTCATAACAATATAACAATAAGAAGGCTTACGATGTCATGTTTGTGCATTCTACCCTTGTCCTTTTTTCTTCAAGCCTCTTGTTCCTTAGTTCTGATTTTTTTTTTTTTTTTTTTTTTTTTTTTTTTTTTTTTTTTTTTTTTTTTTTTTTTTTTTTTTTTGCTGTTGTTTTTTTTGCTGTTTGTTTCATTATTTGTTTGATGCTTCTTTTTTATCCCCTTAAGTCCATGACGTTACTCGATTTCCTGTTCTTAATTCGATGTTTTTCAGAGATGGACTACGCTGTGTTGACTGTTTATGTGTTCTTGGTTAGCGAATAGCACTGTCTAACAAGAGGCCATTATTGTCGCTTTCTGGCATAGATAACCTCCAATTATCTTTATATCGTCTGGGCTTATCGAAGAATCATATACGAAGACGGGGGCACCCGCATAGAATCAAACCACGGAGGTTCGAACCTCCTGCTTGCCCGTCTAGAGCACTAACAACTGAGCTTCCTGGGAACCTGTCTACTTCTCTAAGTTAAAGATGTATCATGGGGCATTTCTCTTTCCTAAAACGTCCCTGATTTTTTATCTTAAAATTATGTTCTTTATCGTAACTGTCGCACTATTTTGGAGTTTGGGGCTGGAGTAAAAAAAAAAAACAACAAAAAAGCAAATCTAAAGGGTTCTAAATTACTCTCTTCTTTTTAACACATATCGAACACTCAGCTAAAAGGATGGTCTCTTTTTCTTCTAATTTTTGCCTGGGGAAAAAATGAGAGTAGCATTCAGTGAAACGAATCGCATTCCGCGCATGGTCGTGCCCCCAGTTTACCGTGAACTCGCAACAAATCAATCAACCGCTCGGGGTCTTTGTAGGAGCAAACCCTTCTCTCAAAATGAACGTCCTGCAGGTTACCAAGAGGACCACCAGAGGCTGCGGGCTAAGGGTACATAACTTAACTGGGACCCATATGAGTGATATGACCTCTCAGGCTGCAACAGTGCAAGATATCACAATGAATGCCATGATAAAAATTAATTATTGTAATTATGCTTTATACTCACCCAAACTTAGTATGCGAATGAGAATTTAATGTTAACACTGCACACAACCTAAAGACTACAGTCCAGTGGTGCACACGCCGAAGATAAAATCAACCCAGCAGCGTGCGTATTCCTGGTGTATTTGTGGGGTCTGTACAACCTCCACTCGACGTTACTGTTTCCCAGCAGTTTAATCTTAATCTTGTACATCAGGCACGGCATGATCTATGTCGTGTATTATGTGTTCTGGTTGGTATTACTTGGTAACTTCAACACTATCTTGGAGATTACGAAATGCTGCGCGCTAGCCAATTTGCGTATTTGGGTCGACCAGCTGTGTACAAGGTACTACAAGGCCATGTGCTATATATAACAAGACAGTCATGGCAAGGCTGCAAACAATTTTAAATGGCACTCTGCCATAACTTTCAATAAAGACCCGATCTGTTTTTCCTTTCTACTTGAAACAGAAAAGTAATGTTACCGCAAGAGAACATTGATTTTCCTTTAAAAAAAATTTAAAAAAAAAGAAAAGAAAAAGGATTGTTTGTCTCGATATAGATCTAGATATTTAGACAGGTCTATCTTGGGATTTAATGACTAAATAATAATAAAACAGTGTTACTAACTCTCAAATTCTAACCAAGAAAAAGAATTACACCCAAAAATTAACAACAACGATAACAACATCAACAGCAACAACAAAAACTCACTGTAAAACATGGCTAATTGCATAGATGATATTATTTGGAACAATAGATGCTTATTCAAAAATATTATTGTTTTATGCAGTTATATTATAGGCTTAATGTTAGGTTTACAGCAGAGTATCTGCGATTCTAAAGAAAACAAAACCTCGATTATACTGCTTGAGGAAATGGCGTTCTTTTAACATCTCACAAGATTTGGAATTGGGTTACTCATCTGTTGTAAGCAGCACACTATCCTTTGGTTTGGTATGTTGGGGATGCAACATGATGGAAAGACTTCACAAAATTATTAAAACTGCAGGCGGGGTGATAGGTAGAAACCAATAAGACATAGTGTCACTAAGTAATCAAAACATTGTGAATAAAAGGAAATGTACGTATTATTAAAGACAAGCCACACCCTCTGATTGCTTCATACGATGATCAGCTGATAGAGCGCAGTGGTCAAGTTCCAAAGACCTGTCCAAAGAGATAATTATATCAACTTATTTTTCCTAAATTTATCACAATATTTAATGAGAATCATAAAATAATAATTATATCTTTTACCAAACGATCAATTTACACCACTTCTTCTAATTGTGTGTATTATCATTGTGCAGTCAAAGCGAATCGCAGACAAAAAAAAGTACATGTAAATTGTTCCCTTGCAGTTCTTGCGAGAGGTAACCAACCTCTCCGTCAATATACGACTCCATCATTTGATTAATACTGGACACCTAGAGTACGGAAAGCATGAATTCCAAAAGTGCTGCCAGAAAAACAAACATTCAACAACCAATGGAGGCTATGTTTTCCCAATCACTACATGTACTTCACTCATTAATTGTTTTTTTTAATTATTTTTTTTTATTTCTGGATTAGATTTTATTCCTAATTTACTGTTCATGCGGCTTTAACCTGTTAAAGTTTATTGTGCAGGTACATTTGGAGTTTGATTAAAAAAAGAATACAATCAATTTAAATTTTTTTTGTAAACGGATGATTCATGCAAACGCTATTTCACCCCCCCCCCCCCCCCAAAAAAAACAACAACAAAACAAACAAAAAACAAAACAAAACAAAACAAAAAACAACACACCAACAACCCAACAACAAAAACAAAAAAAACAAAAACAAACAAAGATTTAAGAAAACAACAAAAAACAAAATACAAATAAAAATAAATAAGGACTAAAATAAATAAAACAAACGCCGTTATGCCAAAATGACACTACCCCAGCACAACCTTCTCCTTTCTTGAAAATGGCGACATCATTTCGTAAATCTTCTAGCTACTATCTAGAGTCTCTGATTAAGTACTTGAGGAACCAGGCCGGTGTCCATGACCGTTTAGAGTAGGCCTATGGCCAGGTCAGCCTCTGAGCTGCGGTCATTTGGCACTTCTTATCAGGTTAATTGTTTACCTGACCTTTATCTGGGTCATACGGTCTTCATTACATGTACCGGTACTCAAAAACTCACGGACGTCTACCTAACGGGGCATGCCCTGAGAGGTCATATGGACCAGTAATGTACGCTGAGGGCATGCCCTATATAATTACGAACGTGTAGATCTAGTATAACTATTTTTTTGGCATTGATTGTTCCTTTGCTGTTAGTTGAGTTGATTTGAGTCGGTTTAACGTCCGACGTTATCACTGTATATGTTATATTGTGGACTGATCCCAGACTTTCGTCTGAGAATGTTATGTGCTGCCACACACGAGACAGGGCGTGGATACCATGACTCTTGAGCCAGTCACATTTAACTGACACCAACTCAACCAGTAGGGGGCGAAGTCGCCAGTGCTCAAACCACAGACCTTCTGCGCCTGAATCCGATCTTTTACCCCAGGGGTTGAGTTGAGTTGAGTTGGTTTTAAAGTCCAACATCAGCACTATATATCTATATTGTGGACGGGCCCCAAGACGGCTACTGCACCCCCTGGTAAACTAGTACTTTTGTATTATTTTATAAAAACTCATAACTTTTGTGGAGAGTGGGTACAGCAGCGGTGATACCTTGTCTGGACGCTGATTTGGATTATTTTGTTCCTGGCCTGGCGTTTATCCATCTGCTGTTCCAGAGTGGTTGCGCGGGGCTACACAAGCTCTTGTACGACATTTACGTGACAAACCCACGTTTACTCGATGCAATGGAATAGCCCAGGAAGATTGGCATTTTTGGTGCCACTAATTTTAATAAAACATTCATTTCTTTGAAGAAAGGGAAGATAATGCCGTTGTAAACACGCTGTTAAAAATAATGTCCGCCAACGTAAAGGGTGGAACTATTTTATTTCTATTTTTTAATCACTAAAATTACCACTTCGCTAATATTTTCACTGGAATGCGTAATGACATGTGTATGTAGATCACGATGTTTCAGCGTGAAACAATGGTCTCGAGCTTGATAGAGGCGCCAACTCGGGGATCTAACAGCCCAAAGTAGAGAAACTATGCTATAAAAGTTTATTATCCTTCACTCCTGCATTTAAACTTCAAAATATCTTTAACCAGCAGAGATTTACATGATTAGCTAGCGAGGAAAATGCCTACTAGATCTTAAATCGTTCACTCGAATGTCAGCCATATGCTGCAATAATAAACATTTGCATTGCAGTAGTATGCATGTAGCATTTATGACATCTGAACGGCACAGTAATATCATTCTAAACTCTGTACGTTTGTTATTATTGTCAACACATTTTTTTTGTATTATAGTCATTCTTAACAAAATACGACAAAATCATGTCTGGAAAGCCAGTGGCAAAACCTTGTGTCCCAGGCAAAACAAGATACCCCCTACGACAGAAGCACCCCAACTAGAGGGGGGCAGTGGACCCTCCAGAATGAAACCATACATTCTGACCACTCCTATATCCACTCTCCCAACCGGGCAGTATGTCAAGAGGAGGTATGAACCAAAGCTCCCGTGACCAAAATGCTAAAATAACACTGAGCACACACCCTCCCCCCTACTTTTTTTTCTCGGCGACTATTGAACACAAAAATGAGACGATTTTTTGTCAATATGAATAGAATAATGACAGGCATGTTCACTTCTGCTGCTAAGTTTTCAGCCAGATTAATTCATGGCATATAATTATCACATTATGAAACAACCTAATTAAGTGCTCGTCATCGCATAGGTGCCTAACCTTCACGGTTTGTATTTCCAGAGACTACAGTATTAGGCCTACTATGAAGCATGATCCATAGACTATGCTTACATGTTTTCGAGAGTTGCTCATTGCGTTCTTTTTCTTCACTTAGTATTTGTCATATTGAATCCATTCCATAGTCTTTACCCTTAGACATTTTTTTGTTTATGCGAGCGGTATCTATGATTGACTGTTTTGCGTAATTTTTTTAAAACCTTTTTTAAAATATCAATTTTTGTGGTTTTTATTAATTTTTTGAAGCGGCCGAAACTTTCATGAGTCTCGGACTGTTCGTTTTGCTTTTAATGTATACAGGATTTCTATAATAGACTACGCAAAAACATACACGTTCATGCACCTGGTTCTGTAACCTAAGAAGTAAAATGTTGATCAAAAGATCAAGTAAAAAAATTAATTCCTGTTGCTAAGATTCTTGAAAACAACCGTTCGTCAAGCACATTTTCGTCATTAGGAACTAAGAAAGAGTACGATGCAATGAGACGAACGACGTGTTTTAATTGGACAATGAACCGTAAAGAACGATATAATTATCATATTAAATATTGTTAAAACAAAAAGCCTGTTTTGTTTTGTTTTCAGTCTAATTGGCCTCAGTAAAACAAAACGAAGACAATTAATAAGAAAGAAAAAAAAATCCACCAAAAAAATCAAGGGAAGTAACAAAACATAATTTAGAAAATCTAATATATTATGGATTACTCTTCTTCTAATTTGAACTGACAACACTACATGGAACCGATCTTATGCTGTAGTGTCAATAATATCGAGCGGAACCTCTTAAATCAATACATTGAGCTCATGTTTGTCACAATCCCCCATTATAACAAAAAAAAGTATACAAAAACAAGGGACCAGAATGTGCTGTGATTTACAGTAGCACTGTGTACATAATTATGAAGAGTCAGATACCGGGATGCTCCTTCGTGCAACTGAGTGGGGAAACTGATATTATATAATAGTATTGAATACTTTGAACATAAAAGTATGTTCTAGTCACGGGTTTTTTTTTTTCGACAGTTGTATGCCTTGAAGATGCCCAAATCTATTTTTTACCATGGACCTATTTTGGAAGCACATGCTGTACGTGTATACGATTCTCGCACATGAACTGATGCAAACTTAGCATTATTTGTCAACTTAATCATCAAAGATAGGCTAGATCGGTGGACAACCAACCACTACCAGATATCACGACTAACGAAAAGAGCTCCGCTACATCACGGGGATATACCAGGGTGGAAATAAGGGGGGGGGGGGGCAGAGATTCGTTCATACTCATTCATGTTCCAGTTATGCCTTCTTCAGACTTAAATGGTTGACGAAAGAGTGACACAGCTGCAAGAATCAGAGACTTAGTGCCCCAATGGAAAAAAAGAGTGTGAACATGTGATAAAGCAGCTCTTACATCTACACCACCCTGTTATTGTAATGAGAACTGTAGAGACAATGAGTCATCGTCATATTCCACATTGCATTGCACACTCTGTGACCATTAATTATGAAGAAAATCTAATGGTGCATACTTTACATTTTCAAATTTCTAAATGAGCTCAGTCAGGGTATATATGATCATTCTTTTTCAAGTAAATCCTTTCTTTTAAATTCAATCCATTATATTGGAAAACATAATAATATAATAGGCTACTCATTGTTTATGATAATATTATGCTATAAACCATTGAGAGAAACAAAGAGAGAGAAAATTTGGATTTTTAATTTAAACAGATGTCTTCAACCATGTACTTAAACATGACTCTGGTTAGAAATATATTTTGTAATAATGGGTTAAATCAACTAAAAAATAGTTTCTTTGGATTCATTATTAAAAAAAAAAAAAGCGACAACATACAAACCATTACACAACATACAAAAAGACTCATTATTTGACCTCATCTCTGTTTTTGTGTCAGTTACTCACAAAATAAAAGTACGCCGATTGACACTGGCAGATTGTTTTGTTTTGTCTTGGATGGCGGCATCCTTTGAGTTTAACAGACATTCCTGGTCAGTGTGATGCATGCTATGCCTATAGTCAATCAAATAATGTGTTGGTTGGATTACTCATGAAAACATAGAAAAATATAATGTATTTCCTTTTTTTTCTCAACTAGATGTACACACACGTATAAAAATGGCGACCATTTTGGATTTGTTCAATCTAAGGGCTTCTTTGAAAGAAAAAAAAACCCCAGCTTACTACGATATCTAAATTAGTTGTGTAAATCGTTGATCTCATCTGTGTTTGTTTAGGTACAAGGTAGGATACATCTTGATGGAGGTAACATTTTTGTTAACCAAATAGACTGTGTTTGTTATAATGGTTTTAAAACCCTGAAAGCATTTGCGTTTGCTCAATCGGTATGCTTTCAACGTAGAGTGGTGTGTGAGTTGCTTTTTTATTTTTTAAACAGAATAAGACTAGCTCCTTTTTGTTTGGAGAGGCAGAGTATTTTTTGTATTTACAAACAATTAAAATGATGAATTACATTTTAATGATTTTACATCGCTGTTGTTTTAATACTGTCTGTTTTTGTTTACGAAATATTTGTTTTACGTGTAAATATATTTTTAAAATTTTGCCCAAGGAAATCTGTTGAAAGCATCGGTACGATTTTTATATGTTAGAAGTCAATAGCGATGAAACTAAACAATATTCACAGATAATTTATCATTAACAGAAATTTAGGCAAACCTATTTTTGTTCCCAAGATTATTTGCAAGCCCGAAGTATAACACATACAGATAATTAATTATTCGCGCGCATGTAATTTCGTCACACCACACCCCTCTTCTCTCTCCTTATCTCCCATCTCTCTCTCTCTCTCTCTCTCTTCTTCTTCTTCTTCTTCTTCTTCTTCTTCTTCTTCTTCTTCTTCTTCTCTTTCTCTCTCCATCTCTACGTCTCTTTCCCCTATAAGTCTATAAACGACAGTACACGAATGAATAAAAATGATAAAAAATTATGACTTTCATTTGTTGGCTTTCCCTTAGCAATGCCAATATAGACTCGAAGTTTTATATTATAATAACTACCCTTGCCTAGCCACTAGCCTGTCGCATTTTCTTACGAAATCACGAAATCCCCCCAGTTTGCGCTCTAGTTATTATAGTACTCTGTGGCTTGCTCTTTTTTAAAAGTGGGCCTGTTTCCGGTGGCGGAAGCTCTTCTCTGTCAATGACAACAACAATAAGCATCTCATTAGCCGAAGATGCTTCCAGAGTAGCCTACAAGAACTAAATCAGACCCGTGTTACGCCTGTAATACTCTATAATATATCTAGTAAGTGATATAGTTTACGTTAATCTCATTAGAAAGGCAATCTGATGTCTTGAATACTCTGAAGTTTAAAATTGATCTGCACTTATCTAGATCTAACCATCGATCGGGCGCAAAGGTAGCTGTCGGGTCAGGTCACTGTCTCGTGACTCACTGCACCAAAGAACCAAGTCCGTAAGACGCTTGCATTCTTTTACTTAACTAGATTCTAATCTAGATCAAGATTCATTTATAATATCTAGATCTATATTTAGATTCGAGAACTTCTCGCCCAAGGGGTCTAGGTTTTAATCTAATCCAGATCTAGAGATTTAGCTACCAGATTCTATCTATTCTAGATTCTAGATTAAGTGGGTTTGCAAGCAATAAATTAGCTCACCCCAGGGTGCAAGTAACCAAGCTTAGATCTAGATTTAAGTGTTCTCACCCCTGGGTGTGAGAATAGTGAAAATCCTTCCAAAATATTACTCTCACCTCCCCTCTGAATGATACACCTTTAGACAGCATTGGAATAAAATGTGATTTTATTTTTTTATTATAGGCCCGTTTCAGTCTCTCTGAAAATTGTATCATTCCCCCTTTTCATTTTCTCTCCCTTTTGAATCTCTTTAACTTTGCCACTTAATTTCTAGCTTGAATTTTTAGTGAGCATTCTCAAAATTTAACTAGATTTAAGTTCTATAGGCCTATTTAGATTAGATCTAGAAGTAAAAGATCTTTTAATTTGGACCTATAAACTAGATAGATAGACTATCTAGGGTGTTGACTCTACTGCCAAACATTCAAGCTCAAATCAAAATAAAGAAAAGCAATAATGGCTTCTATGACGTCAAGCTGCCCAAGTTACCACTAGTAAGTGGAAGGACCCTCAGAGGCCATTCTCTGAAGCTGCGCAAGGACAGGCACACACTCGACCTGAGGGGAAACTTCTTCTCACATAGAACAATTGATGAATGGAATAGCCTGACCGAGGAAGTCGTGACAGCACCGTCGGTAAACGCCTTCAAAAGTAGGCTAGACAGTCTGTGGAAGCATCGAAGCAGTGTCTATGAACCTCAGTGCCAAAATTAGTGACATACTAACTTTTTCAGCCATACGCCACGCATGCCAAAATCATTATTAAACTAGGAACCGCGTACAGACCAGAAGGTCTATATTGCGGAAACAAGTCAAGTCAAGTCAAGTCAAGTCAATAAGCACCAACAACTTGTACAACAAAATGTCTGTTCTGAGTTGTGTAGTTTTAAAACAACTAGGGCCTAGTTTGTCGTGTCTAATTTGTTTGAGAAAGCAAGAGAAGTCTATACGCTGTTGGTTGTACAAGTGGGTTTAAAATTCACAAGTACCTGGTGCAGATCTATATCATCCATAGCCTAACAACCTAATAAAAAAAAAAACACAACAACAAACAAAAAAAAACAACAAAAAAACCCAGCATTCATAAAAATAATAGAGATCTAGTTCATTTTATAGACTTTACAAGTTTACTAATTTCACATAGACCTGTCTAAACCTCATTTACCTTTATATAAGTCTGGTGTGGATCTAGATCTACATTTATAAAAATTATCTCTACTCCCCCTTTCTTTCTCTCTCTTTCTAGCTATCTTTCTCTCTCTCTCTCTCTCTCTCTCTCTCTCTCTCTCTCTCTCTTTTTCTCTAGATTCTATAAGAATTATCCAGATGTATTGTACATGTATTTTTCTGTTGGTTGTTAGTTTACAACTTGTATTCCATTTAACTTGTATAACTATCTGACAGCTGAGGAACCCATATAGTTCACGACGTTACATTTTTGTTAAATTGCTTCTTGTTTAAAATTTTCTTATAACTTATTTATATAACTTTTTTTTCTAACCTTATAGCTCAATTCTTCACCAGCAGCTAATAAATTTTGTAGGTGTTGAGTTATAAACTTTCGTCCTACAACGTCAACATTTCCTATAAGTTATGATGTATTCCTCCTTTCAAATTCTATTAATTCCTCAAAGTCAAGTCCAAAAAAAAAATGTAGGAAAAGAGCTGTGCAGTAACATTTTACTTTTTCTTATCTATTAAATGAATCTTAAATTTTTAAAATTTGTTTGTTTTGTTAACTTTTTGAAATTTAAAAAATATATCTCTATCTATTAATAATAATTATAGTATAACTTGAATGCAACAAACCCTGATTCAAAGAACACCCTACATTCAACGAATAGGTAATTTAATCCCCAAATTTTATTCTTCTTTGTCTTAAGTAAACTATCTTGCATCCAACAAACTAATGTCATAACTACCAACAAACTAGAACTGCCCAAGAGGGTGGGGGTGTGATTGGCTCAACACCATCTAGGTAAAAAAAATGTAATGGAGGCGGGTATTGGCACTAGTGAGCAACACATGGCATGATGGCTTTAATGAACAGTGCATCTAACAAACTATTGAAAATTTAAACAGGAAGTTTTTTTAATCCGAGTCGTACTGTGTTGTTGTTGTTGTTTTGTTTGTTTTTTAATTTTAAAAAATTTCACCTTTGCTCTAAAACTGAAAAAAAAGAAATCTCAACCTATTTTACCTAAGGTCTCAAAATAATACAAAAATTCCTGCAATGTCATGCTTTTTTGGGCAGTTACACACATTAGGTATGCATTTTTACAAATTAAATGTGGCAGCCTCGCTTCATTTATGGAAAAGGGTGCTAATCACGATATATACTTAAAAGATTTGGCATACATTTATAGATCCATTAAAGTTTTAGGTAAAAAGACTTCTCTCACATTTGATTTTATACAAACATTTTAAAATAATATGTTTGCTTTCAAGAGTTTAGTGAGACACTGTAACCTGCATGACAGGGTTCATACACCGGATGTGTATACTAGCTTGAAAATGTTTAACATTAGCTCTTTTTCTGCATCATGCATTTCGAATCCATTTGAACATTTTCCCTTTACCACAGTTACTGAATTGATCCAGAACCACCAACCCTTCAAGCTTTTATAAAGAGGACGCTTCTTGAATCAAAGGGCTAAGCTTAAAGAGAATTGAGAGTGAGAGACTGTGATTGGTGTTCAATGGTAAGTACATGTATACGCTTTGTTCATTTAGGTTTTTATAGTAAATGTATCACTGATAGGATGGCATCTTGCATTGTGTTACAACTTTTGGAAAAAAATATAGCAAAAAATCTATAATCCATGCAGGATCCAAAGTATGGAATAGTATGCCACTAGAATTGCGAGAATGAGCCACGCTGTCACAATAAAAAAAAAAAAGCTTAAAACTCGCTTGTATTTAAAACTTTCAGTGCTGCAACATGAATGTGTACATTGGTGTA
>RQTK01000232.1:459543-489622 GCA_003991915.1 Elysia chlorotica | reverse complement strand
TTATTCTTATTATTATTATTATTATTATTATTATAATTATTATCATTATGTGTGTGTTTGAAAATAGAGGTCAGATGTAACATCGACAAGTGCCAAATGTGCAATCTCTGGGTAACAGTGTCTCCCACGCAGAAGGTCTCCTGTTGTTGTTGTTGTTTTTTTTTTTAGAGATTTAGATGTAGCACCATGTTCCAACCCCAGGGCTCTCGCAAGCGTACTCACGAGAAACCAGACATCAGCACGCACACACAAAAAAATTTGGAAGTGAACAGAAACAGTTTTTGTGAATGGCCCTTGGCTTGAGTAGAACCGTGGACCAGCTCTGGTGTTCCGACACAGCGATCTGTAGCGCTTCTTCTGGCGCCTGGTGGACCAGGGAAGAGTGGTGACTTAACCGAGAACAGCGACTAGTCAAGAGGAGACGTTGGGGGCGAGAAGAAAAATTCATGATTAGAGAAATAGTTATAGTTATACAGTGTACTGCCTTACGACCACCAAGCGCCACCAAACGAGATCGTAAATTAAGGAACTGCGGAAACGATTTTTTTTCCTTGAGCGGGAGAGGTTGGGGAGGGGGGGGGAGTCTCACGGATAGAGACAGTCATCCTGGAAATTAAAACTATCTTGGGAACCTCTTCGGAAATAAGGGAGGCGATACGGGTACGGGATCGCCGGGAAGTGGGGGATCCAGAGAAGGGAGGAGGTCAGATCGATAAGCGAGGAGGCTGCAGCAGCCCCACGCCTCGCACAGATCGATACTCTCCAAGCTCTGGCATCATGGGCGATGACGTCACGCCCATATGATTAGCATGCGTGATGTCCGTCGCCTCGTTCCCCGCTCAGTAGAGTTCGGCTCAGTCCGGCAAAGCTCGGAGACTGTCCGTGAACAAGTGGGGCTGCCAGGGCAGAGCCAGTCAGCGGCATTACATCAGAGCCAGCAGACAACCAAGCCACTAGTACACTGTGCGTTGTTCATTGCACCAAGAATACCTTCACAGTTCTCGAAAAACCCCGAGAGTTTGAACCAGACCATTAGTTGTGAACGTAAATTTCGCTGTGGAACATTTTGTGGATTGATCACCAACTCCTGTATCAATACTATAATATTATAAATCATTAACAAGCTTGAAAAAGGTAAGCAAGGTGCTAGTATTCGATAGATTTATCTGTAGTCTGTGAGAGTGAGTGTGTTCCTCACGGCTGATTGGTTCACTTTGGCGGCCTTCACTAGCCCGTTCAATGGCGCCTGCATAATCAGACTCATTATCTGCGTGAATGGCGCACGGCCGCTGACTCATTCAGCTAGGGCTCGCGGAGCTCAGAGCTCTTACTCAGCCCTCTTGTTATGCTCTTGAGCCTCTGTGGTTATGAGACTTGGGTTTTCTATACATGTATATATATATCACCATAAAAAATAGATCTAGATAAATGCATTAATCTATTTGCATTTTTTTGCGAATATTAATATTATATCCACTAGTCCTTTATTGATACATAATTATGAAATCGCTCAAAACAAACGTACGAACAGTGATGATCAGTTTTTAATCAGATTATTTTCTTGTTATTAATGTGTTATTATTTACCATATTAGTTTTGGGACATTTAGTGTTTACTCATAGAAAAGTTGGTACTACCAATTCTGAGGATTGTGTACATTCTTCAATTAAGGCCTATGTGTTGAACATCTTGTGTGGTCTCATTAACTGCCCATAGCCAACAAATAACTGGTTTTATCATCTATTTTTGATCAGGTAATTTTCTTGTTAAATTATTGTTAGTAATTATCTATTCGTTCGAAAAATTTACTATGGCTCTCCAGCTGTCTATCTGTCTTACTCTCTATCTATCTATCTACCTATCTATCTATCTATCTATCTATCTATCTATCTATCTATCTATCTATCTATCTATCTATCTATCTATCTATCTATCTATCTATCTATCTATCTATCTATCTATCTATCTACCTATTTCTCCGACGTTAATTCTATGTATTTCCGCCTATCGCTACCCTTGTTTCCCTAAACCCGTCTTAACTTCTCCATGGCGACCTTAAATAGCCTGTTCAGAAGCCCTTCCCAACAAAACCGCTATAACCCGAATCAATAGTTATCCTGACTCATACTGCACACCCACGGAGTCCCGACAAAAGGGAGGAAAAAATAGAAGAGAAGTTGAACGTGGAGGCGATTGATCTAATACCGAAGTCGGGATCGAGATTAATTTGATCGAGTAGGCGCCAGCTTTACACATCGGCCTTGGTTGGTCGATTGCTATCTCTGAAAACATTTATACTCTCATGGGACCCACAGAGGATACACAGAACCTGGCCGTTTATTTCATTAACTGGCACCGACCCAACCTGAAGGAAACAAGCTGGCCTGATTAGGGAATCGAACCAAGGACCTCCAAGTGACTCTCTCTCTTCGCTTTACCGACTGAGCTTTCACACCCTCGATAATTGATCGACTAATAGATTTGATGGTTATTGTTATATTTTTATAAGCCCAGTCAAGGGTGAGTACAATGTATTAAACCAAAGGCCAGTCGAGGATCCAATAAACCCGCTTATAGCCCCACCCTGTGCCTGTAGTCGCCTCATTGTGAACGGGGTGGGAGTCTGAGAGCCCTCGCCCCGTTTGACCTGAGCCCCTCGCTGTCTCCCTGAAGTGAGTCTAATCCACAGCTGCCAACTCATCGCTGAAAAAATCGCATTTGTCCGCATTATATCGCGCTTCTTTGGGTAAAGTTGATATCTGGTTGGGTGCTGCAACTAGACTGTAGAATGTTACTAGCATTTGTTAGGTTATTTTTAGCAGTGGTTCAAATGGCCAAAAAATAAAAATAAATGCGCTTTGTTGGTTGAGAATCATTGACTTGTAGATGCAACGTCACCGAATCGCCTTGTCACTTAAACACTACCATTACTTATACTATTACTTACTTACTTACTTTCTTACTTTCTTACTACTACTACTACTACTACTACTACTACTACTGCTGCTGCTGCTGCTACTACTACTACTACTACTACTACTACTACTACTACTACTACTACTACTACTACTACTACTACTACTACTACTACTACTACTACTACTACTACTACTACTACTACATGAGTCATGGTCTCCGCGCCCTGTCTCGTATGTGGCAGCACATAAAATTGCCAGACGTCAGTCTTGGAGCCCGTCCACATTATAGTTTATATAGTGCTGACGTTGGACTTTAAAACCAACTCTAACTCACTACCACTGCAGTTACTACTGTTACTGGGTCCGACCAACTTATATTATTGTAGCTAAAGCAATAAATATTGGTCGTACGACTGCTAGCTATGAACACTATGGATTCTCTGTTTGCCATGTATACAATATTGAATAAGATCAATACTATTGACCAAGGCTATTGTTCGCACCATAGTTTGAAGGGGGAAAGGGGGGGGGGTGCGGACAGATTTCCGAAAACTAATCCCAGGTTCAGGTTAGCTCTGTAATTGCGCTCGTAAAACGATCTGTGTCAATTGTTTATAGCCGTCCATCGTTTTCTTTAAGCATGATTATCACACCTCACTCCCTCTACCCTCTACCTCTCCATCTCTCCATATTTGTTATTATCTCCGTCTCTCCATCTCTCCATCTTTGTCATTATCTTTGTCTCTCCATTTCTTCATCTTTCTCCACATCCCTGTCTCTCCATCTCTCCATCTTTGTCCATATCTCTTTCTCTCTATCTCTCCATCTTTGTCACTATCTCCGTATCTCCATCTCTGTCTCTCTATTTCTCCATCTTTGTCACTATCTCTGTCTCTCTATCTCTGTATCACTCTCTCTCTCTCTCCCTCTCCGTGTCTTTTATTTTTACATTGTTACTTCTTTATCTATCCCTCTCCCAATCCCATCTAATCCACTTGGAGTCCCGAGCGACCTTTTGACAATGTTTACCTCCCAAGAGGCCTGGCCTTCGCTTCATAGGCGATATTGATAAAGTTTTCGTCCTGACCTTTTCACTATGGCTGAAACATGCTGAAGGCTCGCCCAGATTTTCAATACAATCATACGTACAATGTAGTGATGCTCTCAGCTAGACTTGAGACCCAACGTACTCAGTATGTCTAAAACCTGACATGGATGTTATTTTTGACTGCTCTGCTAGACTTGGGGGACAAGAGGGCCTTCAAATATTATATATTATGTCACCAATTTGGGACCTCTTGACACCCCGTACCCCCAATCCTACCCCCTAATTACACATGTTTTACCCCATCTCTAACATCGTTCTTACAACAGCCAGTGAACCCCACCCCTTTAGGGTGTTAGATTAAATTTGAACGTCCCTCTAGCGCACGTACCCCGGTAACCCGCTCTCATCTCTGTGATCTCTAACAGACTTTTGCAGTAAGAGGTGACCCGCTCTTTGTAAGTCAGTGCTCGTCGTGTGTGAGCACTGAGCAGAGAGATGTGCGTGAAGTGGGTGAGTGAGGGAGTGAATCCTGGAGAAAGTTCGTCTATTTGACTCCGAGACCTGTACAGCCGGGGACTAGACACATCACAATATCACTGGCTGTAGATCGAGGCTGCCGACCAAATATGTCACCGATCGAGTGAAGTGAACACATTTTTTTTGCATAAGAAGGGTAATAGTGATCTATTTATCTTTTTAATTAGTATCATAGTTAGGACAGAATAATTCTGAGTATTTTTTTTCCGGCCTTCACTGCTACTAGTCTTTTGACAAGTAAACTGTACCTAATATTTTACTTACATAGCTCACTTTGGTTTAAAATGTCAATGAACGTTGATTGTGGTGACCCTGGTTGTTATTTTTGGGAGCCTCGCTGTGGATTATAAGATGCGACAGATGGTACGGATTGTCTATAGTGTATTGTCTTTATATATTGTGGTCACTAATCTCGTGACCTAGGCACGGACAGTAGGAACACTGACAAGCTGGGGATTATCAGATGAAACAGTCGTCACGGATTCTTTATAGTCTTCAATATTAGGGTGAACTAGGTACATCAAGGTGAGCTAACTCTTTGAGATAAAGGATGAACAAGTCGCACTGGATCCTATCTTGTGTTGAATATTATTAGTGGGAGCAGGACGCATTGTGGATTCGCAAGCTATGGAGTATTGGATGCAAAGATGCACAGATTGCACTTGTTAAAATTGGAGGAAGTACATGCGTTGCATTCGATACCTACGATACTTTACGTTTGGTCGAATTCTTGTTATTAAAAAAAAAATTTTCTCCTTAGATAAATCAAAAGACACACGTTTTTATCTGAATTGTCCCGTGTCTTTATTGAACTAAACTATCGCTTTCTCAAGGTAGAACAGTGTTTTCCATTGGGTCTCTGAGGATTATCATAGGGTTTCATAGAAAGAATGACACACACAAAACAACAATGTGGCCGTTACTGTGTAATATAGCATACAGAGTTCTGACGTTAGACGTTAAACCAACACTCAACCCCCGTCTATTAACTATCTACGGGACAGTTCAATATCCTTTTTTTTGAGATTTTTAAAAATATTTTATTTAAGCTTTAAGTTTTACATCGCACCTATTAGTACATGCAGCTTACTATTATTGCCATATTGGATATCTTTCGCCCCACCTGTGTTTCCGTAGCTGGTACCTCAACTTCTTCTTTACTTGAACTCATTTTTGCTACTAAAATTGCACCTATATAACAAAAACAAACAAAAGCTAAAATAATCTATTCCGATGTGTCATAACATTGATCCTAGAGATCATTAAGGATTGTATTGAAGACACATTTGATGCAAGAATTAAAGACAACTCTTATGCAGGAAATTAACCGAAAAGACTTAAACACGGTTGTTAGATTAGTATGCTTTGTTTTTGCCCAGTTGGTGCTGATGCACCCTTTGGTGCCCGATAAACGAATCTGCCTTATTTTTACTTCTTGTTGCTGAAGTCAGCGGCTTTTTAAGAGCTCGATTTTTTTCACCGATAGATACATAATTATATTATATAAGTAAGTCTTATTGGATTTGCCTGCTGTTTACAGCTTTGCACTAGAGTGCAACACAGAAATGACTACTAGAAAATCACACCCGCAGTAGTCTAAGATTGACAAGAAGTCGATACGCGTACAGCGTAATAATGAGGAGCATTAAAAAAGATTATTAGCACTTTCCGATCGGATAGGGAGAACGGAGATTGGGTCTCGGGGAAGAGGGGATGGGGACATCTATGAATATCGGATATTTTTTGTGTGAAACAGATGAAAGTTATCGGATGGTAGTAGGTATAAGAAAATATGACTGAACGGTAAAAGAGTCTAGTAACTCTTTCTGATTGAGTGTGGAAGAAACAGCTTTAGCGGGGGTGGGTGACTAGATTGTGATTTTTTTAGGAGTATTGAATGTTTTATGCGAGACGGACTGACGCGAATTGTATCGATCTTGTGGGCTGACTAGTGAGGATCGGCCGGTCGATCATCAAGCTCAGGCAGGCAGGCTATAGCTACGAGCATCTATGTGCGTGTCTCGCTCTGTTATCTTTCTTGCTGTTTTTATGTATCACTCTCTCTCTCTCCCCCCTCTCTCTCTCTCTTTCCATCCCCTCTCTCTGTCTGTTTGTATGTGTCTATCTATATGTTTGTCTATTGGTCTGTCTCTGTGTTTGTCTATCTCTCTCACTTTCTCTCCCCCTCTCTCTGTCACTTTCTGTCTTCCTAACTGCTTGTCTTTTGGTCTCTTTTTCTGTCTGTCTGTCTCTCTCTGTCTCTGTCTATCTCTCTATCTTTCTTTCTCTCTCTGTACCTCTCTCTCTCTTTCTCTCTCTCTTACTCTCCCTTACTCACCCCCTCTCTTCTCCGATCTCTCTATTTCTCTCTCCCTCGCTCTCTCTTTGTTGCTGCCAGTTGCTACATGAAGTTAATTCCTTTTATTTTTTATTTACAGATGAAAAGAAGACTTTTAAAACTGTTTAAGCCATGGTTTAGAAATGACTACGATTTTAGTTTTATGTATCGATAAACACCAATTTAAAGTAAAAAAAAAAACAAAAAAAAAAACTGTGCAAGTCAAGATTTTTTTTTCTTTATTGCCCTTTATTCCAAATGTTACTACATACCTAGTAATCCTATTTGAAGACTCGTTTTTTTTTCCATTTTAAAAATGTGTAGTTAATAATACATAATGTATACGACGCAAGTAATATAATTATGCGCTCTTTTGTCTTCTTCTTATTCATTATTTTCTAGATAATCACACCCGCAGTAGTCTAAGATTGACAAGAAGTCAATACGTGTACCGTGTAATAATGAGGAGCATTAAAGAAGATTATTAACCCTTTCCGATTGGATAGGGAGAGCGGAGATTGGGTCTGGGGGAAGAGGGTATGGGGACATCTATGAATATCGGATTTTTTTTGTGTGTGTGAAACAGGCGAAAGTTATCGGATGGTAGTAGGTATAAGAAAATACGACTGAACGATAAGAAAATTAATGAGTCTTTTAACTCTTTCTGATTGAGTGTGGAAGAAAGTTTTAGCGGGGGTGGGTGACTAGATTGTGATTTTTTATGAATATTGAATGTTTTATGCGAGACGGACTGACGCGAATTGTATCGATCCTGCAGGATGACTAGTGAGGATCGGCCGGTCGATCGTCAAGCTCAGGCAGGCAGGCTATAGCTACGAGCATCTCTGTGCGTGTCTCAGTCTGTTATCTTTCTAGCCGTTCCTATGTATCGCTCTCTCTCTCTCTCTCTTACTCTCTCTCTCTCTCTCTTTCTCTCTCTCTCTTTCTCTCTTCCCCCCCTCCCCCCTCTCTCTCTCTCTCTCTCTCTCTCTCTCTCTCTCTCTCTCTCTCTCTCTCTCCCCCCTCTATATGTCTCTCTCTCTCTTTCTATGTCTGTATCGGTCTATCTGTCTGTCTCTCCCACTTTCTCTCCCTTTATGTCATTTAGTTTCTTCCTCTCTCTCACTTTGTCTTTCTAACTATGTTTGTCGGTCCTTTTTTCTGTGTGTCTGTCTGTCTGTCTCTGTCTGTCTCTCTCTCTTTCTCTCTCTCTCTGTACCTGTCTCTCTCTTTCTCTCTCTCTTACTCTCCCTTACTCACCCCCTCTCTTCTCCGATCTCTCTATTTCTCTCTCCCTCGCTCTCTCTTTGTTGCTGCCAGTCGCTACATGAAGTTTTTTTGTTTTGTTTTTTTTAATTTAAAGATGCAAAGAAAACTTTTAAAACTGTTTAAGCCATAGTTTAGAAATGACTACAATTTTAGTTGTATGTATCGATATTTAATACACCAATTTAAAGTAAAAAAAAAAAAAAAACAATGAAAAAAAACTGTGCAACTCAAGATTTTTTTTTCTTTATTGCCCTTTATTCCAATTTTTACTACATACCTCCTGTTTGAAGACTCGTTTTTTTTCATTTTAAAAACGTGTAGTTAATAATACATAATGTATACGACGCAAGTTATATATGCGCTCTTTTGTCTTCTTCTTATTCATTATTTTCTGGTTCCTTTTGTCCCCCCGATCTATCTTTTTCTGGAATTTATCCCCTTCTTCTACTCTGCGGTAACAATAATTCCAAGATACTCTTATATAAAATGATTTATGTTTGTTTTCTTGTGTTGTGTTTTTATATCTTTGCTTTGTCTTGCTCTCTCTTGATTTCTTAGAAATAATTCTCATTCTTTCACGTTTTTTCTCTCCATTTGCCAATCATTTGTTGGTGAATTTTTTTTAACTTTCTTTTATTTTATGAATATTTTGTTGTTGTTTTTTTTACTTATTTCCCGTCCACCGCCATCTTTATCTCCATTATGTTCGCTCGGTGAATGCTCCAAGGGCTTTATGTTACAAACTTGTGTTGGGAGGGGGAAAGGGGAGGGGGGAAGTGGTTGAGTCGGTAGAAGGAAGCGGCTTTTAATAAGATGTCCCCGGTTCGATGCCCTGATCAGGCTGTGTTCTCTTTTTTCTTAGTAGAGTCGGTGTCACTGTCAGTATGATATTAATGTAAGCAAGTAAGTCCTGGGCATCTCGTCAAATTATATAGATCCTTTTTTGTACCTTAGAAAACAAAGAGAGAGAGAGAGAGAGAGAGAGAGAGAGAGAGAGAGAGAGAGAGAGAGAGAGAGAGAGATATGGAAGAAGGAGAAAGAGAGAGAGAGAGAGAGAGAGAGAGAGAGAGAGAGTCAGGGCACATACACACACACACACACACTCACGCTTTGTCCAACAAGACTTGTGTTTCTCCATGGAAAGGTTATTATTATTATGCCACTGTTGAAGCTCCGTCACCGTGTACACTGGCGCCTTGATTGAACAGAACAGCCCTAGCCGGCAAATGTAATTGTTGATGCCAGCTGAAGAGCGAGTTGACATTTCCTCCAGGCCCTGCTACACGCTCGAGGTGCCTCAACAGCCTCAGATAAAACAAGACATACAAAATAGAAATGGGGAGGATGGACAGTTCGTTGTATTGGAAGCCTCCTATTGTCCAAAGGAGAATTCAATACGACGAGCGACGGGCAAAAAGAGAAATAAGGATGCTATTTTTAGATTGTTTTGTTCAGACAAGGAGTGATTGTCTCCACTTTTAAATTTGCAATATAATTTTTATAAAGAAATGAAGAACATTATTGAAAAAAAAGACACACACTTTTTTTTAAAGTTATCAAACCCAAGATTTCCTCCAAACAAGCAATGTAACGTGCTTTGTCTCTGAGTTGAATCATATTTTTTTACACTAAAATTATTGTCTCTGGATATTTCTCACTCTTCACAACTTTATGCTTGTAAAATGGGTTTTTTTTCATTCTTTTTTTTTTTTTTGTTATCTAAGGTTTAATTTCCGTTCTTATAATGACACTATGTATTTCTTGTTCAATTTTTCAAGACGGCTTTGTGTATTCCACAATGGGTTTTTTTTTCCACATGGAATCTTGGTTTATCCAGTCTTTCTGAAGTAAACTTGTCTTTTTTTGGTGAGGACCTCGAGATGTTTCAAGCATTAATACAGCTTTGCTCTAAGGGCATTTCAAGAGCTTCTTAGTGGTATTTTTCCATTTTTTCCCCTATCTTTTTCTCTTCCTCCCCATCTCTCAATTTCTCTCTCTGTCTCTGTCTGTCTGTCTGTCTGTCTGTCTCTCTGTCTGTCTCTGTCTCTCTGTCTGTCTGTCTGTCTCTCTCTCTCTCTCTCTCTCTCTCTCTATCTCTCTACAAAGAATATAATGCTTATATCCATCTTAATCCTCTCAAATAAGACCAAAAAAAATAGCAGGCAAGCAAAGGCTAATGAAATAGTTGACTAACGTACTTTCTTTCTTTCTCACTGTAGATACAAAGGAAGATGTTGGACGAACTAGGCGGGTGCCTGTACACCCTGTCTCTGTGTCTATGATGGCTTCTCACCCAACCCTGCCCTGCTGTGCTCTACTTCATATAGCGCGGCCTTGATATTACCCAACCTAACTTATTCTAGCATCTATTCTACTGACAATATCTCCACAAGTTCTTGGACTGTTAAACCACACGCAAGGTGAGTGCAGCTTTGCTATCTAGGACTAAGGGATTAAAGCTTATGGTAGTGCTCTGCAAATGTCAGAACAGAAACCGTAGTAAATAACCTTCTGGATAGTAAATAATATTCTGCTAGTAAATAACTTTCTGTGGGGGTTTATTATCTAGGACGAGTGGGTTAGTATTAATTGTGTGACTCTCTGCCATATTTTTTAATTTACAACAAGAAATCAGCTTTGTTTCATATTTTAAAAGAAGATTTATATTTTAAACTAAAAAAAAACTGAATGGACCCATGCATAATGATGCATTGCTAGCTTAGGTGTGACAAGTATTGTATTGATTAAACAACTCATCAATTTTACAAAGTATTTTTACTACAATGAGGCATTTTGGGAATACTAAGTAACAAGAACTGTGTAAATCACTCACCATTTTGATGATGTACACCGAAAATAGTATCCCTCCCTCTCCAAAAAAACAAAAAAAACAACAAAAACACAGGCAGAGTTATCCCAGCATGAAAAGCTATCAATGAGTTTCTGTCGTGTTTCAGCAAACCATGTCGTCTGTGAAAGTGGCTGTCAGGGTGCGGCCCTTCAACAACCGTGAGATCTCCCGAGATGCCGAGTGCATCATAGAGATGAGTGGCAACACCACCTGTAAGTTTTGTAGCCTCTCTTATAAGTAACAAGACATTACCTTTAAATATATAAAAAAAAATCCAAAAACGCCAAAATAGTTTGTTTCAAAATTCCCTAAGCGAGTTTAATTGACATGAATTGTCTATAGAGAAACAATAAATTGTATAACACTACTTTTTACAATTGACAAATTCATCAATGCTGAAAAAAACAAAGCAACCAAAACTGTAGATGACATGAATAGTAATTATTTTTAGTTCGATGGCATATCATAGCCGTTTCAATCATGGAGTCACATAACGTACATGTAAGCTGTGAAAAAGACATTTTATGTGAAAGAAAAAAATTAAAGTTTACAAACCGCAAAATTTAGTGTTCTATCTTAATTGGTTTAAATAATAATACTTAGAAAAAAAGAACTAAAAATAGTGCGATTTCATGAGCATTGCTGCCAAAATCACCACAATTCCATTGAGTGATTTTATTGAAGAATACAGAAAAGAAAAACTGGAGACATGCCACGAGTTGTCAGTTGGTGTATATTTTTTGTATGGTATTTTACTTTGTACGATCAAAATAACAAGTTTCTATTTTCTTTTGTACATGTATAACCATGTATGATGTAATATAAGACGACACAAGTGAGGTATTTCCATATTTCAGTTTATCTCTCTATTTCTTTCCCAGCTATAACCAACCCTAAAGCTGGACCAAAAGATGCTAAGACGAAGAGCTTTAACTTTGACCATTCCTACTGGTCACACACATCGGTAAGTGAAGAGTTTTAATACTGCTAATGGATTTATTAGAAAAGTAAGGTCTAGTTAGGTAATTGGCTCGGAGCTTCTGATGACCTGATTACAGGATGAAATGTTATGTTTACTCATCTCCCTAGGCAACGTCTAGTTTAAAATTTGGCTTTGTTGGCTTGTGGGGCCACCAGGGTTTCGTCAAATATCCTGATTTAACGCACTGAATGATGCATATTTCAGTTTAACAAAAATTGACATATTTTTATATATAAAAAGTTACTTAGTATACAAGAAAAAATTTTTTTTAAATTTTTTTTAGAAATTCACGAAATAGATTTTGTCCTATTTGGGGGGGTAAAAATTCACTAAACAGATTTTGTCCTATTTGGGAATGAAAATCTCTAAAGATCCTATTTTCACGAAATCACAAATACGTTTCGAAAGTCAATTAATACTTTTTAAAGTTTTGATATTGAAAAACTCATAAATTGTGTAGGTTATAAATTTAAAAACCTCCATATGTATACAGAGCACCTGGCTGAATGTTTGGCTATCTGTTTTTACCTGCCATGAATCCAAAAGATATTGTGTTAAGTGTTTGGTCAGTACCTTATGACAACACTACATAATTCACCGCATCTTTCCCCTTCTCTTCCATCTCGCACCCTCCCAGCCGGATGACCCGGCGTTCGCTGACCAGAAAAAAGTCTACGATGACATCGGCCTGGAGATGCTGGACCACGCGTTTGAGGGCTACAACGTGTGCATCTTCGCGTACGGGCAGACCGGCGCCGGAAAGAGCTACACCATGATGGGGCGGAACGAACCGGGGCAGATGGGCATCATCCCTCTGGTAAGTGCCATGGCAGCATAGCTAGATCTTGATATCTCAGGATATTGGGTTAAAGCAGGGTGTCTTGGGAGACTGTGTTGTGTAATTTGCAATTTCTAACTTTTACTGGTGTAAGCCGTCGTTCCTTTCGTATTTAATTTTCAATGCCTAAGGAACTTTATGAGTTATGGGCTTCATCCCTCTGGTAGATGCCATGCTGGTAGATATTATATCTTATATCTTTGAACCGTTATGGGATATGGAACGAATAAGAATTTGTTGGTAGGACTTGATGTTTTGAATTTGTCATTTCAAACTTTTATTGTTGTGAGCCATCATTCCTCTGGTGGGGTTGTCCTTAAGTCATTATAGCACTGTGAATAATTATGTTACTTAAAACATTACAAGCGTAATCATTTTCATTTTTTTCATATGAGAAAAGTATTCTTTTGGCTCTTATTCTTAATTAATAAGTTAAAAGTAAAATATGAATGTTTCCAATTACTTGATTCCTATGGTATGATAGAGGAAAGATCACACTAGCTGTAGTAAATACATGTGTTGATTATGCAAGTGGGTGTGATAAGCAGGACGCATTGTTAGGCACAAAAACGTTTTTTGAAATAATGCAACTCAACAATTTCAAAATGGTGAAAATCTTGGGGAGAGAAGAAGAAGACGTATTAGAACAGCCTAAGTTGGAGGAACAGGCACAGTGTTACAGTAACCTCAAGATGAATGAAGGAAGATGAAATAATTTTTAGACAAAAATAACTGAGTGAATGGATTGCAGGAATTATGGAAATATATTTTTTCTCATTGTACTTGATCTATCAAGCCAAATCTTGTTTACTTAGAAATTATGTTGACTTAAAAAAAGAAAAGCAAGGCTGTTTTATGTCAGTTAATTTATGCAATTAAGTCTAAAAGCTTAATATGTGTGTCCAGGTATTTGTATCAAATTGTAATGCTTTGTTAGACACAGAAGGCTTCCATGTTAAAGTTAACCTTGTCCGTCTCTCTCTTTCCCCAGCTATGCGAGGACCTCTTTACCAGAATATCTGCGCAGAAATCCCCGGACAATACTTTCTCTGTTGAGGTAAGCACGCAGCTTATGCTCTCATTTCAAACATTTAGGGATAACACAGGAATTGAGTAGTTTGTGTAACGTCCACCATCAGCACTGTATAGGCTATATTGTGGAATCGCCCCAAAACTGACGTCTGACAATTTTATGTGTTACCACACACGAAAAAAAGCGGGGATACCTTGACTGCTGTCCCAGCCAGTCACATTAAACTGACACTGACCCAACCAGTAGGGCGCAAAATTGCCAGGGTAACACAGGAAAATGAGGTGACACCACTTTTTTTTAAACTAAATTCATAATAGAGGTTTATACCTAAAAGACTTATATGCTTTTTAAAAAAAAAAAACAATTTCAGAATATAATTTTTGAAATAATCATCAACTTTTTAAAGTGAAATTAGTGGATCAGACCAAAACAATAATTTCCATGGAAGAAATCAGTGAAAGTTCAAGAATGTGTACATCTCCAATTTGACCCATCCACGTCTTCAAATGTTTATGTTTACTCTATATCGGACTCCAAATTTAATTCTTATCATCCTAACTTTTCTGACTTATCGCAAAGACTCACAATACAATGTATATGAACATCCTGCAAAGGCTGCCTTCACAGCCGTGTCTATCTGTTCTTTTGTTATCAATTCTTTCTACCACCGTTGTCATCATGTACCTTTGTTTGTGGCAGTTGGAATTAATGAAACAGCTTTGGAGACATTTAAGTTGATCTCTATCATATTTAATAATAAAGCCTAAAGCTTGATACTTTTAAACCATTCTGGGAGTTTTATGGATGTTATTAATGTTCTTAACCATATGATATTTATCTGAAATGACATTAGACAAAAGCATTTATTATGAAAAAATTAAAGGGAGAGTGGGAGAGAGAGACAGAGAGAGAAAGAGAGAGAAAGAGAGAAAGAGAGAGAGAGAGAGAGAGAGAGAGAGAGAGAGAGAGAGAGAGAGAGAATAACGGCTATACAGTTATATTGTGACAGACACAGGCAGAGTCAGGGAGACACACATACATACACGTGCATAAATTGCGAGAAGGTAAAAAGCAAAACCAAACTGCAAAGAAGAAATTGATAGAGGAAAGTTAATATCTAGCTGCCAATCGAACCAGTATTCATTGACATTAATTTTGTTGTTTTCTGAAATTAATATCTAGCTGCCAATCGAACCAGTATTCATTTACATTAATTTTTTTTCTGAAAGAAAAAAAAAGTGATTTGTACAATGCTGAAAGTAAAACGGAAATCGAATATTTATAAACAGACGAATAAAATTAATGCCAAATTGACTCTAAAATTCTAAAAGAAAATGATTGTTGCATCATCTTTCGTTGACTTAATGAAACGGCGCAATGCAATATTTACTTAGAGAAATATTTCGTCCCAAAGCAGAACGTGCTTCTAACACTTGCGTCATAGTTTGAATAGGGAAAACGTTGCCAGGGCAACAGAGCATGGTTTTAATTGGTTGGATCTTTTGTAATGTTGAAATTGTTTAGTCGGTTCTGCCTCCTCCGCGTCTGGCTACATTTTTTTTTTTCAATTTTTAATTTTTAACAATTACAAGTTATGTTTGCTTACACCATCGCCATTATCTCAGCTGTCACGTGGACGGGGCCTCAAGTCTAATGGCGTACACGTGTACATGCTGTCACCCAGAGACAGAGTGCAATGACTGAACTTATGTCTAAGTCAGTCACATTGCACTACCACCAACCCAACCAGTAGGGAATTGAATGATCACTGAAATCCTAATGTCGGATTAGAGCTCAGAGAGCAATTTGAAAATCTCAGTATAATATTGTTGGAGTAGGAGTAGAGAATAAGCTGCTTTATTAGGATTCAAACCCGCGACTGCTGATTGCGATCAGCGCCCCCTCCTGTCAGAACTATCTTCCCTATTACAAATTAAATTTTGGAGAGGCAGACCACTGAAATAATTATATGTAGCTATGGAATTGTATAGGTATTTTTCCAAAATGGAAAAAGTAGACTTTTAGTGAAAATGACCGAACAATGGTTGCGCTTTATCAGATTAGAACCCTCTAAGTAGAATATTCTGCACGCAATGGTTAGTAGAAGGATGTAGGAAAAAATAAAAGCGATTAAATCCCAAGAGGCTCCAATCGGATTTTGTATCGAAAAATAGAGACTGTTAGAGACTGTCGAGGCGTGATCCTGACAACGTAATTCCGTGGAAACGTTCGAACTCTTCAAGTGTTACCCGCACTGGAATTGGTTCCATCGATCAGTGAAGAAAGTCGGTGGGCTACACAAAGCCAAGTCGGAATAATGCTTTAAAGTAAAGATTGTAGGCCAAAAAATTTTTTAAGAAATGTGTGTGTGCATGTGTGTGTGTGTGTGGCGCTAGGTGTGGTAGCTCGAGAAAGTCTACATGCCCAGAACAGCTGAACTGCGATATGGTGACTCTGTGGGTTTGTATCATACATACACACACTCACAAAAGAGTGACACACAAATTTTGACAAGTTTATTGTTGGTATTCGAGACATACAAGAATTATCCGCTCAAGTCGTGCCCCTGTTTTAGCTTTTTTTTTTCAACATATAATTATTATATATCTCTTGATTTTAAAAGCTGTTGCTTTGCGAAAAGACTACAAAATTGGGCCTGAAAGAAGTGTTCGTAGACACTAAAGACAGAAGCTAATTGGCTAAATTATTGCAAACCACCCTCGTTGCGGGGCCTCAGTGTCATAAAACAAAAAGCCCACATATCAGCTTGACAAATACTACAGTAATGAATTAAATATTTGATCCGCTCAAGTTTAGTCTCATTCTGTACTGGGCCCGTCCCTTAGGAGTGTTGTTAGCGCAGACATTCTTTGTGTGCGTGTACATCATTAGTCTGCGCTGAGCATCTAACAACGCGCCTTGTTTAACGAGGATAACCATTTGAACACCATCCTTCCTTGATGTTCACAATCATAGTGTTACTCAATGGTGTAACTACAATGTATTTTCGTTTTGACGGGGAAGGTTTGTGTTGGAGGGAGTACTGTCGGTTAAATAATGTTCTTTATGATTCTCATCTCTTACAAAATACTGTTATTTATCGACACGCCTAATTTTGTCGTTTTTTTAAATTAAAAACAAAAATCCCTCAAAATAAAAACAACAAATTTATTAGTATGTGGGGATTCTATGCGTATTCCTGTATGTTTGGTTTTGTTATTTACACGAGACGTGGGAAGTTCGAAGTCTCCCGGTTGTCCGTCGATTCTCAGTGAGAAGATGTAATAGGGGTGGGAGATGGTAGTCTCTATTTGATTTGAAGTTGGCCACGTGACAAGGCAGCTCGCGAGTTCCTGGGTCGATTGTGTAAATAGTGACAGACTTGGAGTTGTTTGCCGCTGATTTGTGTGTTGTGTTCTGAAGTAGATAATGTGTGTGCTCATAATGTGTGTGTTCGTTCGTGTATGTGTTGTTATTGTTTTTGTTTGTGTATGTGTTGTTCTTGTTTGTGTGTCAGTGTGTGATCAAGGCATCCAAAAATATCAGTGTCCCCGAAAATAAATAAACATTTTCATGTAGAACAACAGTGAAATTGGTCATTAGTATATTTGGCACAGTAGATCAGTTTACATTCTTTGTATAATGGGCCTGTAGGCCCGTACAAAAAACACCCACTATGATACTAATTTAAAATACATAGATCACTATTACCCTTGTTATGCAAAAATGTGCTCTACTCAGTCGATTCGGCCTGCTATTTTGGGAAGCCTCAGCAAAGCTTTGATCAGAGCTAAGATCACAGATAATTATTTGGCCATCTTTGTGTGTCTAGTCAAAGTCGCCGTCCCGGTGGTCTTTTTCACTTTCCCCCTTCTTTTCCCCCTTCTCAAGCTTGATAATGATGAGCGCCTTAACTTCTACTGATTTTTTGTCTTTGAAAACAAGTCCGCCATAAAGAGTATCAGTTTAGCTCAAGCAAACTTCTTCCCTTTTTAAAAGTCTAACTCACAATGCTGGAACAACCATGTTTACGCCAGAAAAGAGTCCCTGGGACGAAAAATTAAACCATATTATAATGCAAAGTGTCTAATATTTTGAATAGGAAAAGCTCAAGAAATGACCACAACCAGCGTAACTATCAAGCGCGAGTGGTTTTTGTCATTGCCTCGATCACTTTTTAATTTGTAACTTACCTAGCGATACTTATACACCTATCTTTCTATCTGTATATCTATCTACCTACCTACCTATCTATCTACCTACCTATCTATCTATCTATCTATCTATCTATCTATCTATCTATCTATCTATCTATCTGTCTATCTATCTATCTATCTATCTACAAATAAGTATCTATATGGAGTGTATGTGTCGCTTATTTTCTCACTATCTATCTACGGAACCACCCATAAGTTTATATTTTGTATGTTATTCCCCCCCTCCCCCTAAATCAAAACAGGAAACGAAACAAACCCTCTTGGCCCTGTCCTAGTGGCAGCAATGACGTCAGTAGACGGGCCCTATACACACCTCAGTATGTCCGAGCCCGTTAACCCAATCTGAGCTGTATTGATCTTTCCTTTCTTCCTCGTCATCGAGATGCGGAGGTGCGCGCTCCATCTTCTCCTGCTCTCTGCGTGACGAGATTCCGTTACTTTGTTTGTTTACTTAGGATGCTTCTAGTCTTCACTCCTTTACCCAGGGGCGGTTAGTTTACTGGCTGTGCTAATGTGTGGGGACTTGCGTGATTATAGACCCAGTTGTTGATTTTCCAGTTGTCATATGCTATTTTCGTCATCGCGTGTTATTATTGTTGCCGTTGTTGTTGTTGGTGGTTGTGATGGGGATGGTGGTGGTGGGTTTTGTCCTTGTTGTTAATGATATTGTTGCTGTTGGTGGTGGTGGTGGTAGTAGTGGTTTTACTATTAACGATGATAATGTTTTTGATGTTGTATTTGTTTGTTGTCGTTGTATTGTTGTTATTTTTGTTGGTAGCCCTCGTGGAGTGGTTGCTTATGGTGATGATGTAGTTGTGATGATGTTACAGTTTTTGACGCTGCTGCTGTTGTTGTTGTTTTTGTTGTTATTTTTTTTTTTTTGGTAGAATAGTTGCTAATGATAATAATGTATTTATGATAATGCTTTTGATGTTGTTGGTTGTGGAATGGTTGCTAAGGACGATGATGATGATGATGATGATGATGATGATGATGATGATGATGATGATGATGATGATGATGATGATGATAATGATGATGATGATGATGATGATGGTGGTGATGGTAGTGGTGTTTTTGATGTTTATACTGTGTTGTGTTTGTTTTTGTTGGTGATTTTGTTAAGCCAGATCCGCCCACTCGATCCGCCCAACCGTCTTTTAGGAAACAGCGAGCAATCCATCTCCCCAATCTGTCCTCGATCTTTAGCTTTCTCCACTTGGGCCACTCAGTTCTGAACTCAGAGCCGAAAATATAGGATAAAAACAGAACATAATAGGATTAGTGTGACAACCGGCGGAAAATCATCTCAATCACTACTAGTTTTTTTTATCGATTGTAGTCTTCGCATCCGTGCACCTGATGAAATCATAGCGCTAGTGACTCCCAGCGTCGGCTTGATTCGGTTGTTTAGAACGACCTGTGTTACCGCAGGGGTCCATCGATCTGCTGATACATTGATAGCATGCGTGGGCCGGATTGATTTCTTTTTCTGCTTGAATGCATCATTACCGACTGGCGATAGAGGGATGTGCGCGCCTAGGTGAATGGGGGTTGGGCCGAGCGAGCGCGGCTGTGCAGTTAGTGAAGGCATGTTTTGAACTGCCCGGTACATTTCTCAATGCGTGTTGCCTGGTTTAAAAACAAAAACAAAACAAAAAACTCAACATTTTTGCAACAACAACGTTTTTATTACTTATATCGTAATAGAAATAGGTGGTATGTATTAAAGATGTTCTCGCCGTATAGGATCCCCAAGGGTACCTAAGAGACGTTAAACCCGGAGAGAGGGAGAGAATTCTCGAGTCTCTCCCTCCCTCTATAGACAACAAGATAGCATGGATAGTTCTAGAGTCATAAAAACAACGTCGTGGGAAGCTTGCGACGTGTCAAAAGATATAGAATCAGAGAGGACTAATTGTAAGCTAAGGCGACGTTGTTTTTCCGACCATTTGGCCGCAAGTACGCAGTCACGGTAGTTTTGAACTCTTGAAAATATAAGAATAAAAAGGCTTACAACGAGTCGTAAACCAAAGCTCCATTGTTCATAACTCAGGTTTTTTTTACAGTTCCCTCAATTTAGCGGGGTGCGAGGTGGCCCTGGGGTAGAACACCGGCTTCCGACACAAAAGGTCCGGTTTACGGCCTGTCTCGTGTGTGGCAGCACATAAAATTGTCTGGGGGCCCCGTTCACAATATAGACTATATAGTGCGAATGTTAGACGTTAAACCAACTAAACTCTACCCCCCCCCCTCTCTCTCGATTTAGCGTACTATGCATTTTGTTAGCGTTGTACGGGCAAATCCTCGTGTCGCCAACGTCTATTTTTAATTCTTAAGACTAATCAAGTAACCTCAATTTTTATTCAATTAATATCACACGTACATTGTGTATAATGTATCTGACCCCAGAACCCTGAGACCTGACAGTGGAAAAGCCGAAGCAAGGGATCAGCCGATCTGAAACCCAATTCATGTTGGATTTTTGCTGTTTAGGAGACTTTTTTCCTACCATATATCTTTATTACTTTGGGGCATTAATGAGCGGGATCTGAGGTCTGATACCCTACTCGACCAGGGCATTAGGGGGATTTTGTGTGGGTGTGTGTGTGGGGGGGGGGCGGTGAAGTGGAATGGTTGGTGCATAATTGGGCGTGAGCTCGCACTCAAGGATAGGATTAGAAAGAGTGAGGGAGGGAGGGAAGGACAGAGGGATAAAGAGACAATGATAGGTAGAGGGAAAGAGAGAGGCTTTATATAATCTCTATCTCTCTCTAGAGAAGGGGAGAGAGAGTGTGAGAGAGATGGGGGGGGGGGGGAGGAACTGGTGGAATATATAGACCAATTGATAAAGACAACTGCATGTATATGCAAATGAATTGGTGGGATGAGTTGATAATTGAATGAAAGATTAATTGACCGTGCACCAATAACTACAGCCCGAAAGTCGTATACGTTTGATTATTCTAAATATTCTATAAAAAATCGGCTTACCGGCTCGCACTGAAGAAAATAGTGTCTGGCACTGTGTTCTTAACCCTACCGCCGAAGTAACACTATCGCTAACATACTGATGCATGTTTAGCATAAACAAGAACAATGTGTGCAATTGTGCATGGAACTTGAAATGCCAAAGTGGCTTATTATGCATCGCCGTTTGAGAACTGCCGTATCGATCTGACGATCTCCCTTAGACGATAGGACTAGTAAGTACAAGGGGGAAATAACCTTGGACCCCCGACTTCGTGAGTGTTTGAGAACCGCCGTATCGATCTGGCGATCTCCCTTAGACGATAGGACTAGTAAGTACAAGGGGGAAATAACCTTGGACCCCCGACTTCGTGAGCTTTTGAAGTTAATATTGAAAGAAAAAAAATCCTTATAGCCCAGACCCCCGATTTCTAGTACATGTGTACTCTTGAAGTGAGTAAGAACTCAACCTTAGTCGGGGGTCTAAGCTCACAGCACTTTAAATATTTTGTTCTTACTAAACTAGCTGTTTACCTCCAGTGTATCGATCTGCAGGGCGGCCCGCGTCTCGATGGGACGTAGGGAATTCTGGGCCCGGACTAGACTGTAGACAGGATGAGTTTGTGGCTAAGTTGCTGCGCCTGGTTCTCTTCAGTCTTCACTCCTTACCCAGCGGCGGTTAGTTTACTGGCTGTGCTAATGTGTGGGGACTTGCGTGATTATAGACCCAGTTGTTGATTTTCCAGTTGTCATATGCTATTTTCGTCATCGCGTGTTATTATTGTTGCCGTTGTTGTTGTTGGTGGTTGGGTTGGGGNNTCGGTGTCAGTATAATGTGACCGACTGAGACAGGAGTCATAGTATCCCCACCCTGTCTCATGTGTGGCAGCACATAAAATTGTCAGACGTCCGTCTTGGGGCCCGTCCACGATATAGCCTATGGTTGCTGACGTTGGACGTTAAAACCCAACCAAACCAAACCAAACAATCTTATCCATCTATCTAGTACTTTTTGTTATTAAATATTCAGCTCAACCAATTTTTTAATTTCTCAACACAGCGAAAGTTACAAACAAAACGATGTAGAGTTAAGATCAATGGTCGGAGGGCAGATGAATGGAACCGCATTGAATGCGCCCTATACACAACAACACAGGCCGAGGTGACATCATATTGTTTGTGAGATTTCTTTGTCTACATTCAGTTTATTTCAAGCCAGCCAGAACGGAATATTATGTTGTTAACCTTTGAAACAGTCTTTTGTTTTATTTTTATTTTTTTTAAGTCGCGCGGAAAAGATTGCAACAGCCAAAACGGGAATTTCCGTCTCATTTTCATATTTGGCATTCAAACTAGCAAGCATTTTTTAAACTTGCGGTTTTGGTGTGGGTTTTTTTCTTCCTGTCTATAATTCCAAGATTTTTTTAGGTTTACAGCTTTGGATCTGTTTTAATGTTTTCAAAACATGTAGACATACATTTTTTTTCCTCATGAGACGTGGAGTCTTAGAAATACGTCTGCGGTCTATATCAATGGCAAAAAAAGAGACATTAAGGAAGTTTTGGATTGAAAATACAAGAAGTACAATACTCAACAACAGCATTTTGATAGGAATCGGATAGGGTAGAATGATGGTGTGTTAAGATAGGGGTTGGAGGGTGAATAGCAAAGAAAGATACATGTACTCAGATTAGGAGACAGAGAGAGACATAGCAGAGGGTGTGCGAGGGAGGGAGAGAATTTAGAGAGATAGAAAGATAGAGAGACAGATATACAGATATAGAGGGAGAGTGGGGAAATCATCAGAACATGAGATTGCGAGAGAGAGAGAGAGAGAGAGAGAGAGAGAGACAGACAGACAGACAGACAGACGACCACTGACTCAAAACACCATTTATCATGGGTCTAGCCTTTGGACACAATTCTATGCAAGACTAAATTCGATCTCGCATCAGTTCTACCATACTTTAAATAGCCCACTTTCAGGACCCCGCAGGCAAGGGAGTCCACATTCTAACTTGTGCAGGAGGAGTGAGTTGAGTTGAACGTCCAACGTCAGCACTACATAGACTATATTGTGGACGGGCCCGAAGACTCACATCTGACAATTCTTTGTGCTACGATACACGAGACATGGCTATCTCAGCTGATCACTTTAATTGACACCAACCCAACCAGTTACAGGGGACGAAATTGGACAGATGAATTTTTGACCTATCGTGGGGTTCTAAGCGCGAGCCTTCAAATCTGAGACCAGCGCTCTACCACTTGAGCCAGTGGTGGACCTCAACTATACCCAATAAAAATATGGATCTGGGAGTGGTCAAACATATCCCTGGCGGTGCCATACGCTGCGATAGATTGAGTTTACAAAAACTTTAAAAAAAAGAGTCCATTGCCTAGCCGCCTATAGCTGGAATCACGATCAATCAGCGGACATCTTTTTTTTTAGTTTTCTCAACTACTACGCATTTCATTTCACTTCTATTTAAACGTTTTCCATTGCCAAAGGGTTTCTCAACACAAACAAATGACAAAGATATTCAGAAATGCATTGTAAGAACCCCTGTGCCTACAGCGCATCTTAAAACTTAGGTGTAATCAGATCCCCTTGTCAATGGCGACTATAACTCTGAAAACAGGCCATTTAAAATGGGAAAACAGCATCACAATTACAGAACAAAAATCAATTTTAATAAGCAAACATATGGCTTATGTCGAATTAGAACGAAAATTAACATAATAGTTTAGCCTCTGTCCAGTGTTTTATTCATTCTGATAGTTTTTTTTTCTTCTTTTCTTTTTTTTTTTTTACCTGAAAGTAACCGGAGTTTCTAAGCCTGTTACCACTGATGACTCAGCACCCCCCCATTTCCCTTCTCTGATTTTCTGGGGCTTCGCTTGTACCAGTGATACCCTGATATGCAAGGATCTCCACCCCGTGGAACTAAGAATAAAATATGAGTAGAGAAAATCAATTGAATTAATGCCCAGGATGAGCTTACTTCGCAGCACTTGGTCTGTCTCTCTCTGCGCACGCTCCTTGAGATTACACTTCTCAGTACTGGGCAGCCATCTTGTTTCTATTCCTGTCCCTCCCTATCGATTTGAAGCCAGACCCGTAGGTCTATTCCTGTCACGGACCTATTTAAGATGCACAACAATGGTTATTCAAACTGTGTTAAAACAAAACAAAAAGCGCAAGAAAACCAACAAAAATTGGCTCGGCTTCAGGAATAGCTTTGTATGTAAGTGTTTGTTTTTTGCACCTCTACTTTACATTCTGTGCGTGTATGTGTCTGTGTCTGTATGCCTGCCTGACTTTCTGTCTATGTCTGCCTCTATCTCTGTGTGTCTATGTTTGTCTTTCTCCCCTGCCTTTTCTTTATCTCTCTCTCTCTTTCTCTCTCTCTCTCTCTCTCTCTCTCTCTCTCTCTCTCTCTCTCTCTCTCTCTCTCTCTCTCTGTGTCGTCGGTATTTTCCCGACTTTTTCTTAGCGAGTCAGAGGGAAATGTTTCATTTATTCATGACATCTCTCTCTCTCTCTCTCTATCCCTCTCTCTTTCTCTCTCCCTCTCCCCCTATCTCTTTTTCTTTGTCCATGTCCTTTCCGAGCTCAATATTTTAACTACTAGTTCCATGTCCTTATCGTTTTAAAATCGTATATAAATGCTAACAACTTTTGTATTGATTTTCACACCGTCTATTGGAAATAATGAACTGAAAACTTTTACCATTTCTATTTCTTTTTAAATTCCCCCATTTGAATGTTCCTAAACTATTGACTAACTTTGCTAGATTTTTCGACCTAAGTGCTCATAAAACGTTATACTGTAAAGTAAAGTAAAGTAAAGTTGAATTTATTATTGTTCCTTTTTTACCGCTAATTTTGTATGTTTAATTATAGATTCGGATTCCCAATCAGAAAAAATTCTGAAGCTCAATTTTGTTAGGGCTTTAACACAAGCAAAACTGAGTAATGTTAATCCCCTCGGGGGAAGCTAGGAGATGTTCGACCTGTGAGAGAGAGAGATAGAGAGAGAGAGACAGAGAGACAGACAGACAGACAGACAGACAGACAGACAGACAGAAAGAGTGAGAGAGCGTCTCACGAAATAGTGTTACGTCCCTCGTTTTCCCAAAGTGTCCTATACAGGGACAGAGCTTTATTTGCTATTTGAACCATGGATCTCCCTCGCTCAGTTCAGAGCACTAACCTAGGAATAAGAAAACGTTGTCTAAAACACCACAAGACGCATAGATTTTTACACCCGAAGTCCCTTCCTTGTTCCTTCCACTCCACTACTACAACGACTATGATAACTACATGTATGAACTGATGTTAACCTGCTGCCACTCAATAATAATGTCAAAATCGTATTGATTGTAAGTCTGACATTGAATTATTGATCTCCGATATTTTGCGCTAAATGTATCAAAATGTTCCTCCCGGTAGAGGTGGTTCTCTCACTCTGTGTCTAGAGTATGACTAAGGATGGGCTGGGGTATGCTTTTCACGGAAGTTGCTCTTCTGAGAGAGAGAGAGAGAGAGAGAGAGAGAGATGACAAGAAAGGGATATAGTTAAAGCGAGAAAGAAAGAAAGAAAGAGGGCGATGGAGGAAGAAAATGTTAAATGTTTCTCTTTCAAGCGTCTTCATTTTGTAACTTCCAGGTTACGTCGTGCACCCTTGAGAGAGAGAGAGAGAGAGATAACACGAAAGAGATAGAGTTAAATAGAGAAAGAAAGAAATGAAGAAAGAGAGAGAGAAGAGAGAGAGAGAGAGATGTTTCTTAGCGTTTGATGTGAGAACTATTATAGGCTTTCATTTTAATAATACTTGTCATGGGGAGCGGGAGGAAAAGTTTGAGGTATGAAAGATAAAGAGATAAATGCGTGAGAGAGAGAGAGAGAGAGAGAGAGAGAGAGAGAGAGATACCACTGTGCTTGTCCGCCAACAAATGGAATGATGTGTCTGATGATGAGGGATGCCCATGCTATGCCTGGTGTGAAAGACCCTGCATCGAGAGGGGGAAAGGGAACTTAGTACGAGAGCAGTGAGTCAGCTGCCTCGCGTGAGTCATCATTACTTAGTCCAACAATAGGCTCTTATAGACACTTATTCTCCTGCCCCAGCTAGATCTATATTTTGTCCCGTCCTTCCCTGTGCTGCCCAATAACCAGCAGTAGTTTATGTCCGTAGTCAAAGCATTGGAAGTAGTTTCTCGTGCAAGTCTGGGGATAACAATAATAGCACGTAAATAGTGGGGAATTGGTAACTTTATGTACATGATCACTGGCGTAGCACGTATGTTTAGGTTATATACTCGCGTGTTGTTGTTGTTGTTGTTGTTGTTGTTGATATTATTATTGTTGTTGCTGTTGTTTTGAGAACCTCGTGTTCTGTTCCCTCGTGATAGCCAATCATCTCATTTACGCAGAATGAATAAATAACGTACACTGTGAGCAAACGTGGTCATTTTGATCATCATCATTGGTATCGGCGCCATCAACATCAATACTATTATAACCATCATCATATTCACCACTAACATCATTTTTTTTTTCATTTTCATATTTCCATCATGCCGGATACCAATTCATCGCCATTGCGGACACCGATTTATATCCAATGCGGAATTTATTTATTTATTTTTTTTTCATTTTTTTTTACTGAGGGCCCAATTCATTTCCATTGCGAACACCAATTCACTGCCATTGCTGGCGCTGATCCTTTTTGATTGCGGGCATCAATTCATTTCTGTTACGGATACCAATTCATTTTCATTGATTTTTTTATAGAGAAATACGCAGAGTTCCAAAAAGTAAAGTAAAACCTGGCATCTTTTTTTTTTTTACCACCACAATCCCTTGTTTGCACTCATTTCGTCCATCTTTTTCTCTCTATCTCTATCTATATCCGTCTCTCTCTGTATCTCTGTCTCTTTCTCTGCCTCTCTCTCCCTCTCTCTCTCTCTCTGTCTGTCTGTCTGTATCTGTCTCTCTCTGTATCTCTATCTCTTTCTCTCTCTCTCTCTCTCTCTCTCTCTCTCTCTCTCTCTCTCTCTCTCTCTCTCTCTCTCGTATCCTCCTGGCTTCCCCTCTTTCAACGTGAGCATGGCGAAATTCGACGCACCAATTTAATTTAATCTGAAGCTTTCTCCATCTTAAGGAAGTACTTAACGTCGGCGAACGCGTCTTTGCCTCTTGCTCTGGTATTCTCGGAATCGCTCTTGCCCGAGTTCCAACAAACAAAACGTGACTTCACCACGGCTTTGAGCAGCACACGGAGTCAATGTCTGCCTGTAGAAGGAGAGGATCGAAATTGGCTACTCTAACCTTGTGCTGTCATTAGTCAAGGACGAGCGATTGTAATTATGGATTTCTTATGCCGTGCAGAGAAAGTGAAATGACGCACCCAGCAATCCGCCTCTGTTTCTTCTCTCTCACTCACTCACTCACTCGCCCTATTTCTTATAGTCTTAACCAACCCCAACCCCGCCCATACTCAATATACTCTCATTCTTTTTTTCTATCGCCAGTTCCATTTACTGGGTTCTCATTCATATTCGTATAGTTTGTCTGACTGTATTTCTACGTTTTTCTATACGTTCACCCTCCATCTATATTTCTGACCATCTCGTCTTTACCTTCCCCTCTTGCCCCTTTTCCAAGTATACCCCCCCTTCTTTAAACTCTTTCTCTTCGATCTATTTCTATATTTCTACATCTCGTGACATGATATCAACATGGTTCTATCGCAATATAGATAAAGAAGGCAGATATAACATTTTTTCTCTAAGATCACGGTCTCCATAACAATAAAGAAGCAGATAACATTCTTCTAAGATCATCTTCATAACAATATATCGAAGCTCTAACCGAAGCCTGATGTATACAGCCAAAGTTCCGGTCCCGAGCGTCATCTGCTCATCATTGTACCCCCCCCCCCCCCCTCCCTCCCACTCCCCCCCCCTTTCCCTGACTACCTCTCCGAATCGCATGAGGCGTTTATTGGCCACATTTACCCGCCACAAGTGCTCAGATCTGCTTTGCGATCTCGCCCCACCGGAACTGGAATATCGACCTGTTTCCATTCAGCTGCCTGCGCAGAAGCCAGCAGCAATCCAGCAGTTTTTAGCAGTTATCTATCATAGCCGACTTGGGCCTTTTTTGTAATGGAAAAGGAAATGTATTGGTCATCATAACCTGACTCGCGGAAGCAACTGACGCGTATACAACAAAATATAGAGCAAAGCACAAACACACACAGCACTCAAAGAACGTTTTTACACAATATTTCTCCTTATCTGTATCTGAACCTCAAAGTTACGGTTAGGGAATAGTGCATCTGTTGGGCCTTAGTGAAAGTCAACCTCTGAGTTACGGATAGGGAAGGGTTAACCCTGACACAATCCTACATTTACGGATTGGGAAGAGTAAAACAAAATCAACCTCAGATAATTATGTAGTCAATTGTAGTGTGGTCTCAGTTTGGGAAGAGTGAACCAAAGACAACTTCAAAGCTATTGTTAGGGAAGAGAGAACAAAACACAAACCCAGAGCTACGGCTAGGAAAGAGTTCTTCAGAAAGAATGAACCAACCCCACCTCGGAGTTACGTTTGGAAAGAGTGCACCAAGTTCAGACGAGTGGACGAGAAAATAATATACAGGGATGAAAGAACCAGGGAGTGGTGGACAGAAGCTTCATGGCTTCACGCCGTGCGGATATTCCCGGAAACCTTGAGCTCAGGTGCCAGGAGGGTGCGACCTGCCTGCTCGTTAATTATTCACACGTATCAGGTTTGAGACATGCGCACTGGCTAGATGGCGTACCCTGCACCGACCTCCCTGTGGTGGACTTAGGGGACTTTGAAAATAGAGGCTTGATTGACCTTTCCCATCACATAGCTGGAGCTTCCCAGTCTGATTGGATGGGAGCTGTAGGGCTCTGGTTGATTGCGTGTCCAATCGCCCTTGCTAATCTCATTGATTGGTCCGTCCTCAAACTCAGGGGTCACGTGGGTCCAGGGGGTCTGCGATTGGGGTTAATCCTGTCCGTGTTGATTGGGAGAAAAGGGGAGTTAGTAAAATATGTGCCGGCTCCACGTAACAACGATTAAATGGTTTTACAAAAATCCATCCTAAAAAAAAGTGTACTGTTTATGTCAATTTGTGTCTGATTGGCTCACGATAGTGGCTCGCGAATAATTATTCTATATAATCGGGATGTAGTATTCGGTAACTGAGAAGACTAGCATTGTAAAAAGCTACAAGTCTGTAATTCCCCTAGTGAGGTTTAGGTTTTTCCCGATGCTCCGGACCCCGGGACATTTGCCAGTCGCTCTACTCTGCAGCTCCGTGTAGGTCCGGTACCGCTTTGTCTCATTTTATACTGACCATTTTTTGTGTGTTTTTTTTTTAACATTTAAAACTAAGACTGCCCACTCAAAATAGAAAACCACGTCACCGAATTTAATGGAGTTTTTACAGATCTGCATAACTGGGGTAACTATAAGTTATTTCTATTTTTAAAGTGTAGAGAAACGAGGTAAACGTCTGAATTTTCTAACAGTACATACTAGTCGACTGCCATAGATCACTCTGATTATTTCTGCACATTTCTTTCTACTTTGGTGATTTTGCCTTCTGTTTATGAAAGCCTGGCCTTAAACACAATTTCCCGCCCCAGTAGAACAGATCAGGAAAACGTTACGGCGCAGAGAAAGGCAATCTGGGACTTCGTGATGTCGGTCCGATATTAAAAAGCGCGACTTGGTCTCCACTGAGACTAAGTATCGCTAAACCGCCCAGACAACCGGAATAGATTTTAAAATAGTTCTGAACTTAAGAAGGTTCCGGTTTCCTCCTCAAGGCTCAAAAAGGCATTAGCGTCGTCCCTCGTCGTTCCTCAACTTTAATAGAATTATGACGCACTGTCTACTAGAAGGATTTGGTTTTACTTGTTCGCACCACGTTGTATGCGTGTCTATCTCTCTCTCTCTCTCTCTCTCTCTCTCTCTCTCTCTCTCTCTCTCTCTCTCTCTCTCTCTCTCTCTCTTTCTCTCTCTCTCTCTC
>RQTK01000232.1:388223-451350 GCA_003991915.1 Elysia chlorotica | reverse complement strand
AGGATCCGGCGTCTGATCTAAAGAAATTGGAATCGGTTGAAGAGCCATCGATTGAAATATTGCACCGAAAGCTGTCGAAATGATCGAGCAATCGGATAAAGTGAATTGCGCAAGCGCGGGGGAAGATTAAGTAACTGTAAAATAAAGTAAAACGGGCTCCAAATGGGCGTAAAATTATGTTATGCAAATCGGTTTTAACGGAAGCATTTGGTTCTTTGAAAACTAGTTATAGCTTTCGGGGATTTCTCGCATGTTCACCCCCCCCCCCCATCTCCATCTCTACCCTAGGCGGTAACTCCAAGACAGCCATGGTGGCCGCTCTCAGCCCAGCAGACATCAACTTTGATGAGACACTCAGCACCCTGAGGTAAGTCAATAGTCAACCATAAACGATTACTCATGTGGGCAGTCTAAGGCTTCTTAATGTTATAATGTTAGTGGTAGCCTTGGTGCAGTCTCAGGTTGGTGAAGTTCGAGGCTAGCGCTACTCAAAATAACAGGCAAAGTCACCGAATCGACTGAAGTGAACATTTTTCTTTAACTAGGGTAATGGCGATCTATTTATCATCAGTATAATTTTTTTTACAGAAGGATACTTTTCAATCAGCCCAAAAGCCTACTAGACTAGAAATGTAAACTGTCGTAACTATACCTATTAGTTTCATTGTACATGCAACCTTTGTCGCCTTTTGGGGCGGCATATTGCTCAGACTGTAGTCGGGCGACAGGAGGTCAGAGTTCGATTCTCGACCGTTGTTCCTGTCTCAGCGTTGTTGTTGTTGTTGTTGTTGTTGTTGTTGTTGTTGTTGTTGTTGTTGTTGTTGTTGTTGTCGTTGTCGTTCGGTTTTCTTTTATATTTCTCCACTCTCTGTCTTTCTATTCAGCCCCTCTATGTCTCCTAATGTTTTTCAATGTATACTATGATGTTGCTCTATGCACCCGCGAGAGTGATCTGGATTAAGATGTAGAGCATTGGTCTCCAGATTTGAAAGGTCCACGGTTCGAATCCTATGATGGGTCTACAATTGATTTGTCTGTCGTCTCTGGTTGTGTCGTGTCGGTTTAATGTGATCCGATGAGATAGGAGTCCAGGTCTTTACGCCCTGTCTCGTGTGTTGCAGCACATACAATTATCAGAGCTATAAATAGTGTTGACGTTGGGCGTTAAGCTTTAAAAAAAAATTAAAAAAAAAACAACAACGATCCCCATTTTGCTTCCCAATGACGCACTATTATGTGCCCCTTTTTCAGGCAGGAGGATATAAATCAGACGCGGTCTCCATTTGGATTGTTCCGAACCTCACCCACTTCTACCTTTTATGTAAATAAGGATATCAAATGAATAATCCCAACGTCATATGCCTATCGCCAATGCAGGCTTGGTTAGATTAAAAAGTAAAACAGACCCCCTCCCCCTTTTCCCCCCAAAAATCAACAAAAAACAACAACAACAAAAAAGACAAAAAAAAAGATAACAGCACAAAAAGGCGTAACTGAATAATGTTTATAAGTTTTTTTTCTTCTTTCTAATAACAATATTTAGATTTGTTGTTTATGGAAAAAAGGCCACTGCCCTTAATTTGCGTCTGGCTAGAGAATTGGTTGCGGGTGTATGTATTTTTGCGTGATGTGTGAGCACCACTCGGAATTTAAAATAGCATAATGCGTCAGGATTTCGACACACTATTGTGTTGTTGCTGTTTTGTTGCTATTAATTGTTTTGTTTTTGTTTTTGTATTTGTGTGTGTGTGTGTGTGTTTGTGTATTTTTTCAAGGCATTTGTCATCAATCGTGAGATAAAATAATTTCCATACTTTAAACCCTGAACCGATTGGTATTTATTACAAGATTAATTCGAGAAGCGCGAGGAGCGATACACTCGAGGTTACCCTAAATAGAAGTCAAAGTAACCGAATTGGCGTGACGAGGCTTTCAAAAATAGAAGCCAAAGTCACCAAAGTCGACAAAAAGCTGCATCAAGAGTCCAACTGAATCGTGCCATTAAAATAGTATGAACAGTTCAATCATTTCACACTGTTATAGTGTAGGCTGAGTGGGCTGAACAAAAACGTGTATCCAAGTTTCAATCTGAATTAACGATTGTAATGATTAATTATAGGTGGATCACTGTTGCCCTTATTACGCTAAAATGAGTTCTTATGGACAGGCCTTGTGCTTAAGTGAACACATGTTTACTAACAAGGGTAATTATGATCTATGAACAAGTATCACAAATAAGGATAGAATGACACCTTATTAGTGAGTAGTTTTGATTTGTTCTACTAGTCGAAGAATGTTAACTGTAACAGTTCTAACTGTGCCTATTATTTCATCGATATAGCTCACTTATGTTGTAAATGTAAATGTTTGTCTACTTCGGTGACTCTGTATGTTATTTTTGAAAGTCTCACGTGTACTCCATCATTCGATAGAACTGAGTTATCGAAAATGGGATGTGGTAAAAATATGCTAGGAAACAGCCATGATTGAGGAGTCATTAGACATTTTTGCAGACACCTTTTTTTTCTCTACGCAGAAATAAAAAGCAACGTGAAAGTAGACCGCCTGAGCAACAATTGTCACAAAAGCTCTAGCGTTTACTGATAATATCATCATTATAGAATGGTACCATTTGGGTAACAACTAGATTGAAATCGTTAATGGCCTGGCAGTAGAAAGTGGGGCAATCACTATTATTGAGAATCGTTCTTTTTCCGATTTAAATCGCGAGGTAGCTCAGTGCTTATGGCATATAGCTTCTAATCAGTATGTTTTGGGTTAGGGCATGACTTCAATCAGTAAGTTTTGGGTTAGAATCCCTACGAGACCGGCTGGCTTCGTGCTGAAAACAATAAGCCTAAGATATCGTTTTCACATCACCAATCAAATCTCTTGCTTACATTATTTCTGTGTAGATTTGAACGTGATTAGCTTTGCTTGCCCCAGTGAAAATAAATTCTTACACACAAATCACGATACCCTTTTTTGTTTGGCAGCACGAAAATTGTTCGTCCACTCTAAGAAATAAGATAACCCTGCTGCCGAAATTGCGCATTTGGAAATCAACAAACCAACAAATAATCTAATTTGTTTTTGGTTATTTTTGTTTTTGTTGTTTTCTTTTTTACTTTTTGTTTGTTGTTGTTGTTGTTTTCTGTTTTGTTGTTGTTTTCATCATAAAAAATTAATGACGAATCCAAACTATATTTTAAAATTTCTAAATAAAAGCTACGAGGAACATTAAATAATTATCGATACAGTAGGTTTGCTCTGTGTGATGTCTGGTAGTTTACTATTGTGTTATGCGCCAAGCCCTGGTCGTCTGCTCTCCATCATTATAACATAACAACAGCAAGGCTGCGGTGGGTGTTGTGTTTGGGGCGCGCCTGTTTGGCCCGGGTTGATGGATGCTCAAGGAGAGCGGGCAGATCGATAGCCAGAGTGATCCGTTTGTTTGTTGGGCGGTCTGGCCGGTCTGCCTGGCTGGGGCTGTTCGCTCCCTGGGTTGGCTCGGCCCAGGCCTTGTCCTGTAGTGCCATTGATCTCCTGTTGGCCTGAGACTTATCTAACCCTCTCTCGATATCACTGCCTGATTGTCTGCCTCGCGGTCTGTCTGTCTGCCTGTCTGTTTGCCTGTCTGTCTGTTTGTCTGTCTGCCTGTCTGCATGTCTGTCTGTCTGTTTGTCTGTCTGCATGTCTGTCTGCCTGTCTGTCTGTCAATATGTCTGGCTGGCTGTCTGTGTCTTTCTGTATTCTCTTTTTCTCTCTGTGCCATTCTGTGTGTGTTTGTGTGTAGCTCTGTCGCCCATACTCTTTCTCTCACACTTGCACCTTTTCTCACGTGCACATTCTAAAATGGTACACTTGGATATAAATGGCTAGGATTAAAGTTTCTGCCAAGATATCTAGTGGAAAAGAGTAGACAGATAAGCTACTATACTGCTCCTGAAGCAAATGCGTGTAGCGGCAGCATGGCTCACGGCTGTATTAAGGAGAACAAACTGTTTTCTCATAATTATTACTCATTCCATTACCCACAACAACAATTTCCGCCCGAGCTGTCCATTTCCTTCGTCCAAAATCGATAAATGTTTCATTTCGTTTTCCAAACGTTATTGTTATTGTCTATTTATGGCGAAATGTGCTTATCTCTGTGTCTCTGTGTTGGGCTTAATGTTCAGATGGGTTGATTAATGCGTTAAAACAATACAATAACAGTTAGACATAATAGGAAGGCATGTTATTTAGGCGTAAGCTACTTGAATGGCGAGAAAATAGTTTTGTTTACTTTTATTCTTTTGATTTTGTTGCTGTTGTTATCATTGTTTGTTGTTATGGTTCTGAATATATTTGTTTTTATCAACATCATTCCAATTCCTTCCAAATAGCTGCCTGCCTGTATGTCTATCTGTCTCGTGTTGTCCCTTTCTCTCTATTTTGTCTGTCTGCCTGTTTGTCTGTCTGTCTGTCTGTATCTCTCTCTCGCTCTCGCTCTCGCTCTCCCTCTCTCTCTCTCTCTTTCTCTCTCTCTCTCTCTCTCTCTCTCTCTCTCTCTCTTCTCTCTCTCTCTCTCTCTCTCTCTCTCTCTCTCTCTCTCTCTCTCTCTCTCTCTCTCTCTCTCTCTCTCTCTCTCTCTCTCACTCACTCTCTTTGACAGTTCTGTAGTTGTAGGCTTGGTTCTAATACTCATCGATCTTTAATGAAATACATAGCAGTTACATTAAATAATCATTTCAAGAAATAGACTCTAGATTTATCCAGGGTTTGACTTAAATGCGGATTTCAAGATTTAACTGTACATGTCTTAATCCCGTATTTACTAATCTAAACAAGACAGTTTTTTTTACTAACATAAGTGAAAGCATAAGTATCAGTCAGAAGTGTAATAAAGCATGTATCATCCTGTGTGCATCCTATAGTATCAGCACAGTTTCTAGCACAGAACGTATCCAGAATCTCAATAACAGAAATACATATCTGCCAGAGAATGCATAAATAGAATCTGACATCTCAAAGACTACTACTAGTACATTAATTTTAAGTCATGATTTTTTGGATTAGACTTTTTCAAAATATTGACATTTTTAAATAACACCTTTTTATATGATTGTTGTTATTGTTTGTGTGTGTGTGTGTGTGGATTAAATACAACCAGCAAACTTGTGCACATAGCTGTACTGACCTTGACTTCTGTCCACCTGTCTCTGATGTGTACATAGCTGTACTGACATTGACCTCTACCCAAATGTCTCTATGTGTACATAGCTGTACTGACATTGACCTCTGTCCACCTCTCTCTGTGCCTACAGGTACGCTGACCGGGCCAAGCAGATCATGTGCAAGGCGGTGGTCAACGAGGATCCGAACGCCAAGCTGATCCGTGAGCTGAAGGAGGAGGTCGCGCGCCTCAAGGACATCCTGTGTAGCGAGGGCATCGAGCTCAACGAGGGTGAGGCATTGTGGGGGGGGGTAGTGGAAGAGCTGTGGCAGGGTTACAAAGATTTGGTCTGGATTACTTGGTATAGAAAAATGATTGGGTTTTACTGTAATAAAATATTTTTTTAGCTGTGAAAATATTTGAAAGGTTGAAAAAAAATGTATTATTCAAAATTACGTATAAATTAAATACAATCTTTTTAAGTGCCCAATTATTTTACTTGTGTCTTTTTGAACAGTTGATGTCAGCTACTATTTAAGTAAATCCTGTATATAAGTAAAAACAACTGGAATGCTAAATTTTAAGTATTGTGTGTTAGTTGATGCTGATGCTCCAAACCCAATCTCAAAAGATAGCAGTAGACACAATGATGCGTTATTTAGCTTTTCATCAAGTGCAACAAGTTGGTCTTTTGATTCTGAGGCCTCAAACCCAATCTTAAAAGATAGCAGTAGACACAGTGATGCGTTATTTAGCTTTTCATCAAGTGCAACAAGTTAGTCTGAAAGATGACCGGCTGAGACAGGAGTCATGGTATCCCCGCCCTGTCTCGTGTGTGGCAGCACATAAAATTTTCAGACGTCCGTCTTGGGGCCCGTCCACAATATAGCCTATATAGTGCTGCTGTTGGACGTTAAACCAACCCAACCCAACCCAACCCTCATCAGAAAGCTGACTCATGTCTGAGCTTTCCGCCTGCAGGTCAGAGCGTGACGGACTACATGAAGCAACGGCAGCGCCCCCTGTCCCGCAAGGAGTCGGTGACCTTGGAGGGCGGGGACGACGCCATGGAGCGCCTCAAGGAGTCGGAGAAACTCATCGCGGAGCTGAACCTGTCCTGGGAGGAGAAGCTGCGCAAGACAGAGTCCGTCAGGAAGGAGAGGTCGGTGGTCCCAGTGATGTGTCGCTACAAGGTTATGTGATTTTGTTTCATATTTATTTTATCATACAAATTTATTTATTCTAGGGGGGAAAAACAACAAGAGACCAAATTCGTCTAGAAGAGAAGGTCAGGGGTTGCAACTTTTTAGTGAAATAACGTAAGATGAAAATTACAAGTTCTATTCTGTATAAAGGGGTTACATTTTTTTTCCAAGAAATTGTTACTTACTATTCCCATTCCTTCCTCACAGGGAGGCAGTTCTGGCTGAGATGGGTGTCGCTCTCAAGGAAGATGGAGGCACTATTGGTGTCTTCTCTCCGAAGAAAGTAAGTCTGAGTGATGACTGCAAGACTCAAGGCTGTATGTGCTCAATGCTCATGTTTTGTACTGTTTCTGGAAGTATTGGAATTGCGGGAGAGCATGTAATATACAATTTTTAAATTGTGTAGTGTTCATTTGAAACCCTAATTCAAATGACATGCTTTCCATGAGTTTGTAATTATTTTTATTATTATTATTATTATTATTATTATTATTATTATTATTATTATTATTATTGTTGTTGTTGTTGTTGTTGTTGTTGTTGTTGTTGTTGTTGTTGTTGTTGTTGTTGTTATTATTAAGATACTATTTATTATTGTGTTTATCTGTTTCCAGTCCCCACATCTTGTGAACCTGAACGAGGACCCACTCATGTCTGAGTGTTTGCTGTATTATATCAAGGAGGGAACAACCAGGTATTCAACCTTCTAATGAAAAAGTTCTAGATGAGCCTAGAATAGGTAGATCTTTGATAAAAACTCTTAGAAAAAACTCTAATGGAATTTAACGGACATCTAAATTGGCTCAACACTATAGAATATTCACCTCTAATTGGAAAAATGGATGATAAAAGAAGTAGAGGTAGACAAAAAAATTAAATATTTATGTAGCGTAAACAGATGGGCAAACAATAAGCAATTTAGACTTTAAAAAGTTGTCTGAACAAAGAGAATGAGTGTTGTGCCATGATCACCTATGTCTGCTCTAGACCCGTTATTGATGATTGAATGAATGAATACCTCTCAGACTCTTTACTAATGATAAAACCAGCAATCGAAAATGTTAGCAAACAACAATTCTTTATGAGAGAGCAATCAGAAGAAATTATTGAATAAAATACCTCAAGTTTGAGGTATTTAAATGATATGTTTTCTTCTTTTAATACATTTTAGTAAATATTGGTAGAAACTTGGCATTATTTATGTTTTTGTTGTTGTTTTTTAATTCATTTTAATACGTCAGTGCCTATATGGGAGTGTCATGTAAAGAAATTGTTTTAATAAGCCTCCATGTAACCAACCGTTTGTTTTGCTGCAGAGTCGGCCTGGAGGGAAGCAAAAATCCGATTGATCACCTATGTCTGCACTAGATTCTGTACTTGATCAATAATGAATACCTCTCAGGAAATGGAATACTGATGATAAAATCAATAATAGAAAACAACAAAATTTTTTATGCGAGAGCAATCAGAAGAAATTTGTGAATAAAACACCTCAAATTTGTGCTATATTAATGATACAATTCCTTCTTTTATTATTTTAGTAATTATTGATAAGAACTTGACATTATTTGTTCATTTGTGTGTGTGTGTTATTTATTTTTTTTTAAGTTTGTAATTGCCTCCTTTATGGGAGTGTCATGTAAAGGAATGGTTGTTTTATAAAGCCCCTGCGTAACCAACCGTTTGTCTTACTGCAGAGTTGGCCTGGAGGGAAGCAAAAACCCGAATGATGTTCAGCTCAGCGGCTTCAACATTCTGGAGGAGCATTGTCGCTTCGACTGCAAGGACGGTGAGTTTCAGTGTGTCTCTCAGCTAGAATGTTGTTGTTGCTTAGTGTCTGACATCAGCACTATTTAGGCTATACTGTGGAAGGGCACCAAGACTAACGTTTGACAATTTGAAGTGCTGTCACACAGATACAGAGCAGGGATACCATGTCACATTATACTGACACCGACTTAACCAGTTACAGGAAATAAAATCGACACTGCGTCAGAAGCAAGTGTTTCACTCCCCCCTCAGCTCAGTAGTTTCTAGGACTTTAACAGACTTGAATAGTTATGGTTCAGTGTTAGTATAATGTGACCTACTCACCAGTCCTGGCATCCCCTCTCTGTCTATGTGTGGCAGAAAACAAAATTGTCAGACATTCAGACCTGCCATTATATAGCCTAGTTTCTGGCGTCGGAAGTTAAGAAACCAACCAACCAAAATGGAGGATAAGATGACTCAGTTGGTACTGCATGTAATTCTAATTGGAACGTGCCTGGTTTGAATCTCGATGAGGCCTTTTTATCTTTACTGGTTGAGTAGGTATCGGTATGATGGTAGCTAGAGAAGTCCTGTTTTTTTAGCCCTGTTCTTCAGAGGTAGCATGTAAAATTGTCAGAGGATAGTTTTGGGTCCTTTCCAACTCTTAGCCGTGAATCTGACTGACGTTGAAAAATAAACAAATGAAAAAATATACTCCAAAAAAGAATCAAGGATATTTTTTTGTTTTGTTTGTTGTATAGAATGTACTTTGATTCTGTCAGTACACGAATATGTTAAATATAAGGGACTTTGGAGTACCCATGCTAAAGGTGCAAATATCTTGTATCCTAGAGAACCATAAATTTCACATTTTTCCTGTCAACTATTCTATTGAAACTGTGAGCCTGTATGGCAAACCCAGCAGCATACATTAACTATAAATCTAATCCCGACCTTTCCTTACATTTGTGCCCCAGGTGTGGTCACCCTCGTGCCGACCGAGGGCGCCCTCGTCTACGTCAACGGGAAACAGATCACAGACCCGACGGTGATGAAGACTGGAGCACGCGTGATCCTCGGCAAACACCACGTGTTCAGGTTCAACCACCCACAGCAAGGTGAGCGCTTCTGCCGGTTCTGCCGGTTGTTTTGTATTATCTTTATTATCTTGTCAAAATAAAAAGCGAGGTTCTTGGATTTTTTGGTCCGCAATTAAGAGTGTTTTATTTCCACTGTATTTTAATATCAGAGACTTTGAATTCAGTGAAACGTATTACAAAAATATCTCACAGGGCTTTTGATACAAAGGGCTTGGGTGACGTGTGCTCACTCTATTTCTTTATTGAAATCAAGGTGATTCTCAGTGTTCAGACTTTAGTTTTTACAAAGGTTTAAATAAGGAAGCAACCACCTTAATTATTTTAAGCCATATATATAAAACCTTGCTGTGAAAAGGTTTCACTATTTCACACTCTCTGGTAATATTGTATTTCACGTAAATTTAGACCAATGTTGAGGGATGAATAAGGATTTCTGTATGACTGACATATCTGCAAAGAGCATATTATCAGTATTGTACATGAAATGCAACGGCTAGCCAATTAGTGATTGCTTTTTGTTAGTTTTTTTCTTTCTTCAATTTGTTTGTCCTTTCTTCTCAGCTCGTGCGAGTCGGGCTTTGATGACAGAGTCTCTGGTTGACTCTACCGACGGCCTCATGAATAAATCCATCCTGGAGTCGTCGGAAGGCATGATGAGCAAGTCTATGCTGGAGTCTACAGACGGCCTCATGAGTGAGTACACTTCCTCTCCTCGTAGATTTGAAATGCCCAGTAGTAGGTTATCACGGGCGCGAACTGGCTCATGTGGTAGAGCATTGATCTCCAGTTCAGAGGGATCTGCGGTTCGAATGTATATGTCGGATTTCTTTTCCTGTAACTGGTTGGGTTGGTATTTGTATAATGTGATTGCGACTGAGACAATAGTCCAGGTCTCGCCGCTCTGTCTGGCATCACATAAAGTAGTCAGACTTCATACGTTTTGAGTTTCTCAGCTGTAGCTAAGTTTTTCCCTCTAGCTATCACTAATCCCCTCTCTCTCTCTCTCTCTTTTTCCCTCCCCCCCCTCTCTCTCTCTCTCAAACTTTATCCCATCTCTCTTTATATCTCTCTCTCTAACTCTTCCCTATTTTTCTCTCTCTAACTCTCTCTCTCTCCCTCTCTCTCCTCCCCGCCCCCCTCTCTCTCCTCTCTGTGCTGACCAGGCGAGCCGGTGGACTGGACGTTTGCCCAGCTGGAGCTGCTGGAGAAGCAGGGCATCGACCTGCGCAAGGAGATGGAGAGTCGCCTCGTGCTGCTGGAGGACCAGTACCGCAAGGAGAAGGAGGAGGCAGACCAGCTCTTCGAGCAGCAGAGACAGGTGGGGGGGCAGCAAGGGCAATGTGAGAGAGGGGGTGGTGATGATAGTCGTCCACACTTAAATCAAAACAGCTGAAATATTTTGTTTTCGGGTTTAAGTCATGGTTATATGTGTGGTGTTAAGCATCTGCATGTTTGAGCAATAGAGACAGGTGGGGTCGGGGTGGTAGAAGTTGGGCGAGTGGTTATAATAATAGTCGCCCAGATTAAAGTTAAAACAGCTGAAATCTTTTGTTTTCGGGTTGAAGTCATTGTTATTGGCGTGGTGTAAAGCTTCTGCTAGTTTGAGCAACAGAGATAGGTGGGGGAATTAGCAATCGGGTTGAAGTCATGGTTATAATGTGTGGTGTTGAGATTCTGTAAGTTTGAGCAACAGAGACAGGTGGGGGGATCAGCAAGGGCAATGTGAGAGAGGGGGTGGTAGTAATAGTTGACCACAGGTGGGCGAGTGATAATAATAATAATAGTCTTCCAGACTTAAGTTAAAACAGCTGAAATATTTTGGATTTGGTAGAAGTCATGATTATAAGTGTGAAATAAAGTTCTGCATGAAACTTGGGTTTATATTAACATGGTTGAAATATATGAAGCCATAGCAAAGGAATAAATCACTTTAAGATTCTAACTGTAATAAGTAAAGTTATGTTTTTAGTTAAAATTATGAAAAGTTGATGAAACTGTTACCATGCACATATGACATTTGTTCAGTCCTAGTGTTTAGCCATATATTATTAGCTCTGTTAGGACGTTATGATGTTTCTCGTATGTGCAGGATTTCAAGAACTGTATCTAATACAGGCTGAATAATGTTGGTAACTATATTATGACGGTACCATGTTTTTCATCATCATCATTAATCGCCTTTCGCTCCTGGTTTTCCGTCCTGGACGCCTCGGCAGCTTCTTTTATTTTATTTGTAAGTTGTTTCCAATTTTGTCTGTCTTGCACCGTTGAGCGAAATTCATCTAAATGTAACTTATTTTTAAGTTAAAGTGTGTCTGTTTGCAGGCGAGATAAGTCCTTGTTCAGTGTAATTGGCATTGTTGTTCATATGTACAGGATATCAAGAACTGTATCTAGTACAGGCTAAATAACGTTGGTAACCATGTTATGACGGTATCATATTTCTCATATTAACAGGACTACGAGAATCGCATCCAGTGCCTGCAGGAGCAGGTGGAGCGCCACTCGATGATCTCCAGTGTGGCCACGACTCACATGTTTGACGAGGAGGAAGAGGAAGAAGGTACAGGGAAGGGAATTATCGGAAGTAAGGGGGTTGGTTAGAAAAATGTGAAATGGAAATCATAGGAAACTGAGTGACGGGAGGGAGTAACAAATCGGGTATAGTGAGTGTAAGATTTGTGTCATTGGGGAAGAACATGTGTTTTTCTTACAATTAATAATGGTGTGTGTCTATTGCAGTGTTACTTGTACATTTTCACATTCATATTTTGGGATATTGGACATTATTGTTTCCATTACCATCTTAGAAAAGAATGTATATCTTTGTTAGAGCTTAAGAAATGTTCCTGTTCTCTTACTGGAAATATCTGGCAATCTTCTCAGAAACATATTCTTAACATTTATTGGAATATCCCAGTACACAGTTCAATACTAAGGCATACATTGCTATAATCCATGCATGCTGGTTTACAATGTGATATGTTTTAAGTGGATTCTGCTACAAATGAACTGTTTATAACTTGTGCAGAAGCCAACTGGATGGATAGAGAGAAGGAGCTCGCGGCCTGGGGTTTCCGCAAGTGGAAGTATCACCAGTTCACGTCTCTGCGGGTGAGTGTGGGACAGCCATTGCTTCTGGCCTGATCTGTCTATCTGTTATGTTTGTCTAGTATACCATGTGAAGGCATAATTTTTTAAGTCAAAAGTTCTGAAAGTATGTCACATTTAAAACCCATAATCCACAATCAGTGAGAGGGAAAAGTGTTCAGTATAATTTATGTTTGCACAAATTGAAGTGGACTTTTTTTTTATTTGATAATGTGGTGTTGACTCAAAAACAAAATATTAAGATAAAGACTTTAATAGATATTTTTTATCAACTCCGCTGAAAACGTTACATTTGTCAAAAGTTTTGAAATATTGTCTAAGGTTTGTTGTCCTGCGAGCAAGTTTATTATTTCTCTCCCCCACCATCTGTTGACAGGATGACCTGTGGGGAAACGCCATCTTCCTGAAAGAAGCCAACGCCATCAGTGTGGAGCTGAACAAAAAGGTACCCACACATGACTTCATATACAACTTGTTTCCCCACACCTTACTTCGTGTGTGACTTTTTTCCAGTGGTCTTTGTTGTGGCGTTTTATATCCATGAAATTTAGTTGGGGTTTTTTTTTGCTTCTTCTTTTGATCCCAGTAATGGAGTGATTCAAACCAATAGTGAGACTTCAATGGGGTATTATTATTGTTTTACTGCGTCTGTATAAACATTTGGCCAAGAATATTACATTGTTTTTGTTTTGTTTTGTTTGAATGTACACTAGAAATGTGGAACTATGACTTTAACTAATAAAAAGGGTGAATTTTTTCTGTGAAAGATATTGATAATTATTAAATCATGTAATGTTTTTAGAGCCCTTGATTACGATCAGCTTTATGTTTATCAGTTTGACAAAATACTCTAACTGGATGTGTCCTATATGCCGAGTGTTGCTAATAATGCTGATGTATTCCGTCCACTGTCGTCGCAGGTCCAGTTCCAGTTTGTGCTGCTCACAGACACGCTCTACTCGCCACTTCCTGCCGACCTTCAACCCCCAGAGGGGAGGGATGTCTCGAGACCCTTCCCCAAGACAGTCGTGGCCGTGGAGGTTCAGGATACGAAGAATGGAGCCACCCACTACTGGAGCCTGGAGAAGCTACGGTGAGATTTCCTTTTCCACTACACTCCTCCCTCGCTGTGTGTCTTCGGCTTACCTTGAGACAATGGAAGAAACTTGTCTGGGTCTAGTCCTATGTCTTGATTCTTTTCTTCTGCTATGTGAATTATCTTTATACTTACAAAGTGCAGAGACATTGATTCTTTCAGAAAAGAATTGGGTTGTGGGATTTTATGTCACAAGATATTTTGAGGCTGCGTGGAGGGAATATGTTACCAAATCAGTCGCACATACTCAAAAACAGGTTTTGCTGTAAAAATTTTAACCGGATCCTTTGAAAACAAAGTAAATGATCCTGAATCAAAGTGTAACAAGTGGCACTCTGGCTGTCACATAAAGGTATACCTTTAAAAATTGTCTAGTAAAAGAAAATAACATGTTCAGGAAGCAGAATATGTCTGTCCTATTCCTCCTAAACCTTTTGATTTTTTTTTTTAAATAGGGTTTGGGGACTTCTTTCTTAATAAAACAATTGTTTTACAACTACTTAAGTTATTTAAAATATTCGAGCAACAATGGAGCACAATCAAACAACTATAAAGGGAATGTACCTTTCTTTTTCCCCGTAACTCTGATTTTGGGGGGAGTTTATTGGAGGGGGTGGAGGGGTGTTTGATTTTGTAGCAAACAAGCTATTTATGCCATACTGAATCCTTCTTAGCCATTGTCGTGTTGCTCGATCTCCAACTTTTATCTTCCATGATTTGTATATTTTACTACCTTACCTTTTTGTACAGCCATAACAGTACACAACTACTCACTCTTATTTTGTTTTGTTTTGTCTTTTTTTAATTTATTATTTTGTATAGGGTAGCTTATTGTACTCCGTAATGTTCTTTTTTTCTGTGGAATATCCCTGACTTTGTGGGACGGTGGAAAAGGAAGAGATTTATCTGATGTGTGTTTTGACACACCTTTATACTCTGGAACATAATTATTTGGGAAGCAGATTTTACCAGCATCTTTGGTTTATTCGGTTTTCTTTTGTTTTTATTAAAACATTGATTTTGTTATTTCCTTTTTTAAGTTTAGAGAAAGTTAAAAAACTCTTCTGTTTATTCTTTTTTCCATGTAAATATAATAATTCCTTTTTTTTATCAATTAGAAGGTTAATTTTGTAAACTTTTTTTTGGTTTTGGACAACTGAAAAAGCAGGACTTTTTTATTTTTTTTTATAGCATTTGATCATATAAATGTTCTAGTAGCTTTAAAGGTATAAAATAAAGTCTTGTCTTAATGAATACACCTTGAAATATGGCTGTAGTGTTTTTAATGAAGGTTCATCTGGTTAGGTATCTCTGAAGGGACTACGTTCTGTTCTCTGTCTTTCATCCTCGTACATGGGAGACTTGATAAGAGCAGAAGCACCTGATCACGTTTCTAGCTGTTGATAAATAATAGTTGAAGCGTACTTTTGCTGGATATCTAGCTTAGAATATTAAATATTGAATAGTTCACAGTCATGAAAAAAAAAACACCCATAAATGGTGAAACTGTTCTTGAACACATGGGATTTTCACACGCCTCCCCTCCCCCCTCTCCTCCTGCTCCTCTTCATGTTTTCTCTGTTGGTTGGCTCGATGCAGGGAAAGGTTTGTGTAGTTTCTCCTTTGCTTGGCATAATTATGTCTCGTCGTATGTTCTCTTTAGTTTGGATAATTTGTTTCTTTAACTTCTGTAAGCTGCCAAAATATATATTACTCTCAGTTCACCCCTTTGTTTTGTTTCAAGATGTAAACTGTTATGATAGCTTCCACTCGATAGTATAGACAAACATATCTATGCTGTTGAGTATTACATTCATGTTCTGACCAATTTAACATAGTGCAGTTAAAGTCTACCTGCAATGGTTTACATTATTTCTATAATATTTGAGTTCCATATAGTTATTCTGTCACTCAGCCCTCGGGCCTAACTTTACTGTACTGAACCTAAAGAAAAAAGAAATAAGGGAGCCACTATGTGTCAAAAGTGTAGTAGGCTGGAAGGTTTTGTTTTGTTTCTAAGTTTAGGTGTAAAGCCGCACGTGACTTCATATTTTTATTTTGTCTATTTAGAACCAAAGAGCATTTTGCTTCTTTACCACTCATCTGACATGAGGCTATTTTTTTTCCCTCTTTCATTTCTCGTTGCCCTCATGCTGCCACATTGGATCGAAACCCACACACCTTATTTCCAAAATACTACTTGCCTTATCATCCCTTTGTACTCTCTTTTCCTGGTTCTCCAACACTCTAAACATGTACACTGTGAATATGTGTACTGCTTTTTAACTCTATTTCTCCTCTACTCAACTCACATAACATCCTTTGTCTGTACACAATCTATGCAATATCCTTCTCCCTACACTGCCTCGTCCATCTCTTCACTCGACATCTGGCACTTGTGCTGTACCCTCTCTTTAATCACCCTTGATCTCCTTCTCTCTCTGTCACTCTCTCTCCCTCTTCTTCCCCTCTTTGTCTCTTTCTTCCTCTCTCTCTGTCCCTCTTCTTCTCCTCTTTGTCTGTTTCTTCCTCTCTCTGCCTCCCTCCCTCTCCTTGAAATCCTTCTCTTCCATTCTCTCTCTTCCTATCACTCTGTCTCTGCGTCCGTCCATCTGTCCTCTGTGTGTGTAGACACCGGCTGACGCTGATGCGAGAAATTTACAATGAAGACCTGTCGCCCGACACTCCAGAGGCCAAGCAGGATATTTTCCACTGCCTCTCGGCGTGCGGCCAGCAAAACGTGTTTAACTTCCGCACCCTCATTCCCTCAAGGTCAGGGGAAGTGTCGTGCCCTCTGTGTCTCCATGTATCTTCACTTTTGTTCCGTTGTTAGGCCCAACCACCGCAAAATAGCATCTGTGTTCAGTTTTTCTTTTTTTGGTTTCTTTCGAAATAATTATTCAAGTATTATTTATTTTTTTCAATAAATGTTGATATTTAATATCTTGTAATTGTTTCTATTATTATCCCACTGAATGTTACGTGTACTCATATCGAGCTATTTTGCCTAATTTATTTTACCGTTTTCATTCAATTTCTAAGGTCTAATTTTTTTCTTTTTTGTTTTGTTTTTTTAAGCTTGCTTGAACTTATACGATTTTGATGTACCCTTTATGTTATGTAATGCCCTGCTTATCTTGAGTCAATGTGATCAAGCTATTTTCTATCTCATTTCTTCTTCAAACTATTTTGCTTTTGTCTAGAATATCTGACATAATGAAGCAAATTCAAAAGTCTTTAGAGCAATAGCTATTTATGATTCAACTATTCTTTCTTTCAACTTAAAAGACACCATTTCTTTCATAATTGTGCCCTTTATTTGAATGTATGGTACTTTTTCAAATATAATATTTTAACCTGAACAATAATACATTCTTTCAGGAATTTGGAGAGAATGCCAATTTTCAACAGCTTACTGCTGTCACATAGTTTGATCTTTTAGATGTGTATATGACAACTTATTGTTTTCATTTCATTTGCACATGATTTGAATACTAATGAAGTAGTAAGGAAACAGTGTATTTTTGTTTTGATTTGTTTTCCTAAATTTGCGTAAAGAATTTTGAGTAATTTCTGAAAATGTAAGCTTAGTTTCATACATATGGCAGTTTTTTCTTTTTTTTTTTTTTTCTATAATTGCTATTTTATTATACTAAGTATAATGTTCTTTTATTATATCTTGATATACTTTTTCACCCTAAAAAGTACCTGTATCCTTTTTGTCTTAATAGATAATAAAGTTTATTTGAACTGACAATACTATACAATTTTGTTACTATACAATGTTGTTTAGTTATTATCGATAGCTTTTTTTCCCCCTAATTTTCTTCTAATGCAAATTGCACATCTGAAGTGTTTATGCTTTGAGAGTTAACCAGTGTCTTAGTAGCGAAGTGTGAAACAAGGTCAACAGAGAAGGATATAGGTTAAAATAATTTTAAACGTTGTCGAGAACTTTTTTCCTCTTTCCTAGTGGCGATGACATATATTATATTTATTTGTAGGCTTGATTTTTGTAAATAATTGAGCTTGAAGCCCTGTTGTAAACACCTAATTGTCTTGCTTTTAGCTTTATGCTCTTTAGCATCAACTTCTTGGCCAGCAGGGTTGATACACTGTGTGTATGTCTGGGATATCTGCTAGCACTTTAGATATGTGCTCTGCATCATCATGGTTCCACAGTCCTGCTGTTGTGGCAGTTGATGGTGTAGGCAGATCCAAATACAAGAATTGAGTATGATAGAAATCTCTCCAAATAATATTGCACAGAATTTGTAAAACATCCACGTTTAACTTAAATAAAAACCAGCCAAACGTGAGTATGGTTTATCTGTTGTTCAATGAATTCAGTTAGTTAAATTTCTCTTATAGTTTTGAATCTCATATATGAGATTTATAAAATTTATTTATTTAAAAATCAAAACAAACATAAGAGAAGCCAAATTTAGAAAGCAATCCAATATTTATTTCTTTAGGGTTTACTCTCTTTCTTTTCAAAGCATATTTTGAAAGCAACACCGTCATGTTCGATATGTCATTATATAATTATGTGTGTGTGTGTGTGTCTTTTTTTGTTTGTTAGTTTTTGTTTCTGTCTCGTAATATTTTTCTAAAGAACATTTTGTTTATAGCATAGGAAATATGATTTCACCAAGATTTACCTAACTTAGTTGGAAGTCACAAGCTCCACTCCCGGTTAACTCATCAAGCAATAGCATCCACAGTAGAAAGAGAGAGAGGGAGAGAGAGAGAGAGAGAGAGAGAGAGAGAGAGATAAATAGAGAAAGAGAAGAGAGAGATATATATAGAGAGAGAGCACTCTGAAACGGTGCGACTTATTCAAGTGTTTAGAAGAGATCATAAAGCAGCCAAATAGAAAAAATATGTGCTAGAAAATATTTACATGACGTTTTCTTTGAGTTGAATATGACTTGTGCCTTCTAACAAATTGGATATATGGTTGTGAAATCACATTTTCTATTTAATGGTTGTTTTTTTTGTTTTTTATACACCACTAGCTTTGTCATTTGTTATTGATTGTTTTAAAATGAATATGCTTCCATTGCTGTATTTATGTTTTTAGGCTTTAAAGCTTTATTGCTCATATAATTGATAAATTGTTTAATAAAGAAGGCAAGATCTTATTTGTCTGAATCTTTTCTGGTTGTGATTATCAATATTTCTGGTAACTGCAGAATGGTCAAGGTTATAATAGTATTATTAATGGGGTAAAGTTTGAAGTAGCTTGCTACTTAAAAAAAACTTTCTGATATTATGCACAATGTTTATTCAGTTTTTAGCTATATACTCTGTAACAAAGTCGTAGAAAAGGCTGAGTCACAAAAATCCACCACAGCGTTCACTAGTTTTAACAGCTGTGCAAGAGTAATTTACACCAGCATGAAATTTACTTTTGTCAGGGCAAGTTGTGATTCAGTGTGAAAAAAGGTAGCGTAAATGCTTTATTCCTTTCCTCATGACTATAATGAGGAATGTGTGTTGTGAAAGAAACCACTAGGGTATGCACACTTTATAATCTTTTTTTTTCTTTTTTTTATATTCAAATATTCTGTATGTTTGTCCTCCCTACCTTCTGTTTGATTTCTACATGTATCAGATGTTGCCAATAGTGATTTAGAGATTCAGAATATGCTGAAAATGTTAATAATCTTCAGCTATTTACTTTGTAACGAAATAATCAAATCTAACTTTTATTTGGTGAAGAATAAATTTAAGTTTTGGTGATATGCCTTCAGTATGCTGAACAATTAGTACAACAATAAATGTATGCTGACATCTCGACAAAGTTTTTCACCCCAACTTTTACAACTTAAGTAGTTAAAATAAATTGTCATTCAGCTGTTGCTTGATGGTATTTAGTTTTATAGGAAACCAACCCAGATGCAAATTTTAGTTAACAAAATTACATTTAATATAATTATGTAGGCTCACCTAACCTCACAAAAATTATCATTTACCCCAATTCTCTCACCACCGACAGTAAGTATATTAACATTTTTTTTTGTGTCTTTTTTAATACCACTAGCTTTGTCATTTGTTATTGATTGTTTTAAAATGAATATTCTCTCATTGTTGCATTTTGTATGCTTTAAAGCTTTACTGCTCATATAATTAATTATTGTGTAGAGTGAAAAATCTCTATTGTTCAATAAAGAAGGCAAGATCTGATTTGTCTGATCTTTTCTGGTTGTTAGTATCACCCGTTTCTGGTAGAACCTTTATAACTACTGAAGGATCAAGGTTATAATAGTATTATTAATGGGGTAAAGTTTGAAACAGCTCGCTACTTAAAAAAAACGCTCTGATATTATACACAATGTCTGTTCAGTTTGAGATGTGTACTCTGTAACAAAATTATAGAAAAGGCTGAGTCGTAAAAATCCACCACAGCGTTCACTAGTTTTAACAGCTGTGCAAGAGCAGTAATATGCTCCAGCATAAAATTTACTTTTGGCTGAGTAAGTTGTGTTTCAGTGTGAAAAAAGGTAGCGTAAATGCTTTATTCCTTTCCTCATGACTATAATGAGGAATGTGTGTTGTGAAAGAAACCACTAGGGTATGCACACTTTATAATCTTTTTTTTTCTTTTTTTTATGTTTAAATATTTTGTATGTTTGTCCTCCCTACCTTCTGTTTGATTTCTATTCTGTATTAGATGTTGCCATTATTGGTTTAGAGATTCAGAAAGTGCTGAAAATGTTATTAATCTTCAGCCATTTAATTTGTAAAGAAATAACTAAATCTAACTTTTATTTGGTGAAGTATAAACTTAAGTTTTGGTGATGCCTTCAGTATGATGAACATTTAGTACAATAATAAATGTATGCTGACATCTCGACAAAGTGTTTCACTCCAATTTGTACAACCTAAGTAGTTAAAATAAATTGTCAGTCAGCTGCTGCTTTGTGGTATTTAGTTTTATAGGAAACCAACCTTTTTTTTTTAGTTATCAAAATTACATTTTAATATAATTATGTATGGCTCACCGAACCTCAAAAAAATTATCATTTACCTCAATTTTCTCACCACCGACAGTAAGTATATTAACATTTGATACTGAAAACGTATGCTTTTGAAACGTGACTTTCCATGTGCCAACCATTTAACACTGTATTAACAATCTTTTTTTTTAAAAACAATTTCAGTCTTATACCATTTTTCTTTTCTCTACTTCTGAAAATTTAATGAAGATAATATGTTTTTCTTTTTTTCTCTCTACAAAACTAAACCATTTAGTGATGATGTATTTTAACCTCTGACTCCCATCTGGTATGGTCTATGGTCTACAGACAGCGGCTTGAGCTGATGAGGGAGATGTACCACAACGAGGCCGAACTCTCCCCGACCTCTCCCGAGCCAAACCTGGACAGCATGACTGGAGGCGACCCGTTCTACGACAGGTTTCCATGGTTCCGTCTCGTGGGCAGGTGAGCCAGCTTGGTTTCCATTGATTTTTTCCAATTGTATCTGTTACCGAGGCAGTTTACCAGTCTACAAGCGTGGTGAACTAGCTCCTTTGTAGAGTTAAATTGATTAAATGTCCAATGTCAGCACTATATGGGCTATATTGTGCTCGGGCCCCAAGACTGATGACTGACATTCTTATCTGCTGCCACACACGAGAAAGGGCGAGGAGACCTGGACCCCTGTCTCAGCCGATCACATTATACTGACACCGACCCAACCAACTCCTCTTCAAACCAACAGTACGGTGTCTAGGGGGAGAAATAGACATTGCTCATGAAAACATTTCTCAACTTATTGATTTAAAAGGCGTAACTTTAAGTAATCATTGACATAAGGATCACTCACTATATAATTAAAGGAGGAAGAGTAAAATTCTGCCAATATGCAGCAAGTCAGTTTAGTTTATACTTTTTTAATCTCACGTCTAAATCAAGATATGTTTTATTTTCACATTGGCACGTTCATATTTGACTTGAATTCAGTTTTTATCCTGTTAATATAATAGATTTATATGGTTTCTGTGATGCCATATTTGTCAAAAGGTTAAGAACTTTTTAATCTCTCACTATTTTTTTTAATGTTTATATACAATACCAAGAACTGTTCATTGAAAAAAATCTACTTAGGTACTACAGTAACATGTCCCAGGTTTGCCCCTTAACATTTGTTTATCTTCGCAACCTTCTTTGCTGTTTTTCCCAGAGCATTTGTTTACCTTAGCAACCTGTTCTACCCTGTGCCCCTCGTGCACCGTGTGGCTGTCGTTAACGACAAGGGCGATGTGAAAGGTTACCTGCGCGTGGCTGTCCAGGCTATCACAGGTGAGCGATCACGATCATAGAACAGGCAGCTTCACAGATATACAGTATGTCACACAAGCCTGTTGAAAGGGGGAGGTGGGGTGGAAAGTCAAGCAATTTGATTTATAACTGCATAAACAAAAATAAAAAAAACTCAACGTATGAGTGGTTAAGCCGTTGTTGCAATATCTGATTACCCTTCCATTACCCAAGTTTGCCAATTAAACGATACACAGAGAGGTTAGGCCAGCTGAGAATGGATGCCCTCTCAGTCCTAAGTGCTAGTTGATTTATTGGCAGGCAAACCCTGACATGATTCTCGTTTTATTTCTTTTTTATATCTTTAATTGTAAAAGTAAAAAAATGTTCATGATTTGAGATGCACGTGGTATAGAGTTAGGCTTGTTATTAGCCACCGTGGCTGCAGTTATACAAGCCTGGCCAATGGAGATGAAGGTTTTGCCTGTTGTATCGGACATAACCAACCACACTTTGGACAGAGAGTTACAACAGCCCTGCTCCAAGCATAGAATCATAGAATTCTCTAAGGGCTGCAACTGCAGAGGAGAAAGTAGCTTAGTGAGTAGAAAAAAGTGGCTCCTGATAAGAGGTCCCAGGTTTGATTACCAAATCAGGTGGACTTTTCTACTGATTGGAACGTCTCATATTATTGGGGTCGTAATACAATAAAGAACGCTCCTTGGAAACCTAGGATGGGTCAATCCAAGAGAAACTTTACTGCAAATATAAGACTGTACATGATTAAGTGGATTTTCTTTTATATGGGGCAACACTGAAACATCTAGCAGCACATTTGCTCATTACAATGCTTCGAGCATCTAGCAGCACATTTGCTCATTACAATGCTTCGAGCACTCAGACACCCCTGACTGTTGCAGGTCGAGGCCTGGTCACCATGAGGTCCATGGATTGTTCTGGTATGTGCGGGTAGTGGTGGTTGAAACCTGGCACGGCTTTTAGCAAGTCAGGAGGGAGGCATCCAAGGAATGGCACGCACAATTCTGCATTGCATTATTATTGGTCGTATTTGAAATGGAAATTATAATTCAGATTCATATATTTCAATGACTATAAAAAAGCTCCCTCGACACAACAAAAGGCATTTTGAAAATAAAAATTAACTCTAGCACCTTAAAATCCCTCCTATGTGGATTTTTTTTTTAAAGCTCTTAACTTGCAATAATTTTTCATTCATCTAAAGGAAAGGATATTTATTCTCATTAGGAGCAAGCCATAAAATGTAGAATTTGTATGCGTGCCCACCCTGGCTGCCTCTCCCTGTCTAGGTGTCTCTCATTCTGTGAGGCAAACCCGAGGGGTGGACGGTTGGTCCCTGTGATAATCAACTCTTTTGGCTTCTTTCTTTCAGGAAATGTATGTCTTAATGTTGATTTTTTAATAAAAAGGATTATTGTCTTTGTCATGTCTAAACCTTACCTTTTTATTTTGAAAAAAAAAAAAATGGTCTTTTTTTTCTTTTCATTCCCACTGAGATAGAGTTGAATAAAATAATCTGTCACACAGTTCTCACCCTTGTTTCAATATTTAAGCCAGAACTAGGGAATAGAATTCTGACCCCTGTCGTTATGATTTTCATGCTTTCTTCTAATTTGTAATTTGCATTTTACTTTGACTTTATTTCCATTTTTTACCCCTGCCATGTGTCAAAAGAATGGTGTTTGAATTGTAACAAAACAGAATTTACTTAGGAATGAGTAGTATCCAGTTTTGACTTTAACACTATTCTGTAAGTAAAGCTAGTAAAAAATATATCCCCTACCCTTTCTCCTACTGCATATGCTTTTTTTTTTCGTTCATTTATTTTTTTTATCGCTGATTATCCATAGATTTCTTTATATTTTTTTTAACCCCATCCGTTTTATTTATGTTTTGTCAGTGTATCTGATTCTTCTATAAAACTTGTCCTTGAAACGAAGAAAAAAAAGGTGCTCTTTGAAAATTGTAGTTGAGCATGACTAAAAGGTTTATGAATAAAATTCATTTACAAAGAGATTTTTCTAAGAAAACTTTCATTGCATTAAACTGCCCAAAGTCTGAATAGCATTCAATCATAAAGTCTCCTTAAATCACAAATAGCACAGTGATCCACATTGTCTGTCTGTCTTGATTCCCAAGTGTTTGACCTTGACCTTGTTTGATCCATTACTGTTGCAGACAAAGACGAGCCCCAGGAGTACACGCCGGGCATCAAGCAGTCGGGCAACGCCAAGATCGCATTCAGCGACGAGAAGTATTTCCAGCAGGTAGGCCCAGAGTTTAGACAGTGTGTTTGCACTACTGGTACAAATATTTTTTGGTCTTCTTTTGTTTTTTGTTTATTTTTACTTTAAAAAATGTTTTTATAAACAAGAAATGGCTAACTTATTTTTTTCTCCTGTCCTTGTTGTAAATTTTACATCAGAATAAAAGTTTGAAATCGGACGAAATCATAAACAACCTGTTATAGTTATACTCATCATAGTCGATTTCGTAATGACCCAGTTTGTGTCATGAAGTATGTTGATATATTTTATTGAATTAACAACTCTCAAACTCATCAAAGATGTTTTTAAAAAGTGGGTTTCAATGGATACATTTCATTTATTGCCATCTATGTGTTTTTGTCGTTTTTATCATTCCTATTTCTATATACCCTGAAGCGTAAAGGACAAGTATTGGTGCATGTGTGACTCTCAACCTTCCTTATCTAATAATATTTAATAAACTATACTTTTTCTGTGATAATCCATGAGACCTGATCCTTGAGGCAAAATGCTTTACCAAATGGATATTTTTTTATATTCAATCATTCATCAAGTAACAAGTCTAGAGCAGACATAGGTGATTATGGCACGCATCTCATCTCTTTGATCAGACAACTTAAAAAGGATTTATTGCTCCTTCATTTTTTATATACTATATTGTGGTAAAACTGCATATTATGCAAAACTAATAGCTAAAGGTGTGACATCATATCATTATCCTACTGACTGCCGTATTTTCCGTCCCCATCAGAAACAAGCGCCAGCCTCTGAGACCAAGGCCGAGGTGATGGCATCTTCCATGGAGGAGCTGAGGATTGTGGAGGGCGAGGGCCAGGCCGGGGACGGATCTGTCGTGGCTTCAGGTACTGGCGCCGACTCATGCCTAGATCAATCAACCTGTCGTCACTGTTCTGTGATTTAAGCATTAAGTCATTTATGCTTTTTATGAGATAATCGATAAAAACTTTTTTTTTCGTTATTTCTGCTTCAAATTGAGTACACGTTACTAATTAGATACAACAAAAGCCTACTAGCGCATTTTTAGTCTGAAAGTTTAGGTATATAGATAGATCTCATGTTCACCATGACAATGATATATCACTTGCATTTTGCCATAAGTCTCACTTGTACCATAATTATGGTACTGTGACCATACGACAGACATAATATGTGACCATACGACCAACGTAATGTGCCGCACTGGGAGAAAAGCATGGAATGAAAAGAATTTCTTGTTCTGAAAATATAGAGCAAAATGGACTGTTCTTCTTTTTTCTTTAAAAACAAACCAACTGATGCAGATATTTTACAAATTCAAAAAGTCTTTCAAACAAAATAAACTGAAGTTGGTCAGTTAACACGAGGCAAAGTAAGTTCACCTTCTTTTCCATCGTTTTCCTTGGCCTTTACACATATATGTCCAGCAGTAAGCAGTAACTTTGTGAACTAATAATCAGGCACATTCTGCTAACCAGATGATAACCACATGATTTAAGGCATATTCATTGTGTGAGCATTATTTTGGGAAATTTTTAAAATTTCATAAAAGGTCAAAGCTTTGATTTGTATCGTTTTGAAATAGAAGTGAGCAGATCAATACAAAAATGAGCTAGCATAAGAGCGTATCAATGAGCACAACATGAGTGTGGCGTGATGGGAAGAGGATAACTTGCGTCTGGAAAGTGATTATTCAATTAAGCAGGGATTTTTTTAGTACTAGACAGTTGTGTTTTTCCTTTTCTTTTTAATAAGCCTATAATGTTGTGTTTTCAGGTAATGCAGCTGATAGAAACCTGATGTATGGATTAAGTTGATTTTTTTTTTTACCTGTAAGAATTCAAGGTTTCAAGGTGTAGAAAAACTAACTCTAGTATTGCGCATGAATTAAATAATGTTTGTTTCGAGTATGGCAAAGACAATCCAATGAATATTAGTTACTTTACCTTCCACTGATTCAAGAGATTGTATCTCATTTTTTTTTTCTATTACCCCAGAAAATCAGCAAGGGAATCCGGACAACAAGACGAGTGATGGGGCGGGCGAGATCGACTACTGCCCTGAGATCAACGCGCTGGACCTGCCCGATCACCTGTCGATCGGCAGCCAGTTCCAGTTCCGGGTGACCATCCTGCAGGCGTCAAACATTTCCTCGGAATACGCCGACATCTTCTGCCAGTTCAAGTGAGGGGCAGCTCCGTTTTGTTACATTTTTTCTTTTGTTTTGTTCTATGGAAGGGGGGAAGGAAGAATCATGAAGGCGGGGCACAGTAAATTGGATGCGGAGGAGCGGGGTGGGTGTCTAACAGGGGGTTTCTTACTGTGGAAAGGGTAAGATTAAGCCAGGTGAAAATGGGAAAATAATAAATTTTGTGTGTAGCAATTTGAAAACTTCTACAAATGAAACGGGGAATGTCCTTTTTTTTTTTTTAAAGAGAAGGAAAAAATAGGACTATTCCTGTGCTTCTATTGACTATGATATAACTTGTGTTTTTCTTTTTTGGGTTCCGCAGTTTCCTTCACCGCCACGACGAAGCGTTCTCCACCGAGCCTCTGAAAAACAGCGGCAAGGGCAAAGGGCCTCCTTTGGGATTCTACCATGTTCAGAATGTATGTAATTAGTTGCTTTTCGTCAGACCTTTTAAATGGCCCTGATCTGTCTTTGTTACCATGTTCAGAATGTATGTACTTAGTTGCTAGGCTTTTCGTCAGACGTTTTATGTTGGTCGCCTTTTAGATGGCCCTGATCTGTCTTTGTATTATAAATGGCATTATAATACAGAAAATGTTTTTTGTCTACTTGTCTTATCTGTTGGTCTCAAGCTAATCCTAGGTTTGTGGCTGTCCCTTCTAACCTATTATAAATGGCTAAAGATTAGGAGAGTAGGAAGTGTACAATTATCTGCACTGCATATTTATACAGTTTTCTCCCCTTCAATATTGTGTACTATTCAAATACCTAAAGGAACATTATGTTTATATGATTATATTATTTTCAACTAAGTAAATAACTTGTTGATAACTTCAGAGTAAAAGTGCATATAGCACAGCATAGCAGAAGTAATTGTGCTTTATATAAAAGCATCCATCACCATAATCACTATCATTAATTCATTAATTATAAGCACCATCATCATCATCATCATCATCATCATCATTATCATGACCATCATCATCAATCTAATTTCCATAATCAACTCATCATCATCATCATCAACTCATCATCATCATCATCATCATCATCATCATCATCATCATCATCATCATCATCATCATCATCATCATCATCATCATCACCATCAGCATCCTAACCATCAGCATCATTATCGTCAACCTTCCTGTCTGACTGCCATCCTAACCCATATTGTGTGTATGTGTGTGTGTCCAGTTCACAGTGAAGGTGACCAAGGCGTTCATCGACTACGTGAAGACGCAGCCGCTGGTGTTTGAGATCCTGGGCCACTACCAGCAGCACCCACTCCACGAGCAGGCCAAGGACAACCCCTAGTGAGTCACCTGGGGGGAGATACAAAAACATATGATAAGATTATTACATTATTGGTCCATGTGGGAAATTTGGTTTGGTTTACAGAATAACACAGATACATGTACAGTATATTCACAGATTGCAAAGCGCACACGAATTCACTAAAATACACTTCCACTCACACACACACAAACACTTACATCAAATAGTCTTCATTGAGGAGAAGAAATTATAATAATAATAATGATCACTACAAGAAAATGTGTATAAATATATGTGATAGTTTATAATCTACGAAGATGAATCTTGCTGCACTTTAACTAATATGGGGACAAATGAATTTTTGTATCTCTCAGTACAGGTTTTATGTGAGAGATGCGTGATGATCTTTCAAAACGGGGGAAGAGGTGTATGAGTAGCAGAGATATTAACAATAATAAATTGCATTTATATAGAGCATATCACCACCCTTTGAGGCTGTCTCTATGTGCTTTGCATAACAATTTTGTTGTTTTTTTTAATTGAGAAAAAAGCATGCACATTCACAAACAAAAACACATTAATTTTGCAGTACTAAAAAGCTTTTTATAAAAGTGTGTTTTAAGATAGAGGAGCAGGTGGAGCCAGCAGAATGTTGGCTTTGGAAATCAGAGAGTGATACAACTTATTTTTTGTGTGGAATCAAATCTTATTTTAACATTCCTGAAGACAGTTTCTCTGTTGTGGTTTTAAGATCAGCTTATTCTTCCTCTAACTTTCAGCGTGAGACCTCCTCCAAGCCGCAGTTTTCCCACAATGCCTGTGTCCAAGCCGGTCCCGTCTCCCAAGTACGGAATCATCGCTCCATCCAGGTGAGATTTTACACACATCAAACCACACACCCACTTCACACTTAAATAATTTTTGTCATCTCTTTTTTTTTTTTGTCTGTGTATTTTGTAAAGTTTATCACTGTGTACGTATTATCGTATGTAGCACCCACCAAGTCCACTTCACACTTTTATGTCACAAGTCAAGTCCAAATGAGCAACTAAGACAATTAGGCCTACTCTAGATGTTAGGATAAAAAAAAGTTGTGTCTAACATTTTCTAGTCATAAAGGCTACAATCAGTTTATTAATGACAGATTTTTAGTGTTTACAACTGTTTAAATTTCTGATTCCTGATTTTCTTCCTTTTTTTTGTCCCTACACAACTGAACAAATCTAAATTCTATTCAGTCCCTCGTTGTTTCTCAAACTTTTCCTTGAGAAAGATTTATTTCTTCGTAGCTCTTCTCGTTAATTGGCTAATTCTCATTTGGACCTGCTTGGCAGACATAACGTCATTTCTTGTTGTTTCTCTTAGCTTTGATTTTGGTATAGTATTTGATGTGCCTGTGTCACTCTGTTGAGTCATTTGATCTGAGATGTCTAGACTGATGCTATCACGTGTATAGAGCTAGATTTGACCCCAGATGTCGTTACAGGTGGGGAAACCCGCTGCACTGGATCGGCAAGAAGATTGACAAGTGGTTTTTGTAAGCATTCCACGTAGGAGAGTTCCTAGACCGGGTTTATCTTAGTGCCCGGTTCCCATATCCAAACTCCCACCCCTTTTATTTCACAGTAGTGGTCAACAGTGGTCAGTTCTGTATTGGTGTGAGATGCAATTTTATTTTTAATTTTTTTTTTTTGGGAGGGGGGGGGGGGGGGAGTTTTTTTATTTTTCTTATCTAAGAGTTTTTGTTTCAGAACAAATAACGCCAATATACTATATATTTTTTTCTCTAAAGGTTTTTTAAATATATTTTTTACTCTTAGTATCCCTCAGGATATATATTTTAACCTTTTCAGTTTCAATGAAATGAAATTCAGGTTGATCTTCTGTGGCCTTTGCTTTCAGAAACTTATTTTCTAACAAAATTTAAATTTTGTTTTGTTTTTAATTTTATTGTGTTGGGTTGGATTTTGTTATTGGATTCTGTGTATGCTATTGTACTATGATTTCATTATTGGTGGTGAGGTTTTCCTCCATTGGATTTATTAGGAGGATAAATCATTTTTATTTCTATGCAAGGGATAGAGACAATTGGTATAATGGTTTACTTTTGGTTTTCTGGCATTTGTTCATTTATTTATTTTTTATTTTTTTTAATGTAGGCTTGTGTTTAAAACCAGGTATCTTTTCAATCCTGAACAGACTAGAGAAGATAGGAGCCTTTTTTTTTTTTTTCCCTTACAATTAAATATGAAATATTTTGATTTTTAGGTGGGATGATTTAATTTTGTTTTAAGTTTATATACATTATATATATTTTTTTTTTTCTTTTTTATATGATTTACTTTAACCTCAACATCTTGAATATATTTATTCATTTTATTTCCCTTTTATTTTCAATTTTTTTTTCTTTTTATACTATGAAATTCTATAGTATCCATGGATCGCTCATTCATTTATCTTAGACTTTTAGACAATAAAATAATATTAACAGAGATCCAGCAAGTTAGATCGAGTTAAAGTTGTATCTCCTGCCAACGGATTCATGAGATGGTGCTGATACCATCCCAGTAGCCATAAATAATGTTCCCTTTTGTTGAGTCTTTCCCAGTCAAGTGCCGGTATTCCTGCCTGTTGAGTTTGGAGAGAAATTTTCATTTGTAAAAAAAAATTTAATATGTTCTCTTGTTTCCTTTTATTTATGTTTTTAGTGAGACTATGTACATAATTAATTCTAACTTTTGTGAACCCTTTTACAAAACAGTTAGCTAATTACATTTATCAGCTCCAGCATTACTGAAGGAACATTGAGTTGTTCTTGATATTTAAAATTTGAGTAAAATTTTACTGGTCATCTTTATTGAGCTTTTGTTAAATAAACATTTTGTTTCTGATTTTGTGTGTATGTATGTGTGTGTGTGTGTGTATGTGTATGCGTGAAGATTTCAGTGTGTTAGGCTTGTATAAATATTTTGCATTGTTTGCATCAGAAACCCTGAGCCTGTTTGTGAAAACTAACCAAACCGTAAAAGGCTGTAGGTCTAATGTCCCCACAAGTCTGCCTCCCTGATGTTAGTGTACCTTAGAGTTAGTTACCGTGACATAGTCAGTGCAGTGACCAGTGTGTGTATCTTGATGTTATTTAGCTTTGAATGTTGTCGCGTGTAACCCATTTTCTTTCTGTGTGCTCTTCTCTCTCTCTCTCTCCTCTTCCCGTGTCATGTGACTCACAGAAAAAACAACAAGGGGGAGCCACCCTGCAAGCCAACAGGCGACAGGTAGTTTTTTTTGTTTTCTTTTTTCTTCTTTATTGAAAACATTTATTTTTAATTGTAAAAATTCTTAACTGATTTTTTCCTCCAACTTATAAAGTTCTATGTGTGTTTTTTTTTCTTCTAAATTTTATTTGAATTCTTTGCTATCTGCATGTTCATGATAATGTTAATGATGTGCAAACCCTGAGTGTGCATGTGTGTTCATTTGATGGCATGGCATTTCATCTGCACTTCTAGATGTTTATTAAAAAAGAATTATAAATCTGTCTTTCAAAGGAATGATTATTATTGATATTATTTGTATTGTATAATAGATGTGTTATTCTTTGAATCACTTAGATGTTTTTCTGCTGTTTTTGTTTTTTTGTTATCTCCAAATTCCACATCAAACAACTGTTGAATCTATTTAGGTCGTTGATTATACCTCAGAAAAGGTAAGTTTTTGCCATGGATTTTTTTATTCTGGTGATGGTACTTAACCAGTGTATCTCGGGAATGAAAAACCAACTAACGGTGTAACATAAATCAGCTTCATCTGAAGAGCAGCATGCACTAAAGAAAAGTTCCCCAGCGTAGGAGATTTCCCTTGAGTTTAGTTTGCTCACTGCGCTTGAAACTAACATTAAGAAAGAGATCTTACATTAAAGTTCTGTGTGATGGTTGAGCATCCTAACACCAAGAAACTTCTAACTGGCACGAATCTTACAAGTCCTCTAATAACAGTTTAACATGGTTGATAGCATGTGGCATCTGTATAGTAACTATCAATAACACTGTGTGGAAAGTGGATAACAAATCAGTTCTTTGATTTGCTTAAATTTAACACAACCAGAGGGATGCTTAGTGCGAAAAGAAGTAAGGAACATAAAATGCCAGCAGTGATGGTCTCTGGAATATTTATATATGTTTAAAAAAAATCATTTACAAAAAATCTTTCATATCATGCAACATACATTTTTTAATGCTTTTTGAAAAACAGCAGTGTTTAAATGCTTACTAGAAGTTAAAAAGGAATAAAGGGATAAAACAAACTGCAGTTTAACGCTTGAGCCTTGGAATGCCATTTTGTATTATTTAAACAAATTTGCCATAACACAAGATTTACCAGGATTATAACATGTATTTACTGATTACAGAGCTTCTCTTGATTGTAGATAATCCATCCTAAAGGCTTTGAGATCATAAATAATCTACTTTTAACTGGTCGTCATTTTTTTTTTCTTACTTTAAAGAAAGGGTACAGTCATATGTTTTTATTTCCTATCTTCTGTAGCTGATTGATTTATGAGATGTGCGTTGATCAAGCAGATTTCCCTCATAAAGCATTAATTCAGATACTGTTAATCTCTCAACACTTATATTCTTTTGTAACAAATAACCTTTGAAAATGTAATTTAATATTGACAATGACTATTGTAGAAAATATTTTAGAGTTCCACTGTAGCCAAAGCTTGTTCTCATGATAACATTGTTTTTTATACCTGAAAGAGTTGGTGTTTTTGATTTTCTTGTATGGATATGGAGTTGAAGAAACATTTCATTATTCTATCTAATCTTTTAGCCTAGTACTACATGTACGTAGTTATGCCATTTTTTATGTCTATTCTTTGCTCATCATAATCCATAGAAAGATATAGGCTGTTTTGAGAAAAAAAAAAGAAGGAAAAATTTGTGGCATTCATCATTTTGGTGTACATTTTTTTTGCTTGCTTTATCTTTTTTTCCTTTTTTTTTTCTTTGAAAAAGTATATTGCTCTGTGCCATTTATTACTTGAGGTTGCCAAAGGAAATTTAGACGCATACTCCCTGTTGTAGCTAGTGCTCTTCTTCTTTCTCTTTCTAGGACAAGTAAACTCATTTACTCATTAACTTATTTTTTGCTAACCTTCCATCATTTTTTCCCTGAGTTTACGTCAGTGATTTTTTAAAGAAATACATAATCATGCATGCAACATTTTACATTTAACAACATTTTTGTTTTGTTTTGGTTTTTTTTTTCAATTACTGTTATACTAGTTCCCTGACTTTTTTCTAAATAAATGAACGTCGCCAAAAAAAATAGTCGATAAATGACGCCAGTGGTAGAACAGTGGTATACGGATAATAGGCAACAGTGCAATGATTTAAAGGTTAATTTCAGCTTTTCAAGAAATAATAAAAATGACCTTTTTTGTTTTTGGTTTTTGGCTTAAAAGCAAACTCAATGGCCTTTATGTGGATACAAATCTGCAACCATAAAATATAAAAATCAAGTAAACAGGTGGTCTTGATTGATCAACTAACTCTTATACCATTAACTCTTGATGTCAACATGTCACTTCAAGGGAAAAATACCTTCTTTCTCTGTAATAAAAATGTGTTTATAACACGAATATGATTCCTTATTTGGGTTCTGCTTTAAAATTGTTCCCCTCCTTTTAAGCCTAAAGACATTTGCCATTATTATTTCTATTGCCTGTCATAATAAAAAAAATGTTACTGTTTAAGTATTAAATGACCATTATCATAATCATTGTCGTCATCATCATCATCATCATCTTTATCATCATCACCACCATAAACAACTTTATCTCTGCCTCAGGCAAAGAAAACAATATGTAAAAAATTCTCGCCACCATACCCTAAGATTTATCAGCAGAATGGGAAAAGGAAGTGAAAAACTCAAAACTGCCATTACTTCTTGTGTCCAATACCGCTATTATTTATTTTGTCCAACACTGTGTATGTACTTGTCTCTACTTATGTTTAACCCCTTCACACCTCTTGCTCTACCCTCAGCTCGAGCCCTGTCCACTCGCAATGTGACCTGCTCATCTGGTTTGAGATCTGTGAGCTTGCACCAAACGGAGAGTGAGTTTCTTGTTCTTTGAGTTTACTGCTGCAATTCGATATTTTAGAAGACAGACTTATTGACTTTTTCAAGTGCTAATGTCTACAGAACAACACACAAAGAAGTCTTAAAAACACTCAATATAAAAAGAGAATTAATGAAAAGTATATGACATCACTAACTTTCTTAATTTGGCCACATAGCAAGGCATGAAGGCCTCGCTCAAACATTCCTAACAGGCAGAATAGAAGAAGAGGGAAAGGCAGGCACAGCAAGAAGTGTTAGGACGACATAAAATAGTGGAAAAGGACCCAGCTACATATTCTGAACCACAGACTGGTGCAGGATTGTTTGACATGAAAACATTTTTTATGGCACGCCATTGCCGCATCAGGAGGGCACAATGACCAGTGTCAGATCTTATTTCATTTTACATTGTAAGTGTTAATGAATAGTTTTTATGAGGGGGGAATATACCTTTACATGACATATCTTACTGCACATTATTTTTGTTTTCAACATAAATATAATGTTTCCATAATATGAATAGCCTCCTGGAAACGGAAAAACAAGAGGATTTCAAATTCCTTTTTTGTGCCAATGGTTACTTTCAAAAAAGTCTTTAAGCACCACAACTATCTCACCGAGCTGTGCTATCCCGACCAGGTACGTGCCGGTGGTGGTTGACCACACAGACGACCTCCCGACCCGCGGGACGTTCATGCTGCACCAGGGCATCCAACGCCGCCTGCGCATCACCATCACCCACGAGAAGAACAACCACTTCGCCTGGAAGGACGTGCGCGAGCTCGTCGTAGGTGGGTCGCCATGCCAAAAATAACAAAATAAAAGGTTGCGATATAGCTTAGTAACAAAAGAAAAATGTTCTATTAGAGCTTTAAAAAAAGACAAAGTAGACTTTTTACATAGAAAAAAAAAAGGGTTGTGATACAACTTGGTAACGAAGTCCCCTGTGCTGGACACTGGTCCAAGAATGTTGGTTCTACAGGCTTTTGGGCCATTCTGACCACATGCATTTTTTGCCCTGATAGACAGCTCTCTTTATATAAGACTGAATCAAACCAGAAAATGCTTCGAATGTATCGTTACCTTGATATTAGTTTATTTGCATAGTCTAGATTTAGGTTATTTATATATCTATTTCTAAATATGACATATATCTTTCATGGCAAGATGTAAACCCACAGAAACTTTAACTGAAAGATCATGGAAAAATGTGAGTCTAAAAAGGAGAAGTAAAATGTGTGGACTATGGAAGAAAAATTAGTTCTTATGTCCTTCATGTAGTGAGTTGTAGCCAGTAAAATATCTGAGCACAGCAAGTTTATCATTGAAAAACCAATTGCATTTTCATATCAATCCCATGCAGGTCGTATCAGAAACACAGTTGAATTCTACGACTACGACATTGAGACCACAGTTCTGTCCCTTGGACTGTTCCCAGCGCACTTCCTGCAGTACCAGAACGACGACAGGTGGGTCGTCATGACGACTGAAGGACATTTACAAAGCTAAATAAAGAGCCTTTTTTTCTCCATCAAAAACATCACTGTTCTAGCGTTGAAAAATAACATGGCTATATTCCTTTTAGATCACCTCTAATTCGTTCCTATAATGTTTGTTTATCTCTTTTTTTTCTTTTTTTTTTTGCTATCAGAAAACTATTAAAATTATTTTTGTCCTCAATACATAGAAAAATTCTTACATCATCTCAAATGTTTTGAACTATCACTGGGCCATATTTGTGGGAAACTGGTCTGTAGCTGTGCCAATATTCTCCGTCCTGTGCCAGAATTTTCTTCCAGTTTGAGGCGGCGTGGGACAGCTCTCTGCACAACTCGGTCATGCTGAACCGCGTGACGCCCTACGGGGAGAAGATCTACATGACGCTCTCTGCCTACCTCGAGGTGAGGGGGCCGAACTCTGTTCTCATATAATTATAGTCCCTAGTTCAAGAAAAAAATGGTGTATTAAAGAATTTTTGTTTTTTAAATATGATTTTGTCCTTTTACTTTTGTATGTGTGTGTGTGTGTGATATATATCAATTATTAAGTATGAATAAATTTTCAATTTCTGTTGTAGAAATATTTTTAATTCCTATATCATCATCATCATGGTATGCCACGGCGTCGGCGACCATGTCTCTGCACATCTCTCTGTCCTTGAATTTTGACAATCAGGTTAATCCCTTTGTTTCCAATGATCTATCTTCCTAGCACGTCTCAGATCTGTTCTCTCTGTCTTCCTCTCTCTCTCTCTCTTTCTGTCCATTGTACTAGTTGTAAATACATGAACATGTAATAACAGTTGAAATAATCTTATTGATACCAAAGTTTTCTTGGACAAAAAATAAACCTTTGTTCCATGCACTAACATGTGGCTCTCCCTGGATGTGTGCCCTCACCAGGTTGAGAACTGCGCCCAGCCGGCCTGCATCACGAAGGATCTGTGCATGGTCGTCCACTCCAGGGACACCAAGATCTCCGCGCCGAGGTGCGTACCGTGCAGGCACAGTGCTCTCTTAGACCAGGCATAACATAGCTGTCAAAACCAGGCATAACGTAGCTGTCAAAAACCAGGCATAACGTAGCTGTCAAAAACTTCACACAGCAGTGTTTTACGGGTTGAACATATTAGAAAAAAGAAAAAAAACTTCTTCAAAAAATCAGCCGGGGTGTGTTTAGTAACAGAGTAAAAGAAAAGTGATGGTGAAAGTCACGCGGCAGTGAAACTGCACTGATTTAGTTCACATTAGTTTTGAGCAATGAATAAACAGACACCTGACAGGTCCGCGACGACCACCGTCTCACACACTCATTTGATTGACTATAAATATATCCCTCAAAAAAAAATTATCCTATTGCACGTAGTGTAATTATTTTTTTTTAAAAAGGTATAAATCGCATTGCAAGCAATCCACCCGCGTGCCTTTCCTGTGGCACAGGTAAGGTTTCCCACCAGAGATGGTGCTTACCTGCTCATGGTGAGCTTTCAGTATAAGATATATGGGCTTAGAGCTCGCTGCTCACAAAGTAAAGTGCACATGATTTGTTGTCGACGTGGTTAGTCATGCAATATGATTTTGTCAATTTCTGTAGAAATATTGTGCAGTGAGACAGACTCAATTAAGGTTGATTCAGAAATAAGATATGTTTTGAAAATGTTGTAAATTTTGTGAACATAATTCCTAGAAGTTCCTGCCATTATCTGTGAGGCTTAATATGTAAAGAAATAAGTTTCATCCAATTCTGATAAAGGCTTATTTCTGAAAATTGCGTTGATTTTATAACTTTCCATTTATATGTGCCTGGTCTAATGAGACAGCATTATTTCTCTTTATGTTGTGTTTGTAATTAGATTAAATGTCAGTCGGTATTGTGATGATGTGCAATCGCTCACAGGCAGTAGATGTACGTGATGTATGTATTATGAAATTGAATGTTCAAAGCTGTGCTAAACCTTAGTTGAAGTATCAGAAGAGCAACTTTTCAAGGTCTGGGAATTTTGATAATTTGAAAGTGGGTGCTTTTGAGCACTTTAAATCATTTTAATAATTTGAAGATTCTCAAAAATCATTGCAACCAATTTTATTAGTTCAATAGACAATTTTTTTGTCAAAGTGAGATGATAATTCAAAAACAAAATCACCTTTTAAATTTTTATTTTTGAATATTAAAGATGACATTAATTTTTCAAGAGTAAATCATTAAAAAAAACTTAAATAAACTAAGCTAAATAAGGACGACAGAAATTTGCAGTAAATAATAAATTGCGTATTTTAAATTGTGAAAGATAAATTCCCTGGTTTAAAAAAAAGGAGCAAAAACATGTTATTTTCCATGAAATATTAAGAATGAAATTACAAGCTTTAAATCGCAGTGTACACTTTTTTTCAATGTCTCTTAGAGTTAGGCGCAAGCTGTAAGTTTGGTTTTGAACTTGAGTAGTTTGGGTAATAACAATGCATGATGAATTGTTGGTTTAGAAAACTCCTCATGTCCCATGCCAATATTGGTTAGCTTGTTATGATTTCTGAATGCTTTGGTTTATTGACGTAAATTACTTTTAGTATTTTTACTTTGTAATTTGATTACGAAAATGTCGGGAGCCAATATAAAGTTGGTTGTCACTTTTCCTTAGATCCAACCGTGCGGGTTTTTCTCCTGATGTCCATTAAGATTCTTTTGGGCTGCATGTCAGCTGCTGTCTAGAACCTCCTTTAATTCTTAACTTTTAAAATATTTTTGTATTTGTAGTGGCTCTAATGAAAATAATAAGATTTTCCTATGCCTATTTCGATTTTTGCTATCTAGAACCTCCTTTTATTCTTAAAAGTAGTTTAAAATATGAAAATAATATCACATTTTCTAGGGACTATGCCTATTTTGATTTAAACAAAATATAGAAAGTTTTTATCCTTTCATTTTCTATGTCTCGCTTAAAAAAAAAACATGGATATATATATATAGGGAGTTTGAGTTGATTTTGAGCTGTATGATCCATTGTCTGTTATTTACCACCACAAATGAATTATTGGAATCCCCTTTACAGCCTTCTACCCCTTATTTTGCTCTACATACATTATGTTATTAAAAACATGTTGTTTATGTCCTTCCCTTTAAACATTGGTGCAATGGGTTTTACCTTTGTCCTTTTGAGTTTCCCCCTTTTTTTTAAATTTTATTGTTATGAAGCAGCAAAGATCAGCTATGAAGTGCTTGTGTGAAGTACAATCACACAAAGAAAGTTTGGGAACAATTTCTGAATAAACCAATTTTGAGACTTAGTTTGCCAAAAAAATGATAAGGCAATAACAAATTGCTGTTGGCGTTTCACTTTTGTTTCACTTTTGTTTACAAAGATTCTTATGCTGTTAATAGTTCATTAACCCTTGAAAAGATAATGTTGAGATCATAAAAAGTTGGATAAACTTAAGACATAGTTAATTGATTATCATATTTAGTTTGAATGACAAAAGTGATTCTCTCTATATAATTATGTTCTCTTCTGAAATGCTTTGCTTGATGTCACATAAGCAAAAATCATTGCTATTAGGGATAGCATATATGATATGTAGGAGATAGCAAAGAGAAACCATACATAAATACACCCTGTAGGAATTTCAATATGTAACCTAAAAGTAAACATTAAATAGTTCTTGCTTCATTTTATTTCATTGATTTTTTAGTACTGTGACCTGTGATATTTCATTAGTTAGTTTGGTATTTCTGCACTTGATTGTTGTTTAGATTTGATGCCTTCTTCCCTTGCCGCCCTTATCTCTTACCTCTGACCTCCTCTCTCTTTCCCTCCCTGGAAGCCAATCTTCTTCCTCTCCTTCTGCTCTGCCATCGGGTCTTCTCCTGTCTTCCTCTCGTCTTCCTCTCTCCTGTCTCCTCTCTCCCGACCCTCTTCTCCTGTCATCTTTATCTCTCCTCACCCTCTTGTTCTGTTTTCCTCTCTCCTCTTTCCCGACCCTCTTCTTCTGTGTTCCTCTCTCCCTACCCTCTTCTACTGCCCTCTCTCTGTCTCTTCGACATCTTCTCCTGTCTTCCTCTCTCTTCTCCTGCATTCCTCTCTCCCTACTCTTTTCTCCTGTCTTGCACTCTCCTTACCCTCTTCTTCTGTCTTCCTCTCTCCCCAGACTCTTTTCCTGTCTTCTACTCTCCCTACCCTCTTCTCCTGTCTTCTCTTTCTCCTCACCCTCTTCTCCTGTGTTCCTCTCTTCCCACCCTCTCCTCCCTTGCCATTGTGTGGCTCCGTGCTGTGGCTGGGTGTTAGATGTGCTTAGAGCGTGCCACTAAAGTGGGGTTACTTCCCCTCACGGTTTTCAGTCCGCGTTTCAGGGCCCTGAAGAACCTGTTTGGCGTGTCTCGAGGGCCGGACTGCGGCAAGGTCTCGGGGGTTTACGAGCTGCTGCTGCGACAGTACTCTGAGTCTGGTGGGTACCGTCTGTGTGTGCGTGTGTGTGTGTTGGTCTTCAGGTTAGGAGGTCTGCAGTTTGAATCCCGTGATGGGTCAAAAATTTTTTTTCAGAAACGGTGTTCCCTGTAACTGGTTGTGTCAGAGTCAGTATGATATGATCGGCCCTGTCTCACGTGTGGCAGCACATAAAGTTGTCAGATGTCAGTCTTAAGGTCCATCCACACTATAACCTATAGATAGTGATGGCGCGGGATGTTAAACCAAATGAACTCAACTCCCCCAGATCTTCCCGCCCTGTCTTGTGTGTGGCAGCAGATAAATTGTCAAATGTCAGCCATAGGGTTCGTCCACAGCCTCAATAGTGCTGATTTTCGACGTTAAACCAACTCAACTCAACTCAGGTCTCTGTATGTGATCCTCATACACTTGTTTTCTTTCAGTAGGAAAACCTGCGCAGAACTTTTCAAGTCTGTGTGACAGTTAGCGGAGAAGAGAAAGATTCTGACTCTGTACCAATGGCACAGAGTGGAGATTTTTTTTAAAATACCTAGACCAAACATGAAACTTATTTTTAAATTATTTTTGTTTTTGCTGTGTTAGGATCAGGGTTACATAAATGAATATAGATGTTGATTTTTTGTTGGCTATCCATATAAAGAGCAACTCATAAGGTCTAATGATACATTTGCATGAGAAGCAAGTGGGGCCTAGCGATTATTTTTATTTTCACCTCAACAAAAACTAAAAGAATACTTAAAAATAAAAAAGCCTAGGCAGAATTGTCCGGGTATGTTTGTGGTCATCCCCCTTTGACCGCGGCAATCAAACTCCCCCCAGGAGCAGAGCGGAGACAGCGCAAGGTCCTCGACACCTCCATGACGTACGTCCGCGGGGAGGAGAACCTCAACGGCTGGCGACCGCGCGGAGACTCGCTGCTGGGGGACCACCAGTGGGAGCTGGAGAAACTGACCAGGCTGCAGATGGTAGGGAGTGAAGAGACGAGAGAGAGAGAGAGAGAGAGAGAGAGAGAGAGAGAGAGAGAGAGAGAGAGAGAGAGAGAGAGAGAGAGAGAGACAGAAAGAGAGAGAGACAGAGAGAGAGAGAGAGAGAAAGAGAGAGAGAGAGAGAGAAAGAGAGAGAGACAGAAAGATAGAGAGAGAGAGGGAGAGAGAGAGAGAGAGACAGACAGACAGACAGACAGACAGACAGACAGACAGACAGACAGGGAGAGAAATGAGACAGAAAGAGAGAAGATAGGGAATGGGAGAGAGAGCCAAAGAAATTGGGACAGAAATAGACAGACATCATGCCATATCTCCATATCGGTAAAAAGGGTGTCATCATATACAGTAGATAGATAATCTGAACAGTTGGACCTAAAAATTTTTTTTAATCTCTTTTTCGCAACAGGTGGAGAAGACAAGGCATGCACTCTTGCTTCGCGAGACGTTGTCTGAGCAAAACCGCACGTCGGAGCTCAGTAAGCTGGACAAGGAGATTGTGAACCGCCAAGCCAAGGTGAGACACACCGTTATTGTTGTAAATATAGTTGTTGGTGTTCCTGTTGTTGTTGTTGTTGCTGTTGCTGTTTTTATTGTGGTTGTTCTTCTTCCTCTTCTTCTTCTTCTTCTTGAGGGAACAAGTTGGTCGGTTTAGTGTATCGAACCAGGGACTGATTAGAAGCAGCTTATGTCTGCACTCTAACAACTGAACAACTTCATTCCAAAAAGAATTAGAAGAAATAGATGTAGTATACTTCATCATGTGGATGATGGGGAGGCGAGGCAGGAAAATGTTCCTGAGGTGGACTTAACGTGGAAGTGGAGTTATTATAGGATTTGTAATGGGAAGCCTGATGCCACCTTTTTGTAGAAAAAATGTCTTTTTGTTTCTTTGTCACCAGTATTCTTAGTTTCCCAACCTACTTATTCAGAGTTCAGAGCAAGCAGAGCTCTCTCTCCTAGTTTTATGTGATAAAAATCCCATAATTATGGTGACAGGACTCTGAGTGGGAAGTTAGTTACTTGGTCAGAACAGAGATCAAACCGTACTTCTCCATAGAAAGTGAATGTTCTACTCTTGGACCCTTGGGCTTTCTCTCTCACCTTTTCGTTTTCTGGAGAGAGAGAGAGAAATTCACCCTCTCTCTCTTTCCAGGTTTAACGTCTCCTAGTTCCCCCCGAGGGATCCTATACATCGACAGGTCCCCCCTTTTTGCTTCTGTGACTTCCCTCTAATCTCCCCTCAGGTCGAAGGCCAGCGCTCCCACAAGCTCCTGGAGAACATGGCCGTGACTCCGACGGGTAAATCTGACGAAAACCCGAAAGACGTGGACGTGAAGGAGAAGGAAGTGGAGCACAAGTTCCTGCCACGCGGGGAGAGCCTCGACCTGAGGACGGACGGTGAGCCGGAGAAGGAGCTGGCGGCCAAGTGTGTGCGCCTCATGCTGCAGGGGAGACTACCCCTCAAGCCCGCCCCGGTCAAGGTAAGCCTCAAGCCCGCCCCGGTCAAGGTAAGCCTCAAGCCCGCCCCGGTCAAGGTAAGCCTCCTACCCCTCAAGCCCGCCCCGGTCAAGGTAAGCCCCGAGCAGGTTTCTCTAAGTTACTAGAACTGCTTAAGGAATACTTCACTACTGACATTGGGGCAGACAATGTTACTAGAACTGTAGAACTGTTAATGGTTCTATTATTTCAGCAATCCAGTTCAAATTTTCTCCTTATTCTAACAAGTTTCCTTGCTGTAATTATGTTTGGTTTTTCTCTGTGGCCACATCGTGAGCCAAATACACTCATGTATACATTCAAAGTAACAAGTTCATTTAACTTATGCCTTTAATACACATTGGTTTTGAACTGTCCTGTCCAGATGGACGCCATGATGAGCTCTACCACCACAGCCACCTCTGAGGAGAGCGAGGGCAGTTCGGACAGCCTGGGCACCAGCCTCACCAGCTCCATGGCCTCCGATCTCATCAAGTGAGGAGTCAAAACTGTCATCGGTTCACTGTCTTAATAAATTTGTATCATACCAGCATATTTTGCCAATGATAATGTTTACTCTTAATCATTAAATTATTAAAATGAGGCATATTTTGGTAATTTTTTGTTTTACATGGAAATTAATGATGCTAAATCTTTGTAGATTTAGCTTCACGAGTTTCGTAGTTCAATTAATGAAGAAAATTTGTAAGAAGCTTTATTATTATTGACTTCATGAGGTTCCTAGATCTTTTTTTATGAAGGACATAAATGTAAGAATCTTCATTTTGATTAGCTTCATGAATTTCCTGGGGTTATCTTAGTGAATGAATTTTGTAAGAAGCTTTATGAATGTTCGCGGTTGTTTTTTTTTAGTAAATGAATTTTCTAAGAACCTTTTTTTTTATTGGCTGCCCAGAGCGGTGCCAATCCAAGCGAGCAAGTCGTACGACAGCCTGCTGACGAGCTCCCCATCCCCGTCTGGCGACGCCCCCGACCGCAAACTCTCGCTGCCGATCAAGGCCATCAACCTGGACAGTCCCATGTTTGTGGCGGACATCGAGGAGACGAGGCCCAGCCCGGTGGTCTCGCGGCGCGGATACCTCAACTTCCTGGAGGATCACAGCAACGGCTGGATCAAGCGCTGGGTGGTCAGTGCTAGCGTAGAGCTTGATGCTGCTGTTGCTGTTACCACTACTACTGTTACTACTGCTTACTACTGCCGTTACTACCATTACTTAAACAATCGGGATAAATTACAAATTATTTAGAGCTAGAGGCGTAGTGGTCTATTGGTTTTAACAATGTTCTCTTTGTGTGTCGAAACGGATCAAGTACAAGTCAAGGGTTCTAATCCAACGAAGCACAATTATTTTTCGTTCATTTTCATTTCAAGCTTTCTACCAATCACTGATAGCTAAAAAAAAAAGTATTTTTAGTTATAACTTTAAATAGTTTGTACTCCTTATTATTCCAATGGTCTGCCTCTTTAAAATCTAATCTAGAGTAAATGTAGTGGAAGCAGCAGCAGTTTTCTTGTCATTACCATACTTTTGTTTCTATCATTTTAGTAGTACAGGCATCATTAGCATTACAAGTAATATGATTCATGTCATTTCTGTTCCCCTGACTAACACAGTTACTTCTACGACATGCATTCTTTTGGTTTATCAATAATGATTTTAATAGGGTTGAGAGTTTGTAACTTATTTCATATGGTGTTTGATAAGTGCTTAAAATATATATAAGAAATCATGCAATCAATTTACATTGATTGTGAACTGCATGTACAACCTGTGCTTGTTTGTGCCAGGTGGTGCGCCGCCCGTATGTCTACATCTACAACACGGAGAAAGACCCGGTCGTGCGCGGAATCATCAACCTGGCCACGGCAAACATCGAGTACTCCGAGGACCAGCAGGCGCTGCTCAAGGTAGGCAGCATCTCTAACATGACTCAAATCTTGACATCAAGTGCCGTGCTTTGCAGTGTTGGCAATCATGTAACTTCTCAAACACATCTCCATCTATGCTTTTGCCTCTTTCACTTTCCCTATCATAAACCATCTTGTTTGTCTGTCTTTTATCTTTTCTTGTCATTTTTCTCTTACTGCAAATTCCATGGATCATTTCTAGTTGTCTTTAGATGTGCAAGCTTTACTCAACTCATTGTTATGTTTAGTTTGATGATTGTGGTCATGCCTCCAGTTTTCTTGAGTTTCAGTTTAAATTGTCTTCCTCGGTGGTTGTTGCAACAAAGAATTATCAATGAAAAGATTGTGAGCTTGACGCCATTCTTCTCATTTTCTCCTTGTTTATTCCTGATGCCAAGTCTATGAAATCCCACTATGTCATTCATTCTTGCTGATACTACTCTAGCATTAAACTCACCCGTGATAATCAAAGTGTCTTGTGGTCAAAATTGTGACCTTGTGACTCATATTACTCTTCATGAAATGTTTATGTGTCTTCGCTCCTTCTTGCTGAATGGTGTTGAGGTCTCAAGGTTTTCCCTTAAGCTTTATTAGCAGCGGATAGGATCCTTTTACTGTCTCTCCGATTTCTCGATCCATTATAATTCCAACACCTTTCTCTTGTCTTGTGCCTCTTGAGTGTATTACTCTGACTCTGTATTTTTGATTGTAGGTAACCTGCCCCATGGCCATCTAACTTCACTCACACCTAAAATGTTGATGCTTGGTGTATCAATCTATGATGTTGTCTAGAGAACCTGTTTGTTTCAGGCGCTGGACATTTTTACATTGCAGCTGTTAACTTTTCCTTTTTCGATTTGTGTGCAGACGCTGGATGACGATCAAGTCATATGCTCAAATTAGATTGAAACTGAAACAAATCACAAAGATGTCGTAAAATCAGGAGTTAAAAATCTATAAGTTAAGGCTGAAAAACCAAAGGAAAAAGTTGTTTTCTTGCATCAGATGTTTTTCTGTTAAGCCATTCATGTATATCTTAAGTACACCGGAACATTTAGGGATGATACATTTTTACACTTGCCTCCCCTGTCAGACTGCGCAGAGGCCAAAAACGATCTCTCTGAACATGGCTTCTTTTTTAAGTGTTAAATGTGGATTTACCTGGCGAATCCATCAGTCCGTAACAAACTGTTGACTAGACATATTTGCTTCAATTTTTATCACTAGCCATCACTGATTTTGACTAAATTTTCTGCAATACTAAACGAGGAAGAAAAAATGGCAAATTTTAACTGCTAATCTGACATCTCCAAAAAATGTTAAGTGAGCAATCAGGTGGTTAAAGATGTGTCATACCTTTTCTTTTAGGTATTGCATGATAAAATTCTCTTCAGATCACAAAACCAATACTTCGTATGGTAATGTCTATGTCTAAAAGAAAATTTGATCACAGATAATTTAGACCTTGCCAGAATTAGGAATGTTTTTTAGTGCAAGGTTTGATCAGAGATGCTGTTACAGATGGGGGAACCTACTGAACTGGATCAACAAAAAGATCAACAAGAAGATGATAAACAAGAAGATGAAAAAGAAGATAAACAAGAAGATCAACAAGAAGATGAACAAGAAGATGAACAAGAAGATAAACAAGAAGATCAACAAGAAGATGAAAAAGAAGATGAACAAGAAGATAAACAAGAAGATGAAAAAGAAGATGAACAAGAAGATAAACAAGAAGATGAAAAAGAAGATAAACCAGATCAACAAGAAGATAAACCAGAGGATCAACAAGAAGATAACAAAGAAGATAAACAAGGGGCTTCTGTAAGCATTTCACATAGGAGAGTTCCTAGATCTCCCTGGTTCGTGGGCCTATGCTATCGGGTTAATCTTAGGCCGACCCACTTCCCATGTTCAAACTCCCACCCCTATGATTTCACAGCAGTGGTCAACAATAGTCGGATCTGTATTGGTGTGGGACACAATTTTATTTTTGTTGTCTTTTTCTTATCTAAGAGTTTTCATTTTCAAGAGCAAACATTGGCAGTATATTATATATCATTATGGTTGTTCATGTGGATTTTTATAGAATTGTATTTATTTCTTTTTTCTTTTTTTTTTTTTACAATGTTTATAGTTCCTTAGTATTTGGCATGATATTTTATTTTTCTAACCCTTTTGATTTCAATGTAATAAAATGTGGGCTAAATTTTTGTTTGTTTGGTTTTCAGAAACTTATTTTTCTAACAAACTTGAGTTGAAATGCTTTGTTTTTAACATAATTTTTTTTTTAATTTGCTGATTTGGATTTTTTAATGAAACTTGTTTATTGTATTGCAAATGATTTTTTCACCAAAAGCTTAAAATACCTCATAATTATTATTATATGAAAAATCCCTTTTTATTTCTCTGAGTTTAGATTTGGTTAAGCTATTCAATCTGTCTTTACCTTTTTGGGTGAAACAAATATATTTGCCTGTAAATGAATATGATTATATCTAGAATAAAAGCAAATGATCTTCTATTTTTTATGTTATTAACAAGACTGATCGTAGAGCAACCTAGTTTGTAAATTTTAGGTTTTGAATCTTTTCTGTGACAGACTAAGACAGAGTCATGGTATCCCTGCTTCATCTCTGTGTGGCAGCATGTAAACTTGTCAGATGTTATTCTTGGGGTCCATCCACAATATAGCCTATATAGTGCTGACGTTGGACACTAAGCAACAACAACGACAATTCTAATATTTTCTTACACTACTGTATATACCCTTCACTTGTAACCAAACTTTTCACGCACAATTGTTATGTTTTTACTACTCAGACAAATAAAGGAGTCACCGTTGCTACTAGTATTATTATAATGCATTAACTGTCTTAGGACATCATGGGCACAACATAGCCGTTACCGTGCTGACGTGCGATAAAACAAACTCAATGACTCACTAACTTTCAGTGGCTTGACAATAACCTGTGACAAATCCCTCTGGTTCCCAGACCCAGAATGCTTTCTCCGTGATGACCAAGCACCGGTGCTTCCTGCTCCAGAGCATCGACGACAAAGATTTCCACGACTGGCTCTACGCCATCAACCCTCTCCTGGCCGGACAGATCAGGTGGGCTGGCTGGTCTTTTCTTTCCCCTTCTCTCTTTCTCTCTGTCTGTCTGTCTCTCTCTCTCTCTCTCTTTCTCTCTATCTCCCTCTCTCTCTTCTCTCACTCACTCTCTCTTTCTCTTTATCTTTTCTCTCTCCCTGTCTCTTTCTCTCTGTCTGTCTGTCTCTGTCTCTCTGTTTTTCTGTCTCTGTCTCTCTTTCTATCTCTCTCTCTTCTCTCACTCACTCTCTCTTTCTTTTTATCTTTTCTCTCTCCCTGTCTCTTTCTCTCTGTCTCTCTGTCTTTCTGTCTCTGTCTCTCTGTCTCTGTCCGTCTCTCTCTTTTCCTCTCTCTGTCTGTCTGTCTCTCTCTCTGTCACTCCTTCTCTCTGTAATTGCTTATCTCTGTTGCACACCATGTACAGATTGATCTTCTTGTATAATTCTTTTTTCTTGTGCAAGACTATCTGGACCAACTTAGTGGTATTTCAGTTTGATCAGCATTATAATACATTGTATTTGAGTTCCTATCGGTTTTATGTTTGGTTTCAGATCAAAGCTCTCCCGCAGGAAACAGCCTATCCAGATCTGAAGCTCGGCAGAGAGGCTAGAGTTATGCCCCCCTTTGGACTGAGCTCTACCCGAGGCTCGAGTCAATCGCAGTCATCCAATAGAGCTCTCGTCCCTTACTCCACACCGACGATTCATCACGCATTGTCTATGCTTCTCCATTCTCACAGCATGACCAAATCGCAGATTAAGTTTGACAATAATTGTGAGCAGGACTGTGATTATGAAGCATTCATTACATTTTTTCATCAGGGTATCTTCTGTGGTGGATATTTTATTTATTTATGTTTTAATCGTGATATTGAAGGGGAAAAAAACTTTGTTGATTATTGTGATTCTTGACTTGAGGTTGAATTGTGTTTTTTTTTCCGATTATTGATCTGGGTCTTATGTATAGTTAAAGTTAGTCGTAGCATACAAACACATCCACCGAATGTCGGATCCTTCATGTGTGATGCCAGTGTGGAGCCTCCTCTGTTTTTCACATCATGTTTGTGATTGAGCAATCGCCTTTCATCAGAGGTTTTAGCGCTTAGGCAATATTTCTCAAAGAACTAGACCACTCAATGTTTTGAAGTTTTTGCTGTCACATTTACATCATCTATTGATCATCAAAGAACCATTGCATATTGTGATTATTTACTCATCCACACCTTCCCCCTCCTCTCTGATGTGCAATATTTGGTGACAGTGACAGAATATGATGCTTACTCGTATGTCTCTTACGTAGTCAAAAGCTTTTTGTCAAGCCTGTGTTGATTTAACGATGGCCAGTATCACCATCCTATGTTGATTTTGATAAAGATGCCAATCCATGATGATGCTGGTTTGTCCTATGACGAGTGTCAGTCATTGTGTGAAATATAGATCTGCCATGACATGAAATATGACAGAAAATGTAGCTCTCCACTCAGTTTAATCCATTTACGAGGCTGAGCCTTGATTCGAGCAGGAGATACAAGCTGAGAGTCGGGTAATATATATAAAATTGCTTACCGGAATGCATTTTATGTTAAAAGTTGTTAATGGAATTAAAACATAAATTGTCGCAATGATCAGGCTAAGGAAATTTTTTAAATCCCTTCTTTAAATAAGCCATCTCAACTTGAGCATGATGCCATGGCGAATATGTCAGTTTCATTTCCAACTGGATCCCAAGTATTGATCAATGAATATGGAGCATCATAGTCTTGACTGATGGATTGATCAGTGAATATAGAGCGTCATAGTCTTGACTGATGGGTAAACAGACTTGGACAGGTTACACCGAGATGGCTGATACTTGTCAGTAGTTTTCTCATGACGATGTTTGCTCTAACTTGTGTTTTCCTATGATGTTGATTCACTCTCAGTATTTTTATTGCTTTCAAAAGGGTGTTTTTCGGCTTGTTTAAATGATACGTCAATGCATTGGAAATGCTATACCCTCATATCTTACATACAATGACTTTCTTGTATCTCATAGTTTTCGTTGTTTTTTTTTTGTAGTGAAGGCAAAGCTTCCCATGACAAAGCCTCATTCGCCCTACATATCATGAATCACAGAATGAAACTTTTGAGTTTTGTCCTGCAAAAAAAGAATTCAAAAACAACTTCAGTCTTAGTGCAAATTCTTCTTCGTTTGTAAGGTACCAAAAAGGCATTTTACACTCTGGCTCTAAATTAAAAACCTACTTAAAATGTTTATTTTAACTTAATGATGAGTCTTTCTCTTGAATTCTGAAGTATCACGTTGGGTAATTATTGTAAAAAACTTGTTGAAATCTTTGTACAAATCGTGAATTTAATTTTGGGGATTGACTCCAAACTTTGATATTGTTTTTCCTAGATTCAGTTTTTTTCACCAACTCTGTAAAATATGTAATCATACATTGGACGTTCTGTGAAACAGCTCCCATAATTACACCTTGTTTCCTAGCTTCTCAAACCTTTTTTTTTTAATCATTTTACAAAATTCTTCGCATCATTGGCTGTGATCTTGTATAAATAGAAATAAGCTTGTCATAATAATTATGATATCTATGATTTATATAATTATCTACATATATATGTATATTGATATGTATGTACAATGTTTATTCATTTCTTCTCTTAATTATGCTATTATATTTTGATTACTTTGCCATAATTGTTTTGGATGTTAAGTAAAGGTACCAGAATTCAATAGCCAAAATCAATTTGCTACTCTTGTAAACTTACAAGCAAACCATGAGCCTGTTTTGCAGCAACACAGTCGCTGTATTTGTGTTTGAAATCATCAAGGCAGAGCATAATTGTTTAGCTACTTTGTTTTGCGTCGCCTGTCGCAGTTTCACTATAGTAAATATTTTAACCATCAGGCAAAGCAGGCTATTGGATAGTTCTGTACACCCTGTCAGGATACACACATGTATACCTGATTTTTATTTTGGGACTGGAATCATTGAGCGGGATCAATCTCCGGTCCCGTCTCACAAACTTTGAGGGAGAACTGGTTTATATTTTGACATTTTTATCTGCTTGTGCTCATTGTGTACTCATGAAAATATCATCAAAGACAGTTGGTTGTATGTCTTTTTTCTTCATGCTGTCAATATAGATGCATTGTAATACTATTATGTTATGCTGTTTTGTTTTCTCCTAGAAATTTTGAATTTTTGTTCTGAATATTAGTTACTTTGTAGATATTCTATAAAGGCTATTAACATAAATTGTATTGGTTTGCCGGATTCTGTGAATTGGCATGTGAAAACTAAGTCACACTTGCAGTAATTTAACAGATTTCAAATGTTGTTGTTTTTTTCATCTAAAAGACTAGAAGTAAATTGAAACCATCAGCGCGAGAGCTAACGGGTTTATCAATAATTATTATTATTATTATTATTATAGTTTTTAACAGATTTCAAATGTGGTTGTTTTTTTTTCATCTAAAATGTATAGACTAGAAGTAAATTGAAACCATCAGCGCGAGAGCTAACAGGTTTATCAATAATTATTATTATTATAGTTTTTTTGTTTTTTTTTGTTTTGTTTTTTATTGATATAACCATCTATTAGTGAATATGAGCGAAAGGATGTTCAACTTCATTTTTCAATGACTGAACTTGTCTCACTATGAACAGACACCAACCACATCAATCATAAGTAACTAACAGTGTTCAATTCACATTGTGACTGCTTCTGATCCTTTCATGCTCAGGATGTTTTTATTGTTCATCTTGGATATTTATTCCAGATATTATGAATAGGCATGTGGCAGTACAAACCGAAAGGCACCTAGGTAGAGAAGTTTAAGAGAGAATGTGTATATTTCTGTATGAATTTTAACTCGTGTACCGGTAGCTTAGTGGATTTGTTCATCTCTCAGCGCCTGGTTGTTGTGTCCTGGCTTCTCCATGCTTGGCTGGTCTGTCTCACCGTGGACTCCCTACGTTTCTGTGGCATGATGTTTGTGTATCGTCGTGCGTCACAAAGCTAAATAAACAGGCCCTCATCATCATCACTATAATCATCTATGAACAGTGTAACAATGTGGTAACTTTGTGACCTCTCAACATGTGGATCACTGTACATACATTTATTTACATGTTACATTTGTGTGGAGATTCACTCGGATTTAGAAATCTGCCAACAACAAAAAATAGGATGCAGTTTAGTTAAATTGTATAAAATATTCAATTTTTTTTTTTGTTTTAAAATCAGCGTCGAGCATGAAAAGATAACTGAAAATATGTTTTATAATACCCATAACAAAAAAAGTTAGGTGAGAGCTATAATATCTTTTGGGTGTTCCTTTTTTCAGCCATGCTGTATGTAAGAGAACTTTAATTTTTTTTTTTTTGCCAGTGACTCGCCCCATGACTCATGCCTGTACATGCCACTGCTTCTATGTGCAATATTCTCAATCCATTCCCGCTCTAACTTACTTTACCGGAGATTACAAGTTCCAGCTCCTCATGATCATTCATAGTTATGCAGTGTATTGGTACTTCTAGGTGACACAGTATGCAGTGGCCTCCTAGCTATAGCAATGCATCATACTTTTCCTTTGTTTGATGTGTTGAGAAAAATATAAATAAAGAGGAACTTTTTAACAAGCAGGAGAACTGATAGAGAGGAACTCTTTAACAAATAGGAGAACTAATAGTCCAGAGTTCCCTACCAGCAAGAATTTAGAGTTGGTTAAAATCTGCCGAATTTACATGCAGAGTTTCAATTTAATAAAAATAAAAAAAAAAGACCAGCTGAAAGTCAAATGCATGTAGATTTCTGAAGCAGTTTAAAGTAGAGGCCGCTGTTGTAGAAGTTTTTATCTCCAAGTTGCGAAGAGCTTCTGGTGCTGTCCCGTCTCTTGTATCTGCCTGTGCTATGTGTGTAGTCTGGTGTCACAAGCTTGAAACGTTCTTCTCAGGTTTTCCTGCGTCACACACGACATGTCACTTGTCACCCTACTTTGGTTTAAACTCTGTTTCGCCGTTTAAATAGGTCTTAATCTTTTATCCCATTTCACTTCATCAAGTTAATCTCCGTTGTGCAATACAAAAGCTGAGGTGTTGCTGTATTACTCATACATTAATTACTCTTTGTTTATGGAGGTATTGTTCGTACTGTGCTCTGTTAAAAATACAGTTTTTGTGTTTATAGACTTACAATTTATTCAAGCTGTTTTAATGCTGTATCCATTTTAAAATGAGCTTTGCCCAAATCATGCCAGTTGGGTTCAATATGTGTATTGTGAGGGTCAAATTGATTATCTAAACACTCTGCTTTCAGAACAATGGGGTTACCTTCAAGAATAACTTGTTCATCAGATAAACTTCAAAAAATTGTCTCCCTGTTAGAAGAGTTTTAGTGAGTTTGGCTTTCTTGTTTAGGGTTATCAATAGTTATAGTATTTCAAAACCTGTAGTACTCTTGCAATTTTTAACCCCGCTTGTCTTGGTTTATTTTATATTTTTTTATGCCCATGCCATTGCTCACCCATGTCTGTTTTTTTTTTTTTATGTAATTTTTTTTCTTTTACCCATAATCCTTAATGACTTCAAGCAAAAAAATGTTGTTGTTGATATCAATTTTTTAATCTTTTTCGTTGTAGTTTATTTTCTTTCTAGATAGCTTGAAAGTGTCATTGTTTTTACTCTGTCTGATTCATAACTGCTACATAAATTTCCTTTTGTTTCTTTTTTCAATATTTATGAGCATAAAGACTGTTCGAATAGAAATGGTAGTTCATTTTGTTTTGTTTTTCTAAATTTTTCATTTTGGGAATTGCAGCCAAGTCTTTCTTTTTCTGTTTCTTTTCAGTGTTAAGTTTACAATTTCACAAAAACCACAAAATGTTAGTTCTGTGTGGAGCTGTAAGGTGTGTTGGTCGGTCACAGTATCTGATTTTCTTAAACCCAGTAATGAATAGGAAACTTTGCCAAATGAAGGCTTTTTTTTTTCTGTCCACTAAAAGACTTACCTGGAAGCATCATCTGGTTAAATTGTTTACTTTGAAGACTACCAGGCATGTGAAAAGAACTGGAAATTTTGTTGAGATAATAATTATTGTATCAGTCTTCCGCTCCCTCCATCTCGCTCACAACAAACTGCTGATAAGTAAATCAGTTTTCACGTTGGTTTGAGCATGATGTGTTTCGCATTTCGATGGAAGACAGCACAATACTTATATCACTCATTCCATCTTTCTCCATGTCCTTGGCTCTTCACCTCGTATTATAAGGATATTAGAGCTTCCAGACTTTAGTGGTGGTGGGTTTTTATTTAGCTGGTTTGGTTGTTGTTGTTTTTGGGGGGATGGAAGGGGGGAGTGATATTATACTATTGTGATCTGTATCTCTTCATTTGTCAGATCTTCCGGTTGTTCCCACTGGCTAATACATGTAACATTGTATCCTCTCTCATTACAGATATAAAAAAAAACAACTCTCTTGTTTATCGTAACTCATTTATGTAGTATTAGGACCAATTTTTGTAGCTTGGACACGGTAGAAAAATTTCCTTGAAGGTTATGTATCATCTATACTATTATCGTATTACTGCTATTTATTTATTCCTGATCTAAAACATGTGAAGATGTACAAAATTGGCATGGCTATCTCAGGCTGGTATATTAAGTTCAGGGTTCAATTTTTTAATTCTTAGTGCTCTGGCACTGACACATTGGTATAATACAATTACATACATATACAAAACCTAGATATAAGTTTTGTGTGTAGGAGATTTCCTTGCTCTTAGTTCTAGCATTTGGTTTTATGTTTGACTTGATGATTAATTTTGTGTTCTGGATGTGAAGCTCCATACAGACAGACCCAAATACTGTTCACTTTGAGTTATCTTCTCCTGCCCTCCCTCAGGTTCCAGGTTATGTTTTGCTCTTTTTGTTACGTTTCCAAGTGTACGCATTTTTCTTATGTTATATCTCCATTTTTGTGTCGTTTTCGGCTTGTGTATGTTTGCGCTCCATAAAAGTATAAAAAAATAAAACAGCAAAAATAAAACTTGTGAGGAAAAAAACTGTTTTGATGATTTGGTTTTCTTTATTTATTGTTATTATCTCAATGTTTAAACTTAACTATGGAGAGAAACATACAGATTCTGCTTGTATGATGGATCCCCATGAGAATAAAAGGATCATTTGATAAGTTTTATTTCACCTAAGTTTCTCAAAGATTTCTTTATGTAGAATAGATGAGGGTATCAGTAGAGCTTTGAACCACGGACCTCCTGGCTCCCAGGCCAAAGCACCAACAGCTTGACCACATGTATGTATTGACTCATACTGTGATGGGGACGAAAAGTAGGAAGCTGTTCAGTTGCTCTGATTAATACACTGCGGGAATGGAGGAGGAAAGAAATAGGGGGAAAGTTATGGCTTATGAATTGCCATTATACTACATTAAGAATTTGTATAATCAAATAAATGTGAATGTCGCAGTAGAGCTTGGTTATCAATATGCAAGGCGCACAGAAAATTTTAAAATAGGTATAGTGCAGCTCTAAGAATAGAGCTGCACTACGAGATAACTATTTTCAAAATTTTGTTGTGCCTTGCATAAAGAATTTGACTGAAATGTACACACTGTGTGTTCAGAATGTGAAGGATGCAGGACAAACTAAGCCCCGGCTTGCCAATCGGTTATTATGAGGTGCGAAACTTGTACACAGATAAAAAGACTTTAGTACAATTAGTGTTAGACTATGAACCATTTGGTATGAGATGAGATTGAAGAGACTATTCCATTACTCGGAGCCCTCTGGGTTTTAACCATACCCTGTGTTAATGAAGGAAGGCGTGATGAAGGGCAAAAATGAGCATCTCGGAAACGTCTCCTGTTGAGTTGTCTATGATAAAATAAAAAATTGGAATATTTTAACTTCTGGATATCCTTCCAAACTAGATACGATAGTTTTACTTAAGGCGGAAAACGGCTTTGGGTAGAGTGTACAGTTCAGTCTGACACGCTTTATGGTTTGAGTTAAGCTGATTTCATTGCTGTTTGTCCTCAGTGCATGTTTTTCATTATTGTTATGTCTTTTTCGTCTTAGTTTTAACTGTGTGACTAGTTTGGTTATCTCATCATGGTGACCTCTGCCAAATGCCTGGGTATACTAAATGAAGCACAGGATACATCTTTGTGGACTCCAAATGCGCATTCAATTATACTTGTATATGTGTAAGATATTAATACTATAATAGTGTTACTAACTATGGTCAAGTTTTCTTATTTCTATCTTGTAAAAATTTGATAAAAGAATCTGTTTTACCACATTCGTCAACACAGAAAATATCTTAAATGTTGACATGTAGAATATGTATGTTTTGAGCGACAGAAGTACACAGACTGTCTCTATTTATTTAAATTAAAAAAAAAAAAAAGACACAAAAAACAGGATGTTGGTAAGGGATGGAGATCATACAGTTTAGGGAATATTTTTTCGCTTTTGCTTAGCGCCAGCGTCAGCAGTATATAGGCTAAAACCGCTATAATATTGAGGACGGGTTCAAGTCTAACGTCCGACACTTTTACGTGTTGCCACACAGAGGCAGTGCGAGGATAGATTAAGCTACCGGTAGGCTACTCCCCATTAAAAAAACAAAAGCAAATAAAAAAACAAGCATCACCGGCAGTCAATGCAGAGTATATATTCTTTGATGGAGTTGCAGCATAGACAAACGGATACCTTTAAAACCATTTTAAACACAAAATTAAATGTGTTTATAATGGGCGTGGAAAGTAAGGTCATCAGCCAGTTATTGTTCTTTTCATAGGAGTTGGATTGAGTAGAACTAGAACTGCCCCTGACGAGCTTGGGTGGTGATGACTGAAATCTGCCCAGCGCCTGCCTCCGGTGCCTGCATCCACGCTGAGCCCTGGACATCTAACACCCCAGATCCATTCTTATAAGTAAACTTTAAGTTATTAAACTTCTTTTACTTTTCCAAATTTCAAATCAATGCACACATTCATTTTATCCCGGCAGATAAACTTAAATCTAATCTAGCTTACTTTGAACTGAGTGTGTGCTTTAGGGTTTAAAAAAAATATTCAGTCTTGCTATCGGAAACTGCCGCTTTACATTTTTCTCTTGTAGAAATCAAATCAACTCTGATAAAAATAAATATTGTACCCTAGTTTTGTTCTGACAAAATGGAAATAGAATTACAGTCATTACCTCGGTTGCATAATTCTTTTTAAAGAGCTTTCTTTTTCTTTAAATGACATAAAGCGGACAAACTTGATTTTGTTTTTACGGCGCGCCAGCACAGTACGGGCTATGTTGTAGAGCGGACAGAGGTATACGGTGAAAAACAACAGCTTCTATCGGCTTTGGCGGGGAAAAATTAAGATGTGGCACAGTCATAAAAAAACTGGTCAACAAGAAAAAGTTGCGAAGTGGGTCCACAGTGTTGGACCATCATGTAAACTTATCTGCAAATAATGGTGCGTATATAAGTATACAGGTATCTAGACTAAAACCACCGCGCCTGACTTGAAAGAGAATAAAACACTCAGAATTAAAACAGTGTAACAGTATCCGTTGTACTTTTACATGATATACATTTTGACATTGAACGGGGGCGAACTGACCCATGTGATAGAGCGTTGGTCTCTGGATCGGAAGGTCGACGGTTCGAATCCCACGATTTGTCACTGTCCAATTTTGTCCCCTACTGATTGGGTCTGTGTCAGTTTAATGTGACCGGCTGATACAGGAGTCCAGATGTACCCACCCTGTCCTGTGTGTGCTGCACTTAAAATGTCATACGTAGCTCTTGAAGCCCGTCCACAATAATAGCCTATATTATGGTGCTGACGTTGAACGTTAAGCAACAAAGCAAACAAATTTACATTGAGATCGCGTTGAACTATCCTGACTCCGGAGTATATAACTCACATTGACTGTTGGCGCGATCACCAAACGCCCTGGTGTGTTTGCCACTCACAGTCGCGTCTGTTACACGATTTACACGTCCGTGTGAGTGACGGATCAAGCAGTGGAGGCCTTGCGACATCGGGACCAATAGTGAAAGTGAAGACGTTACGTAAGGGGAGCTAAACCGGTATCCAACCAAAGCTCTTATTTAGACTTACGGGACCAATGAACAATCAGAAAACCTCATGCTCAAGGGACTAGATTACGCCATCTGGTATTGTTGTATGTATCGCAAACCCTCTAGTAGCGACTCACTCGCTGACTTAATCACTCTGGCCACCTGTTAATGAATTAGCGCTGGCCCCTGGGCTGGCTACAGGGATGCAGGTGATACACCTGTGCCTGATGTGAATGGGCTCCGCCAGTCTTGTTCAATGCTGTGTATTGTGATCGAGTTGTAGATCTACTTAGTTCTAGCATCGTGCCCAAACAGATACTCTCACGTTTTGTTCTACCTGGACTTTGATCGCTCAATTCTGAAACAGGTGAGTTGTCACACGGTTACGAAAGAGTGGGGAAGGAGGAAAATTCATATAACATGCAATATTTTGTTTTTCATGGTTTTTTCAATAAGTGTTAATCTGTCGTTTAGAAAAAATACTATGCTAGTTGACATAATATCCAAATTAAAGAAAAGCATTAGCTAAGTCGCGGAGTTTGATATGAATGATACATTGACTGTACATTCCATTTAAAAACATATTATACTATCTACAAAGCAAAGTTCTGGAGGGTTCCAAAAACTTCGAAGTGAATTAATTGGTCGTTACTGGTTGGGTTGGGTTGGACTCGGAATGATTGGAATGGAATTAGAAGTAGTATCGTATGGCTACACCTCCACATTATCCTGTCAAGCCGAGGCGTTAGTCTGTCATCAGTAGCCTGAATTGTGTCATATCCTCCTTTAAGTTTTGTAAGTGTTATATAGTCAGTTGTGACCATCTCAGGACTCTCATTGCATCGAGTAAACATGGGTGGTTTCCTGAGTTCCATTTATGCATAAAATTGGATTTTTGGGGGACCACTGTCTGGTTGGCAGTCTGTTTCTTATGACTAAATTGAATTGAAAACTTCGTTTGGATGTGGTAACAAGAAAAATTGTCAGACTTCAGTCTTGAGACACGTCCACAATATAGCCTAGTTATTGACAAGGGACATTAACAGCCAACTAAGAAAATGTTGATCGTTGCCAGAAATAAAACCTGAAGGTGTCGTGGGCTGTGCGTTGTATTGTCACAGTGATTTCCTTAAAGATCTTCTACACGGTGCCGTGTCCCACACTGTCGTTATCAGTAGGCGAGTTTTACAGGACTTAATCGCTTTTCATTACACAACTACCAAGAAAATAACCAAAGGGGTCTGGAACTACAAGTGTTTTGGACGGGTCAACGACGGATCAGATTTCAGGTTTTAGTATCAAGAATATTTGCGGGAGAGCTTTTATAAATGGTATTTATCATACCGTATATAAAGTATTGCTTGCGAATATTTGTTTCCGCTCTGTCAAACGTTTCGGCTTTGAGGAACAATTGCTGTGTTTGCATCAGCGGCGACACAACTCAAAAAATGAATCGTGTTAGTGAGCTTGAACTCACGCTCTGTTCATTGCTGCCAGTAGCGTGCGTATAGATTATTCCGATACACCGAGTGATGCAAGGTTAAATAATGTAAGCTGTTAGACATACCGCGGACTGCAGCAGTTGTAGCTTATTGATAGGCAATTTAATATCAATAGTTAATGCTAGCTCTAGGGGTTGGCTGCCAAGGTAAGGTGAGATTACTCAAACAGGCCTTCATACATGCCCAGGCACACGAACCTAGATCTATCTAGAAATCAACAAGGTTTTTGTCATTTTATAATTGAAAGATTATTTTAATCATCTTAAATATTTCTTACCGATCAAAAAAAATGTGTAAGTGGATGGGAGGAGAAGGAACTATTAACACGAAAGAATATGAGCCAATTAAACATAGATTAAACTAGTGGAACAAACAAGATTGAAAATGTAGTAGCCTATATGGGACAAAAAGGTGTGAGAATGTGAAATGGTAGGTCTATTACAAATTTATTTTTTTTAAAGCGATAGAAACGTTCAGAGAGAGCAACACACAGGCAGGCAGGGGTAGAAAGCGACAAAAAAAACAACTAGATTCTCACCAATCAAGGAAGATTAGTTACGTCTTTGCTAGCTGAAGCAGACAGACAACAAATTTTGTTTTTCGAGTTCGAGAGAGGTACTGCGCGCACAACACAAATATGGCCTATGACCTCACACATCGTGTCATCCTTATTTTTATCCTTTTTTTATCCTTACCATCAAGGCATCCAAAAATTTGCTTACCATGCAATGCGGCTGTCTAGATAATTGGCTTTCTTTAGAACCAATATCATGAATGTTGACTGTTTTATTGCGAGATTGATATAATAAAACTTGAACTTTTAAGGAGTATCAACGTGCGCTGGTATGATACCTCTACAAAGAACTGTTTCTTTAGGATTCAATGTCTCATATATAATAATTACAGCATGTTGTGGTCCAACTACTGACTTTCTACACCTGTCTGGGTGTCTGTTTGTCTGCCTTAATGTTCAAAATATACACCGGCAATTGTTGTATTTTATTTTTAGTTGCTACATTTCCCTTTAAAATTGTGAACAGTCACAAAAAGTGCAAAACCAACAGAAGTTGCAGAAAGTTGTAAAAAAAACAACAAAAAAACAAGTTGAAAGTTGCGCGTTCGTAACTTTCCGCGTGGACAAAAAAGTGTTACGTCTTCGATAAGATATTTTTTTTATTATTTTTAAGGTTGATAACTTCTGTTTCGGTGCACACTTTTTTCGCCAAACTATTGTTTGTACCCAGAGTGTGCCAATGCTACCAAGTATGTAACAGAAAGATCAACCAGACTCAGAACTCGTTCTACTAGACAACAATATGCTGGAGTAGTTGTGAAAATATTTTCGTCCAAAGTAATGGCAACTGTGCACTATAATATTAGTTCCTTTTATCCCACAACTGTATACAGTGGTCATAGCCCCTCAATTTATACTCAAAATGACCCAATCGTAAGAAAGAAGGACGGCGTAATCGGGGGATCGAACCAGGACCTCTAGTAAGAAACCACTTTGCCCTACCTAGTGAGCCACCGTACCGCTTATGGTCATTTTTTAATGAAGATTCATTCATTGTTGTGTTGATGCCCTTGCCCCTGCGTCCAGCCAGAATGAGCGAGCACTACACGAGGATGGACCCCACTGAGGAGCGCGCGCCCACCCGCAGACTCATCCCCTGCACCGCCTGCTTTGTGGAGGAGAAACAGCCGCCTCTGGTCGGCCTGCGCTACAGGTAGGGCGATACCGTCTGTTAGGGCGTAGGATCACTGAGTAAAAAGGGTTGTTGTTTAGCGTCCAAAGTCAGCACTTTATAGGTTGTATTGTGGTCGAGACCCAAGACCAACGTCTGACAAGTTTAAGAGACAGTGCTGAGAATCCATGTCTTTGTCTCAGCCGGTAACATTAAACTGACTCTCTCTTTTCTCTCGCTCTCATCTTTCTCTCTCTCCCCCTCTCTATCTCTCTCTATTTCTCTCTCTCTCTCTCTCTCTCTCTCTCTCTTTCTCTCTCTCTCTCTTTCCCTCTCTCTCTCCGGTTCACTCTTTCTCTGTCGTTAGTCTCTATTTCTATACTATTGTAACCCTTGTAACCCACTATCTCGTCACATTTGCACTTCAACACTAACATTTCCTTTTTTCGGTATAAAATTATAAACTGCATGAGACTGGATGCTGTTATACTTCCCTTTCGAGTGAAAGTTTTGCACTCATCTGTGCGTGCGTCTCTGCATGAACTGGGTGGTTTTTTTTTATAATAGTCAGTTGCCGGCGAGAAAAACATCACTGCACCGTATGTGCAGCAGATAGGGTGGCCAAAAACATGCTCACCTAGAGAGTGGGTATACTATTATCTCACGCACAAAAGGGGCCAAGAGTAGGTTGTGAGTATCTGAGGTATCCAAGAGAGAGAGAGAGGGGGGGGGAGAGAAGGGAGAGAGAGAAATGGAGATAGAGAGAAAGGGGGAGAGGAAGAAAGAGGGGAAGAGAGATAAGGTGGTGCAGAAATATAGAAAGAGTGAGATTGACGGACAGGCAGACGGAAATATCATATATAGAGGAAACAGAAAGACAAACAGACAGACAAAGAGATATAGATAGAGCTAGGGGGTGGGGGAGACAGAGACGGAAAGAGAGAGCGAGAGAAAGAGACAATGGATAAAGTGAAAGAGAGATAGACGGCGAAAGAGGGAGACAGAAAGACAAAAAAGATTACACAGAGACAGAGAGACAACGAAAGAGAAGAGGGGAAGTGAAATAGAGAAAAGTAGAGACAGAGATCGAGAGAGAGAGAGAGACAGAGAGAGTGTGTGTACACCTCATTTAACATGACAACGCCAGCAAAGAGAGCCAACAGCTGTCACTGTCCAAGAACAGAGAGCACTGGGGTAATTAGGTTACCACCTACCTGGATGTCCATTCACGCATCACCGGACATTGGCTCGCTACCGGACATCAAAGCTTTTTGTGTGGGAGAATCGGCCGTGAGCGGAGTCCAGTGTGTGTCTACGTGAGGGACCAGAGGGTGCGAGAAGAGCTGAGCTTACCGGGGGAGGGGGGAGGGGGTTATTGAGGGACAGAGAAAGAGAAAAACGCATAAATAAATAGATTAATAAATATGTAGATAATACTGATTGATTGATAGATAGATAAATATTTGATATAGGTAGACAGGTCTGTCTCTCTCTCTCTGTCTCTCTGTCTCTCTTAGATAGATAGATAGATAGATAGATAGATAGATAGATAAATAGATAGATAGATAGATAGATAGATAGATAGATAGATAGATAGATAAACGGATGGACATTATTGGTATATAGATAGGAAGACACAGATAGATGGAGAAGGACAGAAAAGTGATAAATAAAAGGGGTACTTTTTTATTATTAGAAGATTCACGGAAAGTTTCTAACAAATGTGTCTGGGTAATTCGAACTGTTCTGGGTTTTTTAAAAGTACATGAATGACGTAGGTTGCGCCTTCAGGGTGAAACAGTAGGCAGGGGGCGACTTTTCGGATGTTCTAGGATCTCCTTTAAGTCAAACTGCAGGTGGTAGACCAGGCAAAACCCAGAAATAAACAGTCATAACCTCTATAACTGCTTGACCAAATTAATGGTTGGTGATAAGCTAGGGCTTTGGAGTGGCGAGCAGTAGGCCGGCGGTTCGCACCTCAGCCGCTATTTATGTCTACGTGTAGCGTTTACCAGAAAACCCCTAACATATCATAGAATAATCGAGTAAACACGAGGCTACCAAAAATAACAGGCAATGTAACCGGTTTGACTGAAGTAAACAGATTTTTCACAACAAGGCAACAAGGCAATTAGTGATCTATTTATGTCCAAATGTTACCATAGTTAGGATATAATGATACTCAGTGAGGATTTGTTGTTCGGCCTACAAGCCTACTAGTCTAAGAATGTCAGTTATGTCTGTTATTTTTGGAAGCCTCGAGTAAACACCAAGGCGGAAGCTTTGGTAAACACCCAACTAAAAACAACAACAACAAAAAACAAAGACAGAACAAGACAACTATTGTGTCTCCGCTGAAGTTTATTTTGCTAAGGGCAATCTCTGGAGAGCAAATTGAACTATATAATCATAAATTAATGTACAAACTGAACTATGTATAAAATCATACTTGAGCTACATCACTGTTGTTAAGTCTTACAAACTCCTGCATTCTATAATAGTTTGGAGTAAACTAAGCAACTGTGTGCATTTTATTTTCTCTTTCTGTCTCTGTCTGACTGGCTCTGCCTAACTCTCACTTTCTCTCTCTCTCTCACTTTCTCTCTCTCTCTGTCTCTCTCTCTCTTTCTCTCTATCTATCTCTCTCTCTCTCTCTTGTTTCCTATTTCTCACCCTCTCTTTTCCTTCTCATTCTCTCTTCCCCCTCTCTCTCTCTCTCTCTCTCTCTCTGTCTCTCTGTCTCTGTCTCTCTGTCTCTCTGTCTATCTCTCTGTCTCTCTCTGTCTCTCTCTCTCTCTCTCTCTCTCTTTTTTTTTTTT